>JASPKZ010003852.1:2585000-3185000 GCA_030220185.1 Diploptera punctata
TCTCTAATTCAGACTTTGAAGTAAGGATTATCATCGCCAATCCTTTTTAAAATTCTTAACCATTTTTGTATTATTACTCATGAATATGAGTTCTATTTACATAAAAGTCTTTTTTGCATCCTACTGAAAGAAAATTAAACTCCATGGTGTGACAGCCCTACAAGTCATTTGGTCTATCATCCAGTTGCTGGCTTCGTATCCACAAGCACCATTCACAGAGGTGGATGATAATTCAGCCAGTATATAAATGACATGTGTCAGCAAGTCAGGACCATTATAGCTGGTTTTCTCAACCCTGGAGTTGCTACTTACTGTAGGTACCAAAATTCCTATGAAGCTCAATAGGCATGGGTTTCATATTGGTCTAAATTCCATGAGAAAAGTTTTTTCCCTCATGAGGACTCAAATCTATCTACATAATAAATTCGATGTTCGACATCCCCAAGCTTCAGAGACTGTCCCTTCCAACGGCGATGGCACTGTTCCAACTCAAGGTAGCACCAGCAGCCACATACGGTATTCAGATAATTTGGATTCACCTAACAGCAAAAAACCTCAAGAAATTGGAGAATGTCAAAGCCAGATATCTCAAGAGGGCCTTGTCACTCTCAAAGTACACAAGAAACAGCTACGCCTACAGAATAGCACATGAACCCTACTTCATTGAGGACATCAAGCTTCGCTTCAATCTACCAGAAACCCAGGCATATAAAGATGCCATCAAAGAGAGACTAAACAAAGCCAATGCAATACCGATGGAAATAATGGACACAGAAACGATGAAAACTGATGTGTGGAAAGGACTGAACTTCCAACTTCGCCACCTATACACACGCTTCGCCGCGCATGGTTTCCACGGGAAAATATGTCAGAATCTGTCATACCACGACCCCAAGGAGGACTGCAGATGTAAGCTTTGCGACGAGCCATGCTCCAAGTACCACCTAATGAAATGCAAAAGCAGAACTCAGCCTCTCACCAAAATTACAAAAGACTGGTGAAAACTCTAAATGTACACATTGTGTTTAATAAAATCTATTAAAAATCTACATATTGAATCATAGCTCTACATTAGAACATAATCCCTTAGATTGCTCAACTTTGGCACAGGACATTTCTTACATTGTTGAAACTAATCATTGTTGTATCATTATTCTATGATCATTTTTTCTTAATTGGTATTTTCTCATGTAATACTATACCTTTATTTTATAGTGTATCTGATTTTTGCAAATAATCATGTATTTCAGGTTCTAAGAGCATAGCAGACTGTGTTCCTGTGTGTGGATATGGCACATACTCACCAACAGGTTTGGTACCTTGCTTAGAATGTCCAAGAAACAGCTACACCGGTGAACCACCAACTGATGGATTTAAGGAATGCCAAGCTTGTCCAGCCAATACTTTCACTTATCAACCTGCTGCTGGCAGTAAAGAACAGTGCAGGGGTAAGTTTTAAAATTTGCAACAAAATAATGTTCTTTTTTCTCTAAATAAAGCAGAATTTTTTTAACAGCATAATCCAATATATCTCTTTCCTGAATACTCACCCAATTCCTTCTTGTTTCATTCTTTTCTTAAATTTTTTCCTCTTGTCTTTGTCTTTTTTTTTTTTTTAATTAGCTCAACTTCAGAGTAGGTTACTCTATAATTTTCCATACAACATTCTTATGATAAACTATTGGACTACTTACTTTTCCATTTTTAATAACATTTCATAATATTTTAAACATTTTGCAATGCTTTTTAAAACATATTTTACAATTATTAAATATTTTTCTATGTATGCAAATTGTAGTATTTCTCTTTCTATGATTTTTTTCTGAGTTCTACAGAGTCGCAGTGTGCATGTGCAAACACTTAATGTAACTTCCACTAGATGGCAGGACATCTGTGAAATTGGTTTGACCAACATTCAAAATTAATTCCAAAACATATTTTAAGAAATTCACTTCATTTTGTTAGATTTTGATGGGAAAAGTTAGTATACACCAGATTACTTTGTAGTTTATTACATAATAAGCATGTAATTAATGAAATAAATCATATCTCTAATTATATTATTTTTGGTCTGGACATCTTACCTCAATATTAATGTTGATTTGTTCTTGGACATGTTTCAAAACAATTCTCTGTTTTATCTTCAGCTTTCCCAGCTGGGAAAGCTGAAGATAAAACAGAGAATTGTTTTGAAACATGTCCAAGAACAAATCAACATTAATATTGAGGTAAGATGTCCAGACCAAAAATAATATAATTAAAATAACCTCAAAATATAACTTCCTAAAATTAAATATTAAATCATATCTCACCTCATACTTAGTGTTCTTGCTGCATTGAGTCATGATGTTGGCTGAGGATGGGAACTGCAGTTCCCATGCTTGAAGAACACAACATAAAGTGAGATATGATTCATTTTATTAATTGAAAACCTCGTAATATTATTTCCCATAATTAATTTATGAATATGCATGTAATTTATTTAGTTAGATTAAGAAGAAAGAAGTTGGTATACATCCATTTCTTATGAACATGTTTGGGAATTTATTGTGAAGGTTGGTCATACTGATTTCACAGATATGTCCTGCCATCTGGAGGATGTTACATTGAGCATTGTGCATGCGCATTGCAATTCTGTAGAATTTTTAAAAAAATCATTGAGTAAAATGAGTAACCTATTCTGAAGTTTTTCCATATATTTACTACAGTTGTATGTATATAATAATATCATGTTTCAGCTAAGTGCTCACCTGGCCAGTATTCAGACACAGGACTGGCTCCATGTGCCCAATGTCCTCGTAATTTCTACCAGCCACAGCCTGGCCAGACAACATGCTTTGAATGTCCAACGAATATGCAAACAACAGGACCAGGTGCAGTGGGCCGTGAAGAGTGCGAGCCTATTCAGTGCAAAGAAAACACATGTCAACATGGAGGACTCTGTGTACCTATGGGTAAGCTTTATTCTGGACATATATGGATGGGTCAAAGTTACAGTGACATAAGTCATTTTCAGCGGCAGTAAAATTTAAAATATTGTAGACTACAAATTCAATTCAATTCAAGACTCTGTGCTAAATTTTGATTCAGATGTCATCCCTAAAATGGTAACAGTACTACATAATTTATTACACTATCTTTTACATTGTGTTAATTTGTTGAAAACAAAGAAATATGATTGACTTTATTTAGGAATTAACACTATAAGGTTAATTCCCAATAAAAGTCATCTTAACCAAGAAGCTGCCGTTTGCAATGATAGAAGCCAAGGCTTCAAGAATTTGGTGCACGGGAAATACAATGTATATAAGAGAAAAATTTGCGTCTAGATTGGAGCTCGTCCCGGTAACTCAGTTGGTAAGAGCATTGGTACAGTAAATCAAAGATCCCGGGTTCGGGTCCTGGTCTGGGTGAAAATTTTTCTCTTCAAATTTAATTTATCTTTCAATGAGAAATGTTAAATTAATAATAAAAACATCACCATAAGGTATTATTTATTTAAGTAAAATTGTATCACCTCACCTCATATTCTTCTTCCTTTTAGACCAGTTTCAGGACTTTATTCGTTCCATCCTCAGTACTTTCACAAATTTTTACGTAAATAAAGAAATGTGACTTACACTGCTGTATCTTTAATCCATCCATATATTATATTCAGGACCAATAAATTTATAATTCCATGTAATTCCTATCTATTTGTGTAAAATATAAAAATGATTCTAGATTTATTACAATATGTTAATTTTTAAAATATCATTCTCAAAATAATTACACAGATTAATTCTTCTCCTTTTTCTCAATTATAGTTTAACCTCTCACTTTATAGGTACTTCTACATGCCACATGCTGCCCAGGTTTTAGTGACACAATCTTTTATGAGAGAGATTTTAAACTTTGAATCACACACATACTTTTTTGACTACAAAAGAAGACGGAAGGCCTCCCTGAATGACTGATCCTCCATGTCAACACAACATTAAGAAAAAATACACCATTCACGCGCATATTTATACTAACATGGCAAATATTATAATAATGATTTTAATAGCCAGATGATGTTCAGGGACCATTTGGACCTTAAAGTTTTTGACATTTGTCTTACAGGTGAGGAAAAATCCCGAAAAAAAATTATCACCCAGGAAACCTTCCTGACAGGAGATTGAACCCAGACCCACTTCTTACGAGATAGCAAAGCTACCCTGAGAACACTGCAGTGGACAATAATTATTCTTATTTAATATATGTAGGAAATAACACTATGAGGTTTCTTATAATTATTAATGAGTTGGTTATTTTGACTCACCTCATATTTCTTGATTTTTATGCAGACCAGGTTTCGTTGATTTTGCGCGACATTGTGATGCATTCCAACTCATCGACAATGTCGTGCAAAAGCGACTATACCTGATCTCCATAAAAATCAAGAAATATGAGGTGAGTCAAAATAACCAACTCATTAATAATTAAACTATTGTAATCAATAATAAAGAGAAAAATGTTTGCCTGAACCGGGAATCGAACCCCGAATCGTCAGGCAAACATTATATATTTTTTTTTAGTTGTTTCTTGACTCACTTCATACTTCTTAACTCTCTCGCAAAGGAGGTGAGTCAAGAAACAACTCAACAAAATTAAAATAAACCTCATAGTGTTATTCCCTACCTACATAACTTAAACATTTTTCTCTTTACCATTGATTACAATAGTTTAGTTGTGTACATTAATTTACTTATTTCAATCATAGTAATAGCTTTAGCTCCTTAATATTAATTTAATAATTAAAAATCATTAATAACTAATTGTTCTTATGTCTATATTTCAGTTTAAAAATTAATAAAACATTAGTTATATCTCACCTCATATTTCGTGTTCTTCAAGCATGAAAACTTCAGTTTTTGTGTTTGAAGAACTGTCATGACCAGTCATATTGATGGCTGAAGGTGGGAGGGATTCCTTTTGAAAACTGCAGTATGAAATGAGGTACGACTCATTTTTTATTAATTGAAAACCTCATAATATTATTTCTCACAATTAATTTATGAATAAAACATTCTTGTTTACCAATCATAAAATTATATATTTTGTAAAATAAACATAAAATCCTAGTACAAAACCAAAAGCATAAAAAATGGAGTGGGTAGCATTGAAACACACACATAAATGTAAATTATTTGAAAATTAAACATGCATTAAAGCAGAATTTACATTTACTTTCTCTATGTTGTCATGCTTTTTTTAATGCAAATTGTCAAATTTGTTTTTTTTTTCTCTTAAGGTTCATACCTTGGAACATAATATAGTATTCAAATGGTAAAGAGAAAAATTTTTATGCCTGAACCAGGAATCGAACCCCGAACCTTCAGCTTTCCGTGCTGATGCTCTAACCATTGAGCTAATCCAGGCTTCCTTCCCATCCAAGCATAAATCCTTCCTTTACCTTACTGTCTTGGTCCCACATTCAAATGCTATGAATCATCATTCACAAATACACAATGAATGGCTTCTACCTGAAGAAGACATGAAGGGACTCCACATAGCTATAGCATTATTTATTAAATTAATATTAAGAAGCTAAAGCTGTTACTATGATTGAAATAAGTATATTAAAGTACACTACTAAATTATTGCAATCAAATGGTAAAGAGAAAAATTTATGCCTGAACCGGGAATCGAACCCCGAACCTTCAGCTTTCCGTGCTGATGCTCTAACCATTGAGCTAATCCAGGCTTCCTTCCCATCCAAGCATAAATCCTTCCTTTACCTTACTGTCTTGGTCCCACATTCAAATGCTATGAATCATCATTCACAAATACACAATGAATGGCTTCTACCTGAAGAAGACATGAAGGGACTCCACATAGCTATAGCATTATTTATTAAATTAATATTAAGAAGCTAAAGCTGTTACTATGATTGAAATAAGTATATTAAAGTACACTACTAAATTATTGCAATCAAATGGTAAAGAGAAAAATTTATGCCTGAACCGGGAATCGAACCCCGAACCTTCAGCTTTCCGTGCTGATGCTCTAACCATATGGGAAGGAAGCCTGGATTAGCTCAATGGTTAGAGCATCAGCACGGAAAGCTGAAGGTTCGGGGTTCGATTATGGGAAGGAAGCCTGGATTAGCTCAATGGTTAGAGCATCAGCACGGAAAGCTGAAGGTTCGGGGTTCGATTCCCGGTTCAGGCATAAATTTTTCTCTTTACCATTTGATTGCAATAATTTAGTAGTGTACTTTAATATACTTATTTCAATCATAGTAACAGCTTTAGCTTCTTAATATTAATTTAATAAATAATGCTATAGCTATGTGGAGTCCCTTCATGTCTTCTTCAGGTAGAAGCCATTCATTGTGTATTTGTGAATGATGATTCATAGCATTTGAATGTGGGACCAAGACAGTAAGGTAAAGGAAGGATTTATGCTTGGATGGGAAGGAAGCCTGGATTAGCTCAATGGTTAGAGCATCAGCACGGAAAGCTGAAGGTTCGGGGTTCGATTCCCGGTTCAGGCATAAATTTTTCTCTTTACCATTTGATTGCAATAATTTAGTAGTGTACTTTAATATACTTATTTCAATCATAGTAACAGCTTTAGCTTCTTAATATTAATTTAATAATATAGTATTAATGAGTCATCATCATCATCAGCATCAGGGATTAGACCTGCTGGTCTCTTCCAATCTCATGTTAGAATTGGTCTATCCATCTTTTACTGGGTCTTCCAACATTTCTTCTTCCTATTGGTCTGTAATGAAGAATTTGTTTTGGAATTCTATTGTTATCCATTCTATTGATGTGGTCAGTATCAATGAGTAATACCAGTAAATATCATCAAAGAGAAATGTAGTGCTTAAAACTATCTGATTTATAAGTTATTAAATTTAATTGTAAGCCAACCCTTATTGTAAACAATTAAGATTGCAATTTAGATATTTTTCAATTCAAATTATACCCTGTTTAAAAATAAAACTATGAATGTAAATCAAAGCCATGGATCTGCTATAACTTTGTTTAACTAATGCATTAAATCAACAGAATATTTATAAATTGTCCAATAAATTAATATTATAAATGGGACAAAATTATCTTTGTTGAAGTAAAGTTTACTTACCATTTTCGATGTTTTTATTTGAATTAAAATTTTCCAATCCTGGATAGAATCTAATTTAAGAAAGAAAAATGAATACTTGAACTGGGATTTGAACCCTGGATCTCTCATTCTCTGTATGAGTGTGCTGTTCATTACACCATTCAAATGACATTACAAACATTAACCGAGAACAAGAGGTCGTGGATTCAAATCCTAGTTCAAGTGTTAATTTTTCTTTCTTAAATTTAGATACCATAACTAATACAAAGATTATGTTGCACTCTAAACAAAATATACAGGATTCTTTTCAAATAAAAATTTGAACCATCATTGATAGTGTTAAAATTTAAGTTGAAAATTGAAAATACATGTCACCTACAATCTTAATGTTCATTGTACAGCACTTATTCATTATGTAGACAACATTATTAATTTTCCCATAACATATCATCCATAGTAATTCTGCCCGAAGGCAGGTCCTTCACTGCAATCATAGCATTTTAATGCTATGCTTGTAGTTTTATTAGGGAATTGTAGATGTGGTAGCTTCCCATTGCTTTCCATACCGAAGAAGGATGATGATGATAATGATAAGGATGATGATGATGATTATGATGTCCATATGATTTTGGGGACCGTTTGGGCCGTAAAGTTTTCCTGACATTTGACTTACAGGTGAGGGAAAACACCGATATAAACCTCATCCAGAAAAACTGCCCCGACCAGGGATCAAACCCAGGCCCACTGCGTGACAAGGCAGCATGCTACCTCGAGACCACAGCAGTAGCTCAATCTAATCTTGCATGTCTTTAAAAAATTAACCCCTGCAATATTAGAAATATGACACTAACATTTTTACGTATTTTTAAGGTCATGGTACTCAATGTTTCTGTCCTGCTGGTTTCTCTGGACGTCGCTGTGAGATTGATATTGATGAATGTTCTTCACAACCTTGTTACAATGGTGCTACTTGCGTGGATCTGCCACAGGCATATCGGTGCCAGTGTGCTCCTGGTATGTATCATTTTGGTAAAAAAAAATCAACATTATTTTATTTTTTTAAGGCAAAATTTTGAGAGGAATACCAAAGAAGACTATTTTCAAAGCTGCAACAGAAATTACAGAATGCAAAACTATTACGAAATAATGAAATGAGTAGCTGAAAGAAGAGAAGAATGGTTTCATTGATAAGGCATTGCATTTAAAAGATGATAATAATTATTTTATTAAGCTGAAGAATATCTTATTACAAACAGACAAATCACTTTAATAGATACTGTCAGTCTTAGTAGCTATCTTGCATACCTCTGGATCCAACTTTTATGGGTTGAGGCTCAGTATGGGTTAATAGATTTTTTTTCAAGACATAAAAATCCTGGAACTGTTTCTTATGTCAAGGGAAGTAGTTTTTGAGTCCTATGTCATAGATTTATGGCATTTGAAAGCCTCAGAGCAAAATTTATCAGCCCTTAAATTCCCAACTTTAAATCACATCGCTAATAACTAAAGATGTTAAAGAGCAGTGTTAAATAAACCACTACTTTAATCACTATTATTACTATTACTACTGAAATAGCTGCTTTGTTCCTCATATAATCTATATGAAAGGATATCATGAGATTCACTAATAAAGGTAAAGTGATCCCACTACAGGTCTCAGGAGGCCCTTGGGGTAATAGGAGGTTAAGGCTCCCACTTTTTCTACACAGTTGGCACTTTATGTCAGCCCTGCGTGACGGCCGCCTTTACCCCAGAACAAGCATCTGGTACTCATTTCCATTAGAGGCTGAGTTGACCTCAGGGCCATATTGCCGCCAGAAGGTTTGGGTTTGTTTAAAAATCCTGACCCCACTGGGACTCGAACCCTCGGCCATCTGGCTTGTAGCATAGTGCCTTAACCACTATGCTACGGTGTGCCACTGAGATTCACTAGTATATATTTTTTTTTACAAATGCCCCAGGTTGTTTTTCGACATTCCTGATGTTCTCTCCTGGCATGGCATACTTGTAACCCACTTCTGAGGTTGGGGCGCCTGGAAGGCGGGGTATGTTGCACTGTTGATATGATGGGTGATGATGATGATAGTGGTGTGCCAGGAGAGTCCCCCTGATAAAAACCTCACCCAGAAAAACTGTCCCGACCAGGGATCGAACCCGGGCCTGCTGCATGACAAGGCAGCACGCTACCTCGAGACCACAGCGGTGGACAGATTCACAATATTGAATGTGAAATAATATACCATAGGCAAGGTGTTGTTAAAAAATTACTTAATCAACTAAAATGCAATGAGAATCTCTAATTTCAACCAAAGATATTATTTCTGATCTGACTTTAATGATTTTTATACTTAATTGTTCAAAGATATTATTTTAAGTTTTCATAGCAAAATATCCTTTTACCTTTGTACTGAAGTTGAGCCTCAAGTATAAAAACAGTTCTATTACCATTCTTCATCACCAGTTTTTTTATTATTTAAATTTCACTCAATCTAGTAATTTTTTATTTCAATTTGGATTCATGTATTTTACCACGAGTAAATTTTTCTCAGTCAGCAATTTTAAAATATTTTTTTTATTAATATTTAATTTTTTCTAGGTTATAGTGGAATAAACTGCCAGGTGGAGAAATCAGAGTGCAGGAATGACACATGTCCTGAACGTGCTATGTGTAAGGATGAACCAGGCATCAATAACTACACATGTCTCTGTCGATCAGGATACACTGGAGTCAATTGTGATGTTACGGTAATTTACATGAGGACTTTTATTAATCTTTCATTAATAATAATAGTTCTCTTCAACTGAATATAGGACTTAGAAATAGAGGATATATAGACACACAAAATGTAAGAATAATATTGTTCAAATTACATTATTATTTTAAAATATTTCTATAAATGTTTTGCAACTTTTCTGTTATATCGAATATTGCTACTTCTGATCAGTGTTATTTCTCTTCATATACCTGAGAAAGAAGAAGTATTACAGCTTATCACCTTCCATTCTCAAAGCATTTCATATGTATGGTGTATAATTCTTCATTAAATTAGGCCTTTTGACCTGTTTTCACATCAAGTGGGATTTAATGAATCTTTCCATCTAGTAAATGAATGTCCAACACTTCTATGTTCTATTGGTTTCTATTTTAATAACAGCTGAGGGATTCTATCTGTAGGAATTTTTTTAACGTGTTCATACCAGTTGTTTCTCATGTTGCCAATTCTATTTGTTAAATTAAAAATATTTAAGTCTTTTCTAATATCCTCATTTCTTTTTCTGTCCAAAATTGTCACACCTACTGCTGAATGTAAGAACTTCATTTCTGCAGTTTCTAGTTTCCTTCTGTCTGAATGGATAAAAGTCCAATTCTCACTTGCATATGTTAAGACAGGTACTGCCATAATTTTGTAAAATTTTAATTGTGTACTCCTCAAAGTTTAATTTTTAGTTTCTGTTTTATAGTGCCATAATATATAATTTAATATTAATATCTTCCTTATGGCAGTATGATACATTGCATTCTAATAATTGAAATTGTTCACCTGTTGTATTACACTGTTATTAATGATGATTTTACACCTCATATGGTCTTTCCCATTGAATGCCATTACTTTTGATTTGCTTTCAGAGATTGTCATATTGAATTTATTTGCTATTTCATTTAATTTATATGCTGCTATTTGTAAATTTCATTCTGAAGAGCTATAGATTGTCTGATCATCTGCAAACAATATGGTATTTAGAATTATATTGCCAACTTTAAAATCTGTGGTTAAACTTGATTGTCATTGTACAGTGACCTCATCTATATATATACTAAAAAGTGTAGGAGATAGCAGGCATCCTTGTCTGACCCCTTGATTAATTTCTAATGTATCATCACTCATTATACCTCCTTTGTCAATCATTATTTTTTACTTAAAATATAAGCTTTGCACAACTTTGACAATATGTCCTGGAAACCATTTATCATACATTATTTCCCACAGTTTATTTCTTAACAATCTATCAAACAATAAATTAATGAGTCATTTTAACATCTTACCTCATATTTCATGTTTTATCAAACACGGTAACTATAGTTTTCAAATGATCTTGTCATTCATTTTCAACCACCATTATGACTACCGGATATTCGTTGGAATCTCCCTCTATAACGTTGCCATCTGGTGTTGATTTGACGAACTTTGAGATATCGTTGCCATCTGGTATTGATTTGATGAACTTCGAGATGAGGTCACGTTCATCCGGAATGTCGAAATTCATAGATTTAAATTTGTTCTTCTGTATAAATATTTTCTCCCAAACTGTCAAATCCAAAGGTTTTTCCAAATGTTTTAGAAGTTTAGCTTCTTTTTCAATTCTATGACCTTCCAACAAACTATGTGCTGCAATAGCTGATTTTTCAATTTCACCATTTTTAATATTTCTAAAGTGTTCCTTTGTGCGAGTGTCCAAATTTCTTTTTGTTTTTCCTATGTATGCAATAAAGTATACATAGGAAAAACAAAAAGAAATTTGGACACTCGCACAAAGGAACACTTTAGAAATATTAAAAATGGTGAAATTGAAAAATCAGCTATTGCAGCACATAGTTTGTTGGAAGGTCATAGAATTGAAAAAGAAGCTAAACTTCTAAAACATTTGGAAAAACCTTTGGATTTGACAGTTTGGGAGAAAATATTTATACAGAAGAACAAATTTAAATCTATGAATTTCGACATTCCGGATGAACGTGACCTCATCTCGAAGTTCATCGAATCAACACCAGATGGCAACGATATCTCAAAGTTCGTCAAATCAACACCAGATGGCAACGTTATAGAGGGAGATTCCAACGAATATCCGGTAGTCATAATGGCGGTTGAAAATGAATGACAAGATCATTTGAAAACTATAGTTACCGTGTTTGATAAAACATGAAATATGAGGTAAGATGTTAAAATGACTCATTAATTTATTAATTAAGAACCTCATAATGTGTTTCCCAATTTTAACTTTGAATCTATCAAACACTTTTTCATAGTCAATAAAAAGTATGCATGTTGGTAAATTAAACTCTCTTCTCTTCTGGATAAGTTGTTCTATTGTAAATATGGCATCTGAACATGATCGACCTTTCCAAAAGCCACACTAATAATCTTTGCGTATATGTTGTAAGCTGTACTCAATAAACAAATTCCTCTGTAACTTGTACACTCGTGTCTACCTCTTTTTTTAAATATGTGGCATATAAGTCCTTTCTTCCATCCATCCATAATTATGCACATCCTCCAGCACACATTGAGTACATCTAAGAATCTCGCTTTAATTTCTCTTGAATCATACTTTAAAAGTTCAATATTTAAACAGTCTATTCCTGGAGTTTTCTTACTTTTGAATGTTTCTAGAGCATTCTCTAATTCTTTGATTTCAAGGAGCCTACATTTGCCATTTCCTTTAATTTGGGATCAATGTTTATTTTTGACATACTCGTATTTGTCCATAAAGTTCCATAACATTTGAGCCATTCTTTTTCTGGTATATAATATTTATTTTATCTTTTTTCAGTTGAGTTCAGGTGTTTCAAAATTTTATAAGCCATATCCTGTGATCCATGGCAGTCATATTCTATATTAGATATATAGTTGTCCTAGCTAAATCATTTCTTCTTCTTCACTTCTCTTTTAACAATGGGTCTTCTATATTTATAAGCAATTCTATCTTCTTCTGACTTTGATTGAATGTATTTTAAGTATACTCTTTTTAATTAAGTAAAAATAAAACATAGTTTTATTTTTATTTAATTAATAAATATGGATTTTCATCAAGTAAACACCAACTCAATTGATTATATATACTTTTTTTTTCTTTTTTTTTTCGGTCATTTCTTAAATATCACCATTCCATACCTATATATATATATATATATATATATATATATATATATATATACACCCTTTTTTCCCTCTCTTACATTTTAAGTACAATTTATTACAGATAAAATCTCCATATTTTCTGTTAAAGAGATTGAAACCTATGTATAAATGTTTTGAAGAGAAGAAATAGTGTCTTGCTATCTGAAGGCTAAAAAAAATTAAAATGTTACTTTTTGTTGCAATTGTTACATAAATTACTATGAAATGCACCTTCTTATAATTACTCTTATTTATAGATTAACCCATGCACAGTTAATGGCAACCCATGTGCCAATGGTGCAACTTGTTTAGCCCTAGAGCAAGGTCGTTTCAAGTGTGATTGCTTGCCAGGATGGGAAGGCCAATATTGTGAAGTAGATACAGGTAACAATATGTTAAGTTTCTTTACTTCAAATTATTTTAATTATTTAGCATTTTTGTCTTTAAAAATTTGCCTGACAAATAAGGAATGGAGAATGATTGAGCATTGTCTAGGGTGCGAAAGGTCCTGGGTTCAAACCCCAGTCTGAGCGTATATTTTTCTCTTCAAATATAATTCATCTATCATTGAGATGTATGAAATGAATAATAAAAACATTGAAAGAAGTCATACTGGCTTTATAATGTAATGTAATATTCCCAACTAAAGGTCTTCTTAATAAAGAAGCCACCATTTGCAAGGTAGAAGCAATGACTTAATAGCATTTGGTAAGTGGGAATTAATAGCGTTTATAAGAGAAAGATTTGCGTTTAGATTGGAGTTTCTCAGGTAGCTCAGTTGGTAGAGAATTTGCGTAGTCCTAGGTTCACCCAGTCTGAGCATATATTTTTCTCTATAAATATAATTTTTCTCTATAAATATACATGGTACAGTCATTAAGTTTTGAGACTGAGCGCATAGTGGCGCTGTATTGCACTATAGCGCATAGGCAGCACCGTGGTATGGTACCTTGTCAGTTAGTCTCTCGTCCCAGCAAGAGACAGTTAAGTGCATGCACTGCAAGCAGAACTACGGTCTTTGTTGTGGCGGTGATTTGAATGTGCACGTTGGAACTCGAGATTTCACAGTTTGAGCAATGGGCAAACATCAAGTTCTGTCGGAAATTAGGCAAGACCGCTGCCAAAACGTTTCAAATGATGCAGCAAGTTTATGGTGAGTATGCATTGAGTTGCAGTGTTGTGTTTAGGTGGCACTGACATATTTCAAGGAAGAGACAGTTTGAAAGATGATGTGCATACTGGTCGGCCACAAACAATTCGAACTAAACGCAAGACCCTGAACATGTCTCGTGTTACCCAGCACAGGAATCCTTCACATGACCAACATGATGACCACATGACGATTTGTGGTGACCTCATCAGTAGTGCTGATGATGATCCAACGTTCAACTGGATAAAAATTGGAGACGAAACATGGTGTTTCCTTTACGATCCGCAACTGAAACGAAATCTGCTATCTGTAAAATGCCATTATCACCATGACAGATAAAACCGTGACAAGACAGGTCAAAAGGCGAGGTGATGCTTAAACTGTTTTTTTGATTCAAATGGAATTGTTCACATGGAATTCATCCCAGAAGGTGCCCAACTGTAAACAAAACCCGCCACAAAGAGATCCTTGGCCGTTTACACGATTCAATTCGCCGTAAGCGATCTGAGATTTGGTGTTGAAAGAATTGGCTGTTGTTACACGACAACACCCCTGCACATCATTCTGTCCTTGTCCAAGAGGAACTTGCAAGGCAACAGGTGACAGTTTTGCCAGACCCTCCATACTCACCTAATCTCGCACCATACGATTTTTTCTCTTTCCTCGCATGAAAGCAATCCTATGTGGGCATAGATTTCATTCTTCGAAAGAGGTCACAAGAGAAGCCATATGGGACCCTCCTGCCAACATCTTTCAGCGGTGCTTCCAGCAGCTATACCACCGTTGGCTTCTTCTTCCTTCCAAGTATTAGGCCAAGGCCTGTTACGATCCTATAGAAAATTTTCCCTCCAGCGTTTCATAGGACGGCCCAGTGATCTTCGTCCTCTTGGTATATAATTATAAACAGCTTTGGGGATCCGATTTGAACTCATTCTTTCAAGATGATGTTTCCAATTTAGTTGGTACTGTTTAATATATTCCAAAATTGGCGTAGTCTTCAATTCTTTTAAGATATCGGTGTTCCTTTTCTGATCCCATCTGGTGTAACTCGCTGTTCTGCGCATGAATCTCATTTCACAAGCCGTTATTCTGCTTTCATGTTGTCTTTTTAGTGTCCATGCTTCACTACCATAGCCAAAGCAAACGTGTATAATGGTCAAAGGTGACTATTTTGAAGGAGGATATGGTTCTGTTTAAGTGTATGCCTAGTTATTGGCATCTTGTGAGACATTCAGATTCTTGTGGGTGCCTACCCTCCAGGCGTAAAATCTCAGAACTTAATGACTGAAGTAGTAATTTGAGATGTATGGAATGAATAATAAAAACATTGAATTAAGTTAAGGGTCCCGGGTTCGAGTCTCGGTCTAGGCAAAAAATTTTCTCTTCAAATATAATTTATCCTTCAATGAGAAGTGTTAAATTAATAATAAAATCATCAATAGAAGCCCTACTGGCTATAAAGTAGTGTTAAATCCCAATAAATGTCTTCTTAACTAAGAAGCCGCCATTTGCAAAGATAGAAGCTATGGTTTCAAGCATTTGGCGCAAGGGAATTACAACGTACATAAGAGAAAAATTTGCATCTAGATCGTAACTCGCCTCGGTAGCTCAGTTGGTAGAGCACTTGGCCCAGAAAGCCAAGGGTCCCGGGTTCGAGTCCCGGTCTAGGCGAAAATTTTTCTCTTCAAATATAATTTAAGTTTAGATGTTGAAGTAAGTCAGCCACAGTGGTCTAGCAGTTATGTTCATTGCATCTAGTCCTGAGGGTCGCAGGTACAAACCTGGCCAGGGTTGATGAATTTTTAGGATGGAAAATCCAAGGGAAAAATTCTCCAGGAGGGACTTTAAGCCATGGGTCCCAAATCTGAAGATTTTCAGCCTTGTAAAAGAACCTTAAGCCTGAAAAAAAGCCTCTGAATTTCGTCCATCCAAATAATACCTTAGGTAATAAAATTAAAATGACTATTTAACTCATGCCCCAAATGGGAGTCAATGACCAATCACGTTTCAATGATTTCTATTTTACAACCAATCAGAGTCGTGTTTCATGAAATATTTATCAGTGTTATATTTACCATATTAAAGAAAGCTCCTCCTTTTTAATATTCTGAACAGGTTTGACCATTATTTTGCAGTGACTGAGCCTATAAGAAATACGGCTACCAGATTGTATATATAGTGCATAGATGTCAACACATAGCGCTTGCAGGAGTAAATATAAAAACATTTGTAGCAATTTATTATGCCACCAAAAAAGAAACCACTGTTTGCACTTTCTTAAATGTATTTTTTCCCAGGTAATAATCCAGAAAAATATAATTGTCATATTTACATCATATGACATCAGAAATGAATTAATATACAGTTTGATGTGTTTCATTTTTTCTCCACTAGAGAGCATTCTTACAATATTGCGTTCCTTTAGCAATAAATAGTATGATCTGGTTGCAGTGATAAACAAAAGAAGCAGCTGAATCGTACCTATCATTTCTCATTTGTTTTCAAACATCGCCGTTTACATTAAATATATAAATATTTTAAAATAACTATAGTTAAATAATGATTTGTGAGTAAACGGCTTAATTTTATTCGTTAAATAGTCCTAACAAATGCCACTCTTGATTTCCAAATTCTCTAGATAAGTTCACTCGTGGCATTACTTATGAGTATGCATCATCTCTCCTCTTCACATCACAGGACCATGGTTTCAGGAACAGTCATTCCTATCTTTAGAAAAAGAAATGCCTGAAAGTATGAATGACTGTTCCTGAAACTGTGGTCCTGTGCTGTGAAGAACACAGAGTGCATGATGTACAACTCATTTTAATTTTATTAATTTGAAAGCCTCCTAATGTTAATTCCCATCATAAGTTTTAAGATATAAACTTAGTTATTTACTAGATATCTCATTGAGGTGACATGCTGACCACAAGTCACACACAACGTATGTGGGGAAATAAGCATAACTAATTAAATTAATATAGAGAAGCTAAAGCTATTACTATGATAGAAATAAGTAAATTAATGAACACAATTAAATTATTGTAAATCAATGGTAAAGAGAAAAATTTTTGCCTGAACCGGGAATCGAACCCCGAACCTTTAACTTTCCGTGCTAATGCTCTTTACCATTGATTTATAATAATTTAATTGTGTTCATTAATTTACTTATTTCTATCATAGTAATAGCTTTAGCTTCTCAATATTAATTTAATAAATAATTCTATAGCTGTGTGGAGTCCCTTCATGTCTTCTTCAGGTAGAAGCCATTCATTGTGTATTTGTGAATGATGATTCATTGCAATTGAATGTGGGACCAGTAGAGTAAGATAAAGGAAGAATTTCTGCTTGGATGGGAATGAAGCCTGGATTAGCTCAGTGGTCAGAGCATTAGCACAGAAAGCTAAAGGTTTGGGGTTCGATTCCCAGTTCAGGCAAAAATGTTTCTCTTTACCATTGATTTACAAGCATAACTAAATCTGATTGGTCAGGAAACTTTAAAAAAGGTGCAACTAAGGCTGCATTCAAAGGGCTTTGTACCCAAAGAGGAAGAGGAAGATAGTGAAGTGGAATTAATTGTCTTTATCTTTGAATTGGAGGTCATGAATTTTTTTTTATAAATAAATAAAGAAAAGTATTTCCAATAGGTAAATAGATATTTCAGTATTGTTTAGTTGTTTCTTGACTCACCTCATACTTCTTAACTCCCAAGCAGACTCGAGTTTCTTTACTTCATTTGTGACATTCTCAATGCTGTATTACATTCACAACTGATGTCCAACGGCCTCCTCTCCTACAGCACTGAGAATTTCATAAATGAAGTGAAGAAACTCGAGTCTGCTTGGGAGTTAAGAAGTATGAGGTGAGTCGAGAAACAACTAAACAATATTAAAATAAACTTCATAGTGTTATTTCCTACCTACATAAGATATTTCAGTTATTATCTAAATTTACATAAGTGTAACAAATTAACTATTTGTTTCAGATGATTGTGCTGAAAGTCCCTGTCTGCTGGGAGCAAATTGCACAGATTTAGTGGCAGACTTCAAATGTGCATGTCCTTCAGGATTTACTGGCAAACGTTGTCATGAAAAGATTGATTTGTGTGGTGCAAACCCATGTAATCATGGATTGTGTGTGGATAAACTCTTCTCTCATCAGTGCATTTGTAATCCTGGCTGGACAGGTAAGCTATTACAGACTCCAAAGTTTTCATAAAATTTAAAGTATTTCTAAATTTAATTATTTTCCATCTTCATTGTTATGAAAATATATGTTGATACCATTTTGTATTACACAGAATCAAGACAGTCATTTATGGCATTTTTATCCAGGCATTGGCAAAATTGTAACCCACTTCTGAGGTTCAGCCATCTGGAAGGCAGAGTTATGTTATCCTGATGATATGATGGGTGATAAATGATAATGATGCACCAGGAGAGTCCTTAAACCTAAACTGAGCCTAAATTCCAGGCAAAGGTGAAAAATTTCTGTGGTCTGAATAGGAATCAAACCTGGGACTTTATGAACTGAAGTTAAAAGCTTTCATCTCAAGATTATCAGACTGATTTGTCATTCCATTCTTATTACTCCAAGACCTTATTTTTAATACATTAAGATGTTTTTTTTAAATATACAATTAACCCGTCAGTGACGCACCCTTTTACTTGCTTTCCTACCGCATGGACGGAGGCCATTTTAACATTTTAGTATTCCTAGAACACTGATTTATATAAACGATCATAACTTTTTTAAATATCGATGGATTTGAACAAAATTTTTAGTTGTTAGCTCAGAAATGAATTCGAAATTTAATACATACCATATGGAGTTCAGTAGCCTTTATAAACTATTTTAAAAAAATTTTGAAATCTGAGTTTCTCTCTCATGATACACATTTTTACTAAATAATTTGATTTGCTCACATTGGACACCCCTGTTTCTTTCTGTGAGACACTAAATATATTGTGTGGCATAGTGCTGATTCATCTGTAACTTGTATATACAAAAGCAGCTGACATAACCAAAATCAGAATGAATATTTAGAAGAGTGAACTCAAGCTCAATCTTGTGTCAAAGCGCTAGCAATGTTTATACTTAGAATCTGAATTATTGCTTGGATTCGTATAAAAATTCTACAGCAGTTATTTACAACTGCACAGACCATAAAAATAATTTTCTCTTATTTTAGTACTATTAATTTTAGAAATAAAAAATCACATCACCTTAGTAGTTGAGCTTGGTGTGATACAGCTCGAAACACTCTTCAATACACAGACCTACATCACATTCCTGGCAGCAATAAACAGATGTCTTTCTTCTCCCATGTTTAGTACAAACAACACACCTCCTTTGAGGTTTCAATTTATCACTTTTAGGGGTAATTTTTCTGATGAAGTGTCTTTTAGGTTACAACTGGCCATAATTACGTATATAACGCACGACACCGCGCCTCAGACTGATTCCTTGTAAGTAACATCTATTTGAAAGAGGCAAAATAAATCAGGTATTCCCCTAAACAGGTCGATTTATATATCAATCGATAGCTTGTATATCATTTTATCGACCTGAAAAATTAGATTGTGTATAAGTTTATTAGAAGCCCTGCAGAAAGCAGCACAAAGCTAGGTCTGTGTGCCATCGAGTGTTGAAGTAAGAAACTACTTCAACCTCAATACCACATGCACAAAATGTGATCACAGCTGATTCATACACTTAGAAAGAAAGCTAAGATCTTAGGCTTCAAAACTATATTGTTCATATGCAAATATAAGAATATACAGCAGTAAAAAAACAAATGAAAAGGTCGCGTGCATTTAGAGAAAATTACGATTACTTCAATCTCATCTGATTTTTTAAAAAAATAATATGAAATTAAATTTTAAACAAATATTATTTTTATTCATATGTCCTGAAAGCTCATAATTTCTACGTTAAACACAAATAAATTACATATTTGTAGCTTCAAAAATGTACGATCCAGAACAAAAAGAAAACACGCCTGCATAGGTCTATACCACGTATAGATGTCGGCAATAAGTGAAGAAGAGAGGGTCTATACCACGTATGGATGTCGGCGCTGACGGGTTAAGCAAATTCTGAACTAAAATGTATTTAACAACAAAGAAAACATTTAATGACATAAACATTTATAAAAAGTATTTTATTTGAACCTGGAACTTTCTGAATATGAGTCTCAAACATAATAGCAGCTCATGGATTTCATCCAGCAGGACTCAATCATGTAAATAAAAACAAACATGAAAATTAAATATCTCATTTCTGTGTAAATGTATCATGGCTCTCACATACAGATTTATTTTGTCAAATGTCAAATTAGTTACTACTGACTGAGTCACTATCTATATATACAGGGCAAGTCAAAATGTTGTGCAGGTTTTCAGAAATTTATTATGTGAAATGTAATAAACATATAATATCGTGAGACATATTGTATGAAAGGTAAACTCTGAAAGTTTAGTTGTCCACTTCTAAAGTTCCGCGTTCACCCGCAAGATGTCAACAGCAGAGCAGTAAAGGAAAATGGCGTTGACTGGGGATCAGAAGTCTTTCTCTGTGCTTGATTACCATGTAAACAACTCTGTGACTAGTGTTCAACGACATTTCCGTACCAGATACGATAAAGACCCGCCGGATGGGAGATCCATTCGTAAGTGGTACACACAATTTAGGGATTCAGGCTGTATCTGTAAACGAAAATCGACTGGCCGTCCGTCGACGAGTGAAGAGACAGTCGAACGCGTTCGCACATGCTTCGTGCGGAGTCCACAGAAATCCACCTACCGGGGAGCGACAGAACTTCAACTACCACAAAAAACTGTATGGCGGATTCTCCGGAAACGTTTACAGATGAAACCCTACCACTTGCAACTGGTTCAAGCCTTAAAAACCCGCCGATTATGCTTTGCGAGCGTCCTTCTGTGTTGATTTTCTCGCATTAATGGAAGAGAATGAGTTCCATGAGAGGGTAGTTTACAGTGATGAAGCGACATTCCACCTTTCAGGAAAAGTGAATAGACACAATGTAAGGATTTGGGGAACTGGTAACCCCCATGCAACTCTGGAACATCAACGCGATTCTCCGAAAGTGAATGTCTTTTGTGCCATTTCCCATGCAAAGGTTTATGGGCCCTTTTCTTTCATGCACGTACTGTGAACGGACATGTTTTCCTTGATATGCTACAACAATGGCTCCTTCCGCAGCTTGAAGCGGATAGTCCAGATTTCATTCTGCAGTTGGATGGTGCCCCTCCACATTACCATGGCAGTGTTCGAGACCATTTGAATACGGCTTTACCACAACGCTGGATAGGCCGTGCATCTCAGGGTGATCAACAACTCATTCATTGGCCACCTCGTTCACCAGATCTAACCCCGTGTGATTTCTTCATGTGGGGTCTTGTAAAGGATCATGTTTACGTACCACCACTTCCAACAACACTGCATGAACTGCGTGCCCGCATCACAGCAGCCATTGCTGATATCGACCGCGGACTGCTACAGAAAGTTTGGCAGGAGATTGAATATCGGCTTGACATCTGTCGTGTAACAAAAGGCGCTCACATAGAACATCTGTGAATATTTAAAAAAAACTTTGAGAGTTTACCTTTCATACAATATGTCTCACAATATTATATGTTCATTACATTTCACATAATAAATTTCTGAAAACCTGCACAACATTTTGACTTGCCCTGTATATATATATATATATATATATATATTGGTAAATTCAGAAAGCTGAACACAAGTTGTTTTAATTTGCAAACACTCTTTATGAACCAACAATATACAGGTGTGAAGACCAGTCTCATGGGCTAGTGGTCAGTGTTTCTGACTACAGTTCATGAGGTCTCGGCTTCATTTTCTGGTCAAACCATGGGAATTTTTCTTTAAAGGGAATTATTCCTGTGGTTGCCCATGATCTGGAATTTAGATAACATAACTCCGACTTTCAGATGCCCCAATCTAAGAAATGGATTACAATTGCGCCAATGCCAGGGAAGAAAGCCCGAAATGTCATAAAAGACAACCTAGTGGTATTAGACAAATATATATATATGGTATGATAAGAAAAATAAATGCCTGGATGGGATTCGAACCCGGATCTCTGAGTCTGTACCTCAGTGTGATATCCATTACACCACCAGGCAAATCCAATTCAAGCATTTATTTTTCTTATATATGTATTATATATATATATATATATATATATATATATATATAGTTGTGAATGATTCAACAAGTAAGAGTGAAAATCAAGGGCTCGGGAGACAGTTGAGCCCAGAATTTTCCTATACACTCTACAATAGCAGGCAATAATTAGATACAGCAAGAAAGTATTGTCTTGGTTAACAAGACAATTGAGAATAAGCCAAAAAAGTCAGAAGTGCAACCCTGTGTATAATGCAGGAAAGCAAAATGTAGGAACAGTAGTATTCAATGAATGAGTTGCTTCTTATCTTACCTCATAGTTTTATTTTTTTTATCAAGAGAACTGCAGTTTTCAAGAAGACATCCCTCTCATTTTCAACCAATATTATGACTACTGGATTTTCGTTGGAAAATTCATTTACAATGTTGCCATCTGGTGTTGATTTGATGAACTTTGAGATTAGGTCCTGTTCATCCTCTTCAGGATGATATCAAATCAACACCAGATGGCAACATTATAGATGAAGTTTCCAACGAAAATCCAGTAGTTATAACAATGGTTGAAAATGAGAGGGATGTCCTCTTGTAAACTGCAGTTCCAGTGTTTAAAAAACAAACTATGAGGTAAGATAAGAAGTGACTCATTCATTCATTCATTGAATTAAGAACCTCATAATGTTATTTCCCAAATTTAACTATGAATATAGCAGTAGTACGAGGGTCATACTGAAAGTCATGAGCAACATTTTTTTAAACAATCATAATATTTATTTTAGACAAACCAAGTTCACCATGTTAATCTACAGACCTTTGTGCTACTTTTCAATATAGTCTCCATTTCTTTGCACACATTTTGTCCAGCGTTCTACAAGCTTGAAAATTCCCTTATGATAGAAGTCCGTTCCAGCTGCTCGAAGACACTGACGCACTGCTTTCCGAATATCCTCCCATCTCGTAGTGTTGGCCTCTCATCTGCTCCTTCACAGAACCGAAAAGATGGTAGTCGGAGGGTGCCAAATCTGGACTATAGGGAGGATGTGGAAGAGTTTCCCACCCAAATGTCCTGATCTTCTCCACAGTGGCACGAGCAGAGTGAGGACGTGCGTTATCGTGTTGCAGAATGATCTTCCTTCCAGGGCGTTTGTCATGCATTGCACGACGGAGCTTCACAAGTGTCTGGATATAGCGGGCAGCATTTATGGTTTGTCCAGGTTCAAGAAATTCAACCAGAATGCAACCTTGCACATCCCAGAAGACGCTGCCCATAACTTTCCCAACAGATTGCACTGTCTTCGCTTTTTTCTTTGATGGCGAATTCAAGTGGTGCCATTCCATACTCTGGCGTTTTGTTTCAGGCTCATAGCGATGAAACCAGCTTTCGTCACCTGTCACATTACTCGTCAAAAAATCATCACCTTCATTTCGAAATCTCTGAAGAAGGTTATGAGTGATGGTTCTTCTCTGAAGTTTGTGGTCTTCACTCAATAAACGTGGAACCCAACGGGCACTAACTTTTCGGTAACCTAAGCTGTGAATCATTTCTTGCACTGTACTGTGTCCTACTGCAAGTTTTGTAGCGATTTCATTCACTGTGATACGCCTGTCATCTCTAATGAGTACATCAACTCTTTCCTTGTTGCAATCCGTGGAGGCAGAGCATGGGCGACCGCTACGAGGCTCATCTTTGATGCTCGTGTTCCCATCTTTAAAATGTTTCACCCATCTCCTAACACTGCTGGCACCCATGCAGGCATCTCTGTAAGCACATTGAAGTCTTTGGTGAATATCAACAGCAGATTGTTCCTCTTTAACAAGGAATTCAATGACAGCGAGCTGTCGAAACGAAACATTGATGTCTGCCATTTTGGAAACACTGCGTGTGGTCACATGATAGAAGCTATGACACCACAAAACGGCAATGTTGTGGTATAAAGTCTGTAGATTACGATCCTGCAGTCGTTTTTGTTACATTGTTGAAATTTGAATTTTAACAATGGGTTGCTCACGACTTTCAGTATGACCCTCGTATTATTATAATTATATTTCCCAATGTTGGAGTGCCTATCAAAGAATGTTACACTTGTTTTTATTTTTTCATAATTGCTCATTAAGTGTAAAAAAAACATATAGATTGGTAAAAAACAGGGTAAAAACAGAAGGATGGCGTTCATGAGCCCATAGACACAGGCTGCTCCTGCTGAAACACTACTGTCTGAAAGCTGAATTGCTGAACTAATGGTTAATTTGCCCATCTCCAGTTCTGTGGGTTTAAACTCAGCTGAAATCAATTTTTTTTCAGGGTGTAAAAATCACTTAGTATGGATTCCTTTAGCAAGGAAGTAAAGCCATATGTCCTGTGTCATGCCTGAAATAAGAGACATTTGAGAAAAAATTTGATGGCCCTTTCACATCCAGATTTGAATTTAATATTAAAGACCTGAGATATTAAAGAGAGTTATTAAATAAAAAAAATTAATACTACTACTGTGTGCAACGAAAAGTTCTTCATGTAATAAAGGAGAGAAATAATATGGTAGCTTAGTGATCAAGAGTGCTGGTGTACAGAACCAGAGACATCTGGTTCAAATCTATTTTCTCTTCAAATAAAATACTACTATTGCCTGAGATTGCCCGAATAACCCAAAGCACAAAAAGTATAGTGAGTGCTATTGGAACACATACACTATTTGTAAATTAATGAGTCATTTTTTACATCTTACCTCATATTTTATGTTTCTTTAAACACGGGAACTAGTTTTCAAGAGAAGGATCTCTCTCATTTCCCATATATAACTATGAACATACACTATTATCTGAGTCAACTCATTCTTTTTAATGAAATATTAAAATAAAATAAATATCCTCAACTCGTGTCCAGCTCATAGTCGGGTCGAGGGATGAGATGAGATGAAACCCCTTATATAGAGGTCTGTGAATGAAAAGGGTGCCGGCTGACCATGTCTGACGCACCATCACAGGGGCAGACAAATGAAATGAAATGAAATGGATGAGATGAGTATGGAGAAATGGTGGAATGAAATTTTGGCAGAGGAAAACAGGAGAAAACCCCGAGAAAAACCTGCCCAAGCTCCATTTCACAAAACCCACATGGAGTGACCGAGACTCAATCTCGGCACCCCAGCAGTGAGAGGCGAGCGCCTAACCGCTCGCACCATGGAGCTGCCATTTTAATGAAATATTAATTGATATAATAGTACTAAATTATACCCATCAAACTTCTTTCAATTTTATTGAAACCATCTGAAATTATATAACCCCTATAACAGTTAAAAAAAAAAGGCAGTTTGATGTTTATGTATTACTCTCACCATGAAGGCAAAGCTGTTTTGGGAAACAGGCTGGAGAAAGGCTAACCATCAAATCTTTATTGGCATTGGTTAAAAAAATGTATATATTACTTTTATGTAGTCAGCAGAAATTAATTGGATGATTTATTTGTGTTGACAGGTGCATCATGTGATGTGAATATAAATGACTGTGCCAGTGCTCCGTGTGAGAATGATGGACACTGTGAGGATAGTGTGGATGGCTATCGCTGTTCTTGTGAGCCTGGTTTTACAGGAAAGAGGTGCCAACATGCAATTGATGATTGTGCGTCTGATCCATGTCAAAATGGAGCTACTTGTAAAGATTTGTTAGATGGTTTCCAGTGTATCTGCAGACCAGGATTTGTAGGTAATTAATTATTTATATTTGAAGAGAAAAATTTTCGCCTAGACCGGGACTCGAACCCGGGACCCTTGGCTTTCCGGGCCAAGTGCTCTACCAACTGAGCTACCGAGGCGAGTTACGATCTAGACGCAAATTTTTCTCTTATGTACGTTGATAATTCCCTCGCGCCAAATGCTTGAAACCATAGCTTCTATCTTTGCAAATGGCGGCTTCTTAGTTAAGAAGACATTTATTGGGAATTTAACACTACTTTATAGCCAGTAGGGCTTCTATTGACGATTTTATTATTAATTTAACACTTCTCATAGAAGGATAAATTATATTTGAAGAGAAAAATTTTCGCCTAGACCGGGACTCGAACCCGGGACCCTTGGCTTTCCGGGCCAAGTGCTCTACCAACTGAGCTACCGAGGCGAGTTACGATCTAGACGCAAATTTTTCTCTTATGTACGTTGATAATTCCCTCGCGCCAAATGCTTGAAACCATAGCTTCTATCTTTGCAAATGGCGGCTTCTTAGTTAAGAAGACATTTATTGGGAATTTAACACTACTTTATAGCCAGTAGGGCTTCTATTGACGATTTTATTATTAATTTAACACTTCTCATAGAAGGATAAATTATATTTGAAGAGAAAAATTTTCGCCTAATTATTTGTTATTTAGGTAAAAAAAATTCTAATGTTTTTATTTATTGGGGCTTCTGTGTTTTTTAACTACTTCAATACAGACATTTCTTTAAAAAATTAAATAATTTATATTTATTAATTAAATAAAAATAAAACATAGTTTTATTTGATTTTCATATTTATTATATAATTCAGTGACAGCTGTTTCAGTACACTGTACCTTCTTCAGACATGTTAACAAATTATGAATTGTGTTCCAACTGATCTAAGCAACAATACAACAATATTTATTTAAATTTTTTAATTTAACAAAGGGGATTCATTCAAATCAAGTTGAGAATTTATATTTAGGTCACTGTATTTTCTGCTTTTAAAACGTATAAACTTTTTTTTTATGTTTAAGACTAAATTCTATGCAACTGAGTTAAGTCTATGCAGTAAACATGATAGAAATTTCTGTGAAATGGATGAAGATGCATTTATTATCTTTCTCTTTTAGATTGCTATTTCCTGTACTGAGTATTGTATTTTAGAGTCTAAAATGGACAAATGTAAATTAGGTAGTTTTTTAATGATAAATTACCACAGTGCTCGAAGATCAAATACA
Source organism: Diploptera punctata (assembly GCA_030220185.1). Lineage (NCBI taxonomy): Eukaryota > Metazoa > Arthropoda > Insecta > Blattodea > Blaberidae > Diploptera > Diploptera punctata. The sequence continues at coordinate 2,612,248 of JASPKZ010003852.1, forward strand.
TAAAAATTAGTAAGTCTTATCTCATCTCATGAGGTGAGATATGACTCATTTAATTAACTTTTATTATTGAAAACCTCATAATGTTATTTCCCATAATTAATTTATGAATCAAATATATATTGTTTATTTTTTATTTCACTCACCTCATACTTCATAACTCCTCGCAAACCCAGGGTTTCGTCACATCATTTGTGACATTCTCAATGCTGTATCACGTTCACAACTGACGTCCGACTGCCTTCTATCCTGCAAACTGACCTCCGCGCTATCTGATGGCTGACCGACGAACTTCCAAATCAGTCCTCTCTCCTTATAACCGGGTATTTCAAAATTCATAGTTGTATTTACATATGCAAGAATGAAAATACAACTATGAATTTTGAAATACCCGATTATAAGGAGAGAGGACTGATTTGGAAGTTCGTTGGTCAGCCAATAGATGGCGCAGAGGTCAGTTTGCAGGATAGAAGGCAGTCGGACGTCAGTTGTGAACGTGACACAGCATTGAGAATGTCACAAATGATGTGACGAAACCCTGGGTTTGCGAGGAGTTATGAAGTATGAGGTGAGTGAAATAAAAAATAAACAATATGAAAAAACTTCATAGTGTTATTTCCTATCTACATAACTTAATCAAATATATAATCTGAAAAACATATTATATTCACCCTGAAAGCTGACAATAGTCAATAGTCTACTAGCTTCTTCTCATACTATCAGACTCACAGTTTCATGTAGTATTTTTTGTTCTCAACTAACTCACTGACAAAAACCCAAACAAATAAGGTTTAAACAGCCCTATCCTAAGTTAATATTTTCCATTCATTCCCTGCACAATTTATCTTCCTGAAATCATGGTTAATGCTATTCTTTCATTTCCTTCTTGACCGATCTACTGGGTACTTTCCCTTCTGGTTTTATACAAAAAAGTTTCTTTACCCCTCTTTGTCCACTACTGTGGTCTCGAAGTAGTGTGCTGCCTTGGCACGCAGCAGGCCAGGGTTCAATTCCTGGTTGGGACAGACTCCTGTGTGAGGTTTTTTTCAGAGTTTTTCCTCACCTGTAAGACAAATATCAGGAAGCTTAGGGCCCAATGGTCCCCAAAAATCCTCCAGCCATAATCATCATCCTTATCTTTATCATCATCATCCATCACTGGTGTGGAGAGCAACGGGAAGCTACCACACCTATAATTCCTTAGTAAAGTTGCAAAGCATAATATGAAAATGCTATGATTGCAGTGAAAGTTCTGCTCTCAGGCAGAATTACTGTAGAATAGAATACCCCTCTTTCATGTGCTAAGTGACTTGCTGTTTGGACGCATTAGACAGTAAAATGCCTTCTCTGCTGAGCAAGTTGTATGCTAATACGATTTTGCTTACTCAGAAATCTGTTCATGCGATAATAATTGGTTAAATTTGTAAGCTACCTGCGGAGGTACCTTACATGAGCAACTCAAATTAAAATCCCGAAGGGAACCGACGGGAACCGATGGTAATCGATGTACTTTGCTGCTTTATCCAACATTTATCCAAGATGTCGGACCTTGAAGACTTCGATCATGTTTTCGGTATACACAGAGAAGAGGAATTTGATAGAGTCTACCAAAGAATTCAACTGGAAGAACAGGAGAATCAGCGTAATATTGCGTGTCGCAGACGTGTTTGTATACGGTATTATTTGCGGGATGCAAGCATAAATGCATTCCTCTATAGCAGACGAAAATAACGGAAGTGGTTTTATCGCTGAGAATTCTGGGTAATTCGTTGTCAATATTACGAAAACGTCGACTCTCATGCATTACCGATAAGTCGGCCGTTAATTCGTTCTCAGCAATTGCTCACGGTGAATCAGCTCACAAGTGATTGGAAGTAATTTGAGTAGAGAGTAATGTTCTAACATACGACCCTAAGAGACTTAACTGCTCTTAGCTCATCTAGTTTCCCATAAAGATCATGTAGCTCATTGTTATGCTGTTTTGTGTATTGTCAATTCATCTGTCTATCTCTCTTCAGTCCAAAAAATGTCCTGAGCTCTTTATTCTCTAATAGTTGTAATCTTTTCTCCTCTCTTGAAGTAATAGACCACATTAAGTTATGTAGATAGGAAATAACACTATGAGGTTTTTTAATATTGTTTATTTTTTATTTCACTCACCTCATACTTCATAATTTCATAACAAAAAATGATTAATGAAAGTACTCTTCAGACAGATAAAAATATTGGTAAAAAATTCAAGAAGTTCACATACCATCCTTTAGTATTTGACAAGTTTCAAAAAATCTTCAACAAATTCAACATTAAATTAGCACCGAAAAATGATTACAGCTTAGGTAATTTAATAAAAACCAACAAAAATGAAAAGATTGAAGACTGCAAAAAATCGGGAATTTATCAAATTAATTGTAAAGATTGTGAAAAGATATACATAGGAAAAACAAAAAGGAATCTAAATACAAGATTAAAGGAACACCTCAGAAATGTTAAAAATGGAGAAACTGAAAAATCTGCAATAGCTGCACATGCCTGGTTAGAAAAACATAGAATAGAAACCAAAACAAAATTACTTAAACAATTGGAAAAACCGAAGGAACTCACAATTTGGGAAAAAATTTACATATGCAAGAATGAAAATACAACTATGAATTTTGAAATACCCGGTGATAAGGAGAGAGGACTGATATGGAAGTTCGTCGGTCAGCCATCAGATGACGCGGAGGTCAGTTTGCAGGATAGAAGGCCGTTGGACGTCAGTTGTGAACGTGACACAGCATTGAGAATGTCACAAATGATGTGACGAAACCCTGGGTTTGCGAGGAGTTATGAAGTATGAGGTGAGTGAAATAAAAAATAAACAATAATAGACCACATTTCACATCCATATAATATAACTAGAATATTCACTATTTTATGTACATTAGTCATCATCATCATTTTCCTTCCATGTATTAGGCCTGGTGGCCTGTTACAATCTCTTGCCATCTTTTGAGTGATCTTCCCAAAGATCTTCTTCCTCAAGGATGATAATTCAAAATCTGTCGATGGATATATATACATTAGTCATTTAATAAATTTTAATAATAAATCATTTAAATTTGAAGAGAAAAATTTTCGCCTAGACCGGGACTCGAACCCGGGACCCTTGGCTTTCCGGGCCAAGTGCTCTACCAACTGAGCTACCGAGGCGAGTTACGATCTAGATGCAAATTTTTCTCTTATATACGTTGTAATTCCCTATCGCCAAATGCTTTTGAAACCATTGTTTCTATCTTTGCAAATGGCGGCTTCTTAGTTAAGAAGACATTTATTGGAAATTTAACATTACTTTAAAAGCCAGTAAGGCCTCTAATGATGTTTTTATTATTAATTTAACATTTCTCAATGAAAGATAAATTAAATTTGAAGAGAAAAATTTTTGCCTAGACCGGGACTCGAACCCGGGACCCTTGGCTTTCCGGGCCAAGTGCTCTACCAACTGAGCTACCGAGGCGAGTTACGATCTAAAAAAAATTTTTCTCTTCAAATTTAATTTATCTTTCATTGAGAAATGTTAAATTAATAATAAAAACATCATTAGAGGCCTTACTGGCTTTTAAAGTAATGTTAAATTTCCAATAAATGTCTTCTTAACTAAGAAGCCGCCATTTGCAAAGATAGAAACAATGGTTTCAAAAGCATTTGGCGATAGGGAATTACAACGTATATAAGAGAAAAATTTGCGTCTAGATCGTAACTCGCCTCGGTAGCTCAGTTGGTAGAGCACTTGGCCCGGAAAGCCAAGGGTCTCGGGTTCGAGTCCCGGTCTAGGCAAAAATTTTTCTCTTCAAATTTAATTTATCTTTCATTGAGAAATGTTAAATTAATAATAAAAACATCAATAAATCATTTATTCATCTTCCGTACATTAAATGCTATTATTATACATTTTTCATAGGTTTGCAGTGTGAAGCTGAAATTGACGAATGCCTGAGTGATCCTTGTAATCCTGAAGGAACAAAACAATGTGTTGATTTGGACAATAGATTTTTATGCCAGTGTCATGAAGGATACACAGGGAAGTTCTGTGAGGTAACTAAATCAACTCATTTTAAATCTCTGATAAAAATAACAACATTCAAATTTACTTCAAAAACATATTCCATACAGCCCTATCACATTGGAACACATTTTAAATGCTACTGTCTTATACCCATTCTAATTTCAACTTCAATTTATTGTAGATATCTTTGATATTGAGTGCATGTATTTTATTATGATGCCATTATCGTTTGAAATATCAAAATTTAAGGGGCTGAAATAAGTAAATTAATGTACACAACTAAAATCAATTGTAATCAATGGCAAAGAGAAAAATTTTTGCTTGAACTGGGAATCGAACCCCACCTTCAGAATGTAGCCTGAATTAGCTCAGTTGTCAGAGCATCAGCATTAAAGCTGAAAGTTCAAAGTTCGATTCCCAGTTCAGGCAAAACATTTTCTCTTGACCATTGATTATTTAAGGGGCTGTTTTTCTTTTTAATGAACAAATTTCATTCAATTTACTTCAATTATTAAATTTTGTCAGATGGGTTGTAGCTTATATTACTGAAATACTGTTATAGGTCAATATGGATGACTGTGCATCTGAACCTTGTCTGAATGGAGCCACCTGTAAGGATGAAGTTGGAGGATTTAGTTGTGAATGTCCTCCAGGGTGGGCAGGAGCTCGCTGTGAGAAAGATATTGGGACCTGTCAAAATAAACCCTGCCAAAATGATGCCAACTGCATTGACTTATTCCAAGATTTCTTTTGTGTGTAAGTAAAAATTTAATTTATTTTTAACAACACAAAGAGACAAATTTATGCCTTGAACTAGAATTTGAAGTGAAGACCTCCAGCTAGATTCTACCATTAAGCTATTTAGGTAACTCCAAGTAGCAAGCACAAATTTCTTTCTTTTTAATATCTACATTCATGTAGTAGTGAAGCTTTATTCACGATACTATAGAGTTACTTCTAAATAAAAACACATTATGATGATTTTGATGGGATTTGCATTGTGCTATAAGCTAATTACAAATGTAATATGGGAATTAATATACACAGACAAGCCATTTCGAAGCAATAATTAACATAAGTAAAGAGGAACAATTTCTATGTTTTTGTTATTTATTTCATACATCTCGATGATGGATAAATCATATTTGAAGAGAAAAATTATACTCTCAGACTCTGCGTTCAAGCCCCAGTCTGAGTATATAATTTTTCTCTTCAAATAGGAACAATTTCTGCATGAACCATCATTTGAAACCAAGACCTCCAATCATAAAGCTGGAGATCTTTGGGTTCAAATCCCAGTTAATGAAAAAAAAAATATTTTTAGTTGTGTTAACTATTGCTTACAGATGGCTTGTCTGTGTACATTAATTTCCATATTACATTTAATTTTAACACTTCAAATGTTTGTATTACTAGTATTGATCACTTTTTGTTTAGTGTTTTCATTTTTATTCAAGGTAAGGGACTCTGAGCTTAATCAAAGGTTGGAGGGATAGACATTTATCACTGATTTGTCACTCCTGTGATCAAGTGGTTACCATGTTTTCCTCTGCAGCTGAGATTAACAGATTAATAATGCAGATGTTTGGGTATAAAAATCTTGAGAATGTCTTCTTTTGGAAGGAATGTAAAGATTTGGATACCATATCATAGATTTATGGTAAAATAAAGTACTACAAGTGAAAAATAAGAGCAAAATATATTGGGCTTTTCATGTCCAGCTTTAAATCATGATGCTAATAATCTAAGATGTTAAAAATTGTCAGTAAATAAAATACTAACAACCATATCTGACTTACTATATAGGAAGGGAAGTGAGCCACTTTGGATCGTTGGATCGTGTTCGATGAAAATCATAGGCCTTATAGCTGTAATACTATTATCCACAATCAGAATTCTCATGTCATTAAGAGAAAAATTAAAAATCTAGACTGCAATCTTTATGTATCGAATAAATAGATTGCAATTTAACACATTCAGTACCAGGCACTGAGCAGGGCATTTAAACCCACAGGCCAGCCATTTAAATACCCCAGCTACCCTTTTCGTGGCACTTCAGAAAATGGACCATTATTCACAAACTATTAGTCCTAGAAAATTCTAATTTTGTACATACCTAAAGGAGATATTCTAGTAGGATTTGATGGTGAGATAACTTGGGTGATTGACATCACATAGTATCAACATATTAATTTCAGTAAGTGGAAGTTCATCTTCACTTTCACTTTGTGTATCTTCTAATTCACGAATCAGTTTGTCACCTGAATCATAATTATACAAAATATTCACTAATTCTTCTTCAGTGAGACATTTTTCTTTCGCCATGGTTTCACTCACGCACAAAAAACAGCGCGATAACGAGAAACATACGATTGCATTAGAGACTGGAGACAAGTTGGGTGAACGAATTCCATGTGTTGTTTGTTTAAAAAATAAAAGGGGATTCATCAAGGTTAAACGTGTCAAACAGGAATAGAAAATGTACATTTACATGACATCTATGATCTCCATGACATACTAAGCCAACACAATATTTAGGGGCCAAATATAAATGCGGTTTGTTCGCGCCCGCTCTAAAGCGAGTTAACTGACCGACGGCCCACATACACGATAGTCTCCTTAAATGCCTTAACTTGTTTACGGTACTGAATGTGTTAAAATAAACATTTTTATTAAAAACAAGAAATAACTTTTTTAATGAAATTAGTGCAAAATATTTCAAGGATAAGAGCCAACCTACAAATAAGATAGGGTAACGTGGAGATTGCAAAGATCTGAAGAAAACATTGAAATGCAAAAATTAATTTATTAGTATAAGAACAAGGATGGATTAAATACATATATAAGCAATGAAGTTACAAAAAGAAATCAATTAAAAATAGATGTCAGTAGAAGACAGGAACAAGAAGACAACACATGAGATTAATCATATCAATAGAATGGAATCAATAAAATGACCAGTGCCAAATAAAACTTTGAAATATACCCCTCTTGGCAAAAGAAATTTAGATTGCCCCAGGTAAAAATATATGAGACTGGAACAGCCCATATAACTTAAATTCCTGTTCATATTATACAGTCAAAGAATAGAAAATGACTGACTACCTAGAAAAACATTATATTTGAAAATGAAAGGCAGGCAATCCATATGAAGATTTTGGATTGATCAAGTGAAGCATGATTTAACTACATATTGTGGTTTCCAGTAAGAGGGGATTTTAGAAAACAATGCAACAGTGGAGGCATTTTTGTCATGACCCTCTACAAAACAGAGGACACAATGAGGAATGATGATGGAGTAATTTTCTAACTTGATAAGTGAATTCAGTATCATACTGAAATATATTCTCCCATTTTACCAAGCTCTGAATAAGGTGCATTATAATTAATTTAGTTACATTTACTAGTAAAATCTTATAGTATATTTTTGACAATTTATCAAACATACTAGTTTGTTTCAGAAATGAACTCATTAGAGATTAAGTGGGAGTAGAAAAATTGCCTCCACTTGTGTCCATAATTTGTTGCATTGTTATCTAAAATTCCCTCTTATTGGAAACTACAATATATTGTTAAATCATGCTTTAATTGATCATTCTTTCTTATTCAAAATCTTTCTCTGGATTGCCTGCCTTTCATTTTCGAATATAATGTTCTTGTAGGTAGTCTGTCTTTTTCTATTCTTTGAACATTTAATATGATCATCATTTTGTCAGGAATTTAAGTCGTATGAGTTATTTCAGTCTCATTTATTTCTACTGGGGCAACCTAAATTTCTTTTGTCAAGAGGGATATATTTCAAAATTTTATTTTGTACTAATTGAAGTAATAATATATATATAAATTATAATATAAAATTATTTACCTTTTATGCAGTCTTGTCAACTGCTAAATTATTGAAATATTGTAAGCCTTTTGGGACCAGTGCCATCTTCAGCAGAAGACTGTATATTACTTTCCAGCTACCATCCAGTTGCTCAGAAATAATAAAGAAAATGAGATTAAAAAGATTCAGATATCTAAAAAGGATGGATGAGGGAAGAATACCACAGAAAGCTATGGAGATGCAAATAAAAGGTTGAAGATACCTTGGAAAATACAAGACTATATACCTGGATCAAGTTAAATTGGATCTAGACAAGAAGGATTATAATTGAAAACAAATCCAGGGAAATAAGTGTAGCTAGATAGAAATTTGTTGAGAAGACTATATTCTGAGACAATCCACTCATATGTTGAAACATCTGATAATGAAACCTGAAGCATGTAAAGAGCAGTGGGTGGTATTAGAACGCACATCTAATAGTGATGACTAATGAGTGTCATCTGTTGGATGAGTGAGTTAAGCCCTGACAGGAAAATCAGAGCTTGTTGATAACAGGAAGTATTCTAGAGGCTATAGTTAATATATAATTAATTTTCCTTTCAGGTGTCCATCAGGAACAGATGGTAAACAATGTGAGACTGCACCAGAACGTTGCATTGGTAATCCTTGTATGCATGGAGGACGCTGTCAGGACTTTGGTTCAGGACTCAATTGTTCATGTCCTGAAGACTATGCTGGTGTTGGTTGTCAGTATGAATTTGATGCTTGTGCTGAAGGAGCCTGTCGTAATGGTGCAACCTGCATTGACAATGGTCCAGGATACACCTGCATCTGTCCACATGGCTACACTGGTAAGTCAAAGTGGTAAATAGTAATATGTTACATTAATTGATTAATCCTATTTCATTCTTTAATATAATTTTAAAATTAATTTGACAATGTTATGCATCAACGACTAAGCGCCATTTTAAAAAAAAATGAGATTTTGATGCCATCTGTTGCACTGGCTCATGAAGTAAGTGTAGCACAATTTCAGTGCCAAATCTTTAAATATAGTTGTTTTTATTATTCATTTCATACATCTCAATGGTCCACCGCTGTGGTCTCGAGGTAGCGTGCTGCCTTGTCACGCAGCGGGCCCGGGTTCGATCCCCGGTCGGGGAAGTTTTTCTGGGCGAGGTTTTTATCGGGGTTTTTCCTCACCTGTAAGACAAATGTCCGGAAAACTTTAAGGCCCAAACGGTCCCCGAAATCATATGGCCATCATCCTTATCATTATCATCCTTATCATTATCATCCTTACCATTATCATTATCATCATCATCCTTCACCGGTGTGGAAAGCAATGGGAAGCTACCACACCTACACAATTCCCTAGTAAAGCTGCAGGCATAGCATGAAAATACTATGATTGCAGTGAAGGACCTGCCTTCGGGCAGAATTACTATGGATGGACATCTCAATGATGGATAAATTGTATTTGAAGAGAAAAATTATACGCTCTGACTGGGGTTTAAACCCAGGACCTTTGCACTCTAGGCGAATGCTCTACCAACTGAGCAATCTGAGAAACTCCAATCTGCTAGCTTTATAATATAATGTAAAATTCCCAATTAGAGGTCTTCTTAATAAAGAAGCCACCATTTGCAAGATAGAAGCAACGGCTTCATATCATTTGATGTGTGGGAATTAACAGTGTATATAAGAGAAAAATTTGCATTTAGATTGGAGTTTCTCAAATGGCTCAGTTGGTAGAGCATTTGCCTAGAGTACAAAAGGTCCTGGGTTCAAACCCCAGTCTGAATGTATAATTTTTCACTTTAAATGTAGCCTTATTATTAAAGAAAAATGTAAATGCCATCAGTCCTATCAGAGATTCTGGGTTTTGCAACAAAAGGCCATGAAACCAAATCTCCATAAATGCTAATATAAATTTTGAATCATGCAGCTACACGCTAAATGTTCCCACTCTTAGATTGTTGATGCATAACTGTCAAACAAGGAAAATAACCTGCAATATTCAGTATTGTTAGTTTGGCGCTACAATAAATAGTGAAAATTGATTTAAACTTTAAATGTATATTTCTCAAAACTTACATAATGGTGCATAACCGGTTGATGCATAATGCCATCCAATTAATACTAACTTTTTTGCTTTAATGGTGATCATATTCAGCAACTAAACTTAACACTCTTTATGAAGATAAAGTAAATCCTTACTCGTTTCCAGTATAATGTCCACTTGAGGGATGAGGTGAAGTCCCTAATATTGAAATTCTGTAATATGAATGAATGCTGGCTGACCAGCTGTCACACTATCACATGGATAGATGAAATGAAAAGGATGAGTATAGAAAAGAGTCGACTCCTGGTGAATGAATAGTTGCTATTATATTGTTTATTTTTTATTATTTCACTCACCTCATACTTCATAATTCATAGCAGACCCTGGGTTTCTTCACATAATTTGTGACATTGTCAATGCTGCATCACGTTCACAACTGACATCCAACGGCCTTCTATCCTGCAGACTGACCTCCGCGCCATCTGGTGGCCGACCGAAGAATTTCCAAATCAGTCCTCTTTCTTTATAACCGGGTATTTCAAAATTCATAGTTATATTTTCATTCTTGCATATGTAAATTTTTTCCCAAATTGTGAGTTCCTTCGGTTTTTCCAATTGTTTAAGTAATTTTGTTTTGGTTTCTATTCTATGTTTTTCTGACCAGGCATGTGCAGCTATTGCAGATTTTTCGGTTTCTCCATTTTTAACATTTCTGAGGTGTTCTTTTAATCTTGTATTTAGATTCCTTTTTGTTTTTCCTATGTATATCTTTTCACAATCTTTACAATTAATTTGATAAATTCCCGATTTTTTGCAGTCTTCAATCTTTTCATTTTTGTTGATTGTGAAAAGATATACATAGGAAAAACAAAAAGGAATCTAAATACAAGATTAAAAGAACACCTCAGAAATGTTAAAAATGGAGAAACCGAAAAATCTGCAATAGCTGCACATGCCTGGTCAGAAAAACATAGAATAGAAACAAAACAAAATTACTTAAACAATTGGAAAAACCGAAGGAACTCACAATTTGGGAAAAAATTTACATATGCAAGAATGAAAATATAACTATGAATTTTGAAATACCCGGTTATAAAGAAAGAGGACTGATTTGGAAATTCTTCGGTCAGCCACCAGATGGCGCGGAGGTCAGTCTGCAGGATAGAAGGCCGTTGGACGTCAGTTGTGAACGTGACGCAGCATTGACAATGTCACAAATTATGTGAAGAAACCCAGGGTCTGCTATGAATTATGAAGTATGAGGTGAGTGAAATAATAAAAAATAAACAATATTAAAGAACCTCATAGTGTTATTTCCTATCTACATAACTTAAGTTGCTATTATATTTGAAGAATAATGAATGATAAAAATGAATAAATGAAATGAATAATAAAAACATTGAGTAGTTGCCATGCTCATTTCTGGTTGCAAGGTTTGCAGATATAAAAATCCTGGGCATAGATACCTTTGGAAATGTATTGAAGTCTTGGGTTGTGTGTCATAGATTTATGGTATTTAAGAAGGTCTTCATGGCTGAAATAAGAAACCTCTGAGCAAAATTTGTCAGACCTTTCACACTCAAATTTGAATTGTATTGCTAATGTCCTTAGCTGTTAAAGAGGATCATTAAATAAAAGATTAACTATATTAAATTAATGTTGGGAAGTAAACATTATTAGGTATAATCATTAAAATTCATCGGAGAACATTTTGTTTAAACAACTCACCTCATAGGATTCATGCTTCCATGATACCATGGTTTCAAACACAGTCGTCTTCATCCTCAGCCATAACTTTGACTGATGAAATTCTTTGGCCATCAACTGTTCTATTGTCGCCATCTTCAGTGCTGCCATCTATGGTTGAACTTATGAACTTTGAAATCAAAGTAATTAGGGATATCGAAATTTATCTATCTTTATTTTTCTGAATGTATACAGATCAATGACATATTTGTGACAAATTTAAAAATCTAACGAATTGTAGTCGAATTTCGACCTCTGGGCGACCACTAGTACTTATAAAGAGAAATATCACTTGATTAGAGGAATTCTAAGAAAATAAACATTGTGCCTCTATTGAATTTTTATAGGAAAAATCACTGAGATTTAAGATTTCAATTAAAATTCTTTATACCTCACCTCATATCCAGTCTCATACCAGTTTCTAAGAAGCAGTTCTCCTGTATGACACAACATCAGTTGAAGTATTACTGAAGATGAAACTACATAGGTTTTGAAACTAGTGTAATTAGAAGACTGGATATGAGGTGAGGTATAAAGAATTTAAATTTAAATTGTGCCTGTACACAATAAAAACGAAATAATACATGTAGTGTTATTAAAACTGTGTATACATAAAAAGCCCTTTTATCAGAATTTATACATTTATATAATATACTATTTTAGAATTTATTAAAATTTTGTCTATAAAATAATTTTGGATCAAAATTCAAAAGGTCTTACAATAAACTTATCAAATTTGTATTTTATTTATTATATAGTCTTTTTGCCTGTGCAGATTCATTGAGACAAAGAATATTAATAACAAATTTATCATAAATGATTAACCAAGTAGTAAATATATAAAACATCACAAATTTATTTTTATTTATAATCGTACTGAAAGAAAAAGACCAGGAAAAAAAAATTGTACAAAATAATTTAGAGATTTAAATGAGATGAAAAGAAAACAAACTATTCATAGATACTGTACTAAATCACCAAACTTGATTTGTTAAATACCTCTGAAACTAAATTTATAATTATCACATTCTTGAATTTGTTTATATTATTATTTTAATAATTTTATTATTTTTTATATTTGAAGAGAAAAATGTTCGCCTAGATCGAGACTTGAACCTGGGACCTTTGGCTTTCCAGGCCAAATGCTCCACCAACTGAGCTACCGAGACGAGTTGAGATCTAGACGCAAATTTTTCTCTTTATACGTTGTAATTCCCTTGTGCCAAATGCTTTGAAACCGTTACTTCTATCTTTGCATATGGCGGCCTCTTAGTTAATAATAAAAACATCAATAGAAGCTCTACTGGCTACATAAAGTAGTGTTAAATTCCCAATTAATGTCTTCTTAACTAAGAGGCCGCCATATGCAAAGATAGAAGCAATGGTTTCAAAGCATTTGGTGCGAGGGAATTACAACGTATAAAGAGAAAAATTTGCGTCTAGATCGCAACTCACCTCGGTAGCTCAGTTGGTAGAGCATTTGGCCTGGAAAGCCAAAGGTCCCATGTTCGAGTCTCAGTCTAGGCGAAAATTTTTCTCTTCAGATATAATTTATCCTTCAGTGAGAAGTGTTAAATTAATAATAAAAACATCAATTTTATTATTTGTTTATTTATTTTTGTTTCCCTGCCAAGAATGAGGTGGAAGAATAACATTAACCATGATTTGAGGGAAGTTAATTATACGTTAGCTTAGAATAGGGATGATGGAGAGTGTATGTCGACGCAACCATAAACCAATAGGTCCAATAGTGCCAGTGAGTTAGTTATTTATGTTTGCTTATTTACTATTTTATTTTTGCTAATTGTCTTTGAATTAGAAGTGAAGCCCCATCTATCCCTCACTGGAAAAAATAATTAAAAACAACTGAGAATAAAAATCAGGGGTCATTAGTATAAAAACAAATACATTTTCTTTATGTCTCCCAGCTGTTACTAATTGTATCTCATAAATTGATTACAGGTAAAAATTGTGATGAAGACATAGTGGATTGTAAAGAAAACTCATGTCCACCTTCAGCAACATGTATTGATCTTACTGGTAAATTCTACTGTCAATGCCCTTTCAATCTAACTGGAGATGACTGCAGAAAATGTAAGTAAAATAATTTAACTATATTTCCTTGTACTGATATTGATAAATGCACCATATATGATGTTAATTATATACTTTTTTGTATTTTAGCAATCCAAGTGGATTATGACTTGTACTTCAGTGATCCAACAAGAAGCAGTGCTTCTTTGGTTGTGCCATTCTTCCTTGGTGCCAAATCTAGTCTTACGATTGCAATGTGGGTACAATTCACACAGAAGGATGAAGGTGGCATCTTCTTTTCATTGTACAGTGTTACGTAAGTATTAAATTTAAACAAATAACTTTTGAATCCAAATAATTATATGAATTAAAATTAACTTATTTTAAAATTTTTGTAGTTGATTTTTTTACATGAATCTATTGTTATTACATATTAACATTATTTTTATTAATTTAATTTAAGGTAACCAATTTTCATATCTGTCTAATTTATATTACAGTAATTTATTATATAATTAAATATCTAAAATACTGATTATTGTAAATAAAAATTAAGTTAATTAAAATTATTAAGTCCCGCGCCGTAGCCGAGCGGTTAAGGTAGGAAGCCTTGGTGCAGAGCTACGGGACTTGCGCTGGTTCGAGTCTCCATGGGGGAAGAAATTTTCTCATGGTATTTCGGCCAGTATGGGACCGGTGCCCACCCAGCATCGTGAGGCAATTGGGTAGCTACAATAAGTAGCGGCTCCAGGTTGAGGAACCAGCTATAACGGCTGGGGGACTCGACATGCTAACCACATGTCACCCCTACACTGGCTGTTGATCATCTACCTCTGTGATTGACACATGTGGATGTGAAGGGCCAGCAGCCGGCTGGTAAAAGGGCAACCGCTGAAAAGTGGAAAGACCCTCAATCTCAATCGGAAAATTATTAATAGAAAAACTAAGAGAATTCAATGTGGAAACTCATATCACTTTTTTAGATTTGGAAAAGGCTTATGATAGAGTACATAGAAACAAACTATTAAAAAAATATTAGCCACAGACGAGATTCCACAACAAATGATATTAAATAAATATAGCCTGTACAAATCTAATTTAATTGCAGTAAGAAGTGACAATAAACTATCACAATGGCAGGAAATTCATTCAGGAGTGAGACAAGGATGCCCTCTGTCACCACTTTTATTTGTCATATATAAGAATCAGATAGTTAGAGAATGGAGAGAACAAGTCATGGACATATACAATTGAATAGAAATATGAAATTAGATACTTTAATTTTCGCAGATGATGTAGTATTAGTGGCATCCTCAGAGGACGAATTATAATATGCTGGCATTAGTGGCATCCTCAGAGAACAAATTATAATATGCAGTGTATAATTTTAACAAAATAGCCATCAAATATAACATGAAAATCAATACAGAGAAAACAAAAGTAATGGCTTTTCAAGGAAAATACCCTGTACATAGCAAAATTGTATAGATTCAAAAATACTGGAAAGAATAAATTCATTTACCTATCTTGGATATACATTAACATATTTGGATAAAGTAGACATCAAATAAAATTATTAATTTTAATAAAACTATGTGAATAATAAATTCAGTATTTAAATCTGAGAGATACCAGAGTATGGTTATACAAAACTTTAGCAAGACCTGCACTTTGCTACAGCAGTGAGGCATAGACTTTTAGGAAAAGAGAAGAGAGCAGGATAACTTCTAGTGAAATGAGATTCATGAGATATACAGCAGGATATACCAAATGGGATCACAAATGCAATGATGATGTCTTGAAGAAACTATATTTAGAACCAGTCATTAAATACGTACATACCAGAACAACTGGATGAATCATTTGCGATTAATGAGTTCAGATAGAGTTCCCAAAGCCGTGGTTTGTTATTGTTCAACAGGGAAGAGATTTCTGGGCCATCCAAGGAAACACTGGATACAAAATTCATCAGTGAGATTGTAACAGGCCTATTGGCCTAAGACTTGGTTAAATGAAGAAGAAGACGAACAAGAAGAAGAAGAAGAAATAAATTCATGGCATGACAGTTCTGAAGAATCAAGACTAACTGAATTGATTTCTGTCATGGCTAGCAGAATACAGTACAGAGAGTCCAGGGTTAGAGTAATGCAGACATAAAGTAAAGTAAAGTAAAGTGATCCCACAACAGACCCGGAGGCCCTTGGGGTAGTAGGAGGTTAAGGCTCCCACTTTTTCTAGACAATCGGCACTTTTATGTCAGCCGGGTTGTCAGCCCTGCGTGACGGCCGCCTTTACCCCAGAACAAGCGTCCGGTACTCATTTCTGTTAGAGGCTGAGTCGACCCCAGGGCCATAGTGCCGCCAGAGGGTTTGGGTCAGTTTAAAAATCCTGACCCCAACGGGACTTGAACCCTCGACCCTCCGGCTTGTAGCTCAGTGCCTTAACCACTATGCTACAGCGTCATAAACTAATTTAAATTTTCATAATTGGATTTTGCTACTTCTCATATAAAGTAACTACTATTGTCTTCACAAAGCTGAGTGGGTCCTGTTTTAAACTGTTTACACAAAGAAAAATTTCAATGGAATAGTTGCAAATTTAATTAAGACCTCTGGATTACATACTCAAATAAATTCACATTTAAATATTTTTGTTATAAAAATTAAGCAAATATTTTTGTTAATAAATAAAATAGATTGTAATTATCTCACCTCATATACTTCATGTTCTTCAAAGCATAGAACCATGATTTCTGGAACAGTTGTTCCTATCTTCATCCATTTTTACAACTGAAGATAGGAGCAACTGTTCCAGAAACCATGGTCCTGTGCTTTGAAGAACACAAAGTTTCTGAGGTGAGATTATTACAACTTATTTTGTTTATTAACTTGAATGCCTCATAATGTTATTTCCCATAATAAGTTTTATGTAATAATAGTACATTATGATGCGAGGTTGGGAAGTGGTTTTTAATTTCTGAGATTTTGTAAAACACTTCTCAAACGTGCGTTGTACATTATTTTTTGTGCAATGGTGTTTTCAAAATGATAAATAATAGTAAAATAATAACATCTTTGTTGGAAATATTTGTGTTCATTATAAACAACTGACTAACGTTAATAGTGTGGGCAATGTTTATTAGTTGAAATTACAGGAGGTGTGGCACGAATTAGTTATAAAATGGTGGCAAGTACGTATTTATTGTTTTATATTGTTTCAAATGAAGTTCAGTTCATTTAAAATACAGTGATTTGTTTCGTATAATTTATATTAACACTACCTTTTGGGTATTTTTTGTATATACATTGTATGTAGTATACATAGAGGGCAATGGCTTTACTTCCCATGTTCGTATTTGTAATATGTAATATTACAGTACTTACTTACTCACTGGCACTATCGAACCCATAGGTTCATGGCCGCATGGACATAAGCTCTCCATACATCCCTATCCTGAGCTAATGCTTTCCAATCATTCCCTGTATAATCTACTTCCCTCAAATCATAGTTAATGTTATTCTCCCACCTCATTCTTGGTCTACCAACTGGGCGTTTTCCCTCTGGCTTTCCTACAAGAAGCTTCCATGCAAGTCTTTCATTCCCCATACGTGCAACATGTCCTGCCCATTGCAGTCTACGAGACTTAAATATTACAGTACAGTTATTTTTATTACAGTATAGTTATTTAGGTTGGCAACTCTGAAATGTAGGAAGTTGAACTTTCAATCATGGTTGCCATTGCTGTAAGTACGACAAAATGCACTATCGTGCAAAAATATTTTTGTAGTAACAAAACAACATATACAAAGAATGAAAAGCAACTGCATACCAAAACTGATGAACTACAATCCAAAAGGTGAAGAAATGTTGGAAGACTGAAGACAAGATGGGCTAAACAGTGTTAAAAAATTAGACCAGAACATGCTTTATGAGGTGTAATCCATGAAGCTGATGATTATTTTTGTGATATAATTATTTTTTATCTTGCAACTCCACTTGCACAAAAAGTCACAATTTGAGCTGAGTATTCAACATGAATGTGTCAGTTATTAACTAATAATAATGTTAGTGATGTATTAGAACATGATACTTAATAAAATATGCCAGTAAGCAATTAAAAAAATGATTAACAACATGGAACTGCTGGTGAAATTGATAATATATATGTTATTCACTTTCTGTTACAGATCTCCCCATGTAGCTAATGATCGCAGGTTAATGGTACAAGCCCAAAGTAATGGTGTGCAAGTTTCCCTATTCCCTGATCTTCAAGATGTGTTCCTAAGCTTCCGTGAATATGCAACAATTAATGATGGCCAGTGGCATCACATTGCTGTAGTATGGGATGGAGAAAAGGGTGGAGAGCTAACGCTTATCACAGAGGGTCTGATAGCTAGCAAAGTGGAGAGCTATGGAGGTGGAAGAAAGCTTCCTCCACAGTAAGTGAAACATTTTGTATACCAATCCTCTAATCAATATTTCTTGGTGGGCATGTAAAGAGAGATATCTGTAATATTGTGAAAAATGGCTTATCTAGCTAGAAAATACTTTTTTTTTCACCACAAAAAAGGAAAATATTGATATGTTAGGCCAGAATAATATCTTGTATCATCATTGATGATGAGTATGTTTCAAAGTGTATTTTGTGGTAACTCATAATTTTGGGATTCTTATTGAGTAAAGAGATATAACTAGGAAGGAGATATCTCTCTTTACACTATCCTTCTACAACTAAAGAGAAAAATTCCTGTCTAAACCAGGATTTGAACCCAAGATCTTCAGCTTTACAATCCAGTGCACTAACCATTATGCTACTTAGGTAATACAGGAGCTGACACAATTTTCTCTCTATTTGAAATCCCTGTGTCCACCTATTAGTGAACTTCTATTCACATTACTACAGAATCACTTCTACTAAGAAGACATTTGGTGAGATTTATTCCATGCCGTATCAGCTAATTACAAACATAGTATTTAAATTAATGTATTGAGGTTAGCTATTCTCATGCAATAGTTAATACAACTAAAGAGAAAAATTCCTTAATTAAATTCCTGCCTGTACCGGGTTTTGAATCCAAGATCTTCAGCTTTATGTGCTGGTGCACTAACCATTGTGCTACTTAGTCAACCCAGGAGCAGACACTCTCCTACTGCTTCATGGCATAATGGGCCTAGAAGCTCTTACCTACCATCTGGCTGCTGGCTTCACATCCACATGTGTTAAACATAGTAAAGGACGATCGTTGAGTCAGTATCGGGGTGATATGTGGTCAGCATGTTGGGCATCCCATTTGTGCTCTTTTTTACACACCTACCCAATAATTAACGGTGGCATAGCATGAATTTTGATGTTAGGGAGAGGCTTCAGTTATCAGTCTAGGAGTAGGCATTTCATCTTTAATTCACATTTTATTTTGTATATTTGTGATTAAAAAATGTTTTCAATGAAAATCTGTTCAGTTTACACTTGTTAGCTCATTTGTTATGGTGATATAAAAAATGCACACTAATTAAATTAAAATAATTTTGAGTGCAATCACCACAACAACTAGGAGCAGAGGTTCAGTCACATTGAACAACAACATTATGATCGAGGGACATAAACAGCACATTCAAAACACACACATTACAACCAGCTGTTAGGAGGTGAGGCAGAGACTAGATCAAGCATTTCTCAAGTGTGCCTATGTAACACCAATATAGTGAACGTGACATGGGCTAAAACTGAGGCATTTTTGCATTATACATATTTGTATACTTTTAATAACGGCTTGTGAAATGAGATTCATGCGCAGAACAGCGGGTTACACCAGATGGGATCAGAAAAGGAACACCGATATCTTAAAAGAATTGAAGACTATGCCAATTTTGGAATATATTAAACAGTACCAACTAAATTGGAAACACCATCTTGAAAGAATGAGTTCAAATCGGATCCCCAAAGCTGTTTATAATTATATACCAAGAGGACGAACATCTCTGGGCCATCCTATGAAATGCTGGTGGGAAAATTTTCTATAGGATCGTAATAGGCCTTGGCCTAATACTTGGAAGGAAGAAGAAGAAGAAGTATACTTTTAAATGAGTAGACTTGTCTCAAAATCTCCCTTCATGCTATGTCATTAGTCACTACTAATTAAACATTATAAAATAAATTTGCAATGTTAATTAACTATTTATAATGATCTTTCTTTTTCTTAAATTGACCTTTCCCTTTACAGATAAGTTTACATGCCCCATGCCATCTAGGCCTTATAGGGACACAATATCTTGGGAGAATCACAGACATACTTTTTTTGACCATAATTATTGTTATCGAGTAATCAGCACAATGCCATGGCCACCTTGAGACAACACAAACATTTAAGATCAGATACACCATTCACTCATATTTCATACTAAAGAAAGTTAATATATTATGGATGATATGAGGGCCATAAAGTGTTCAGGAACTTTTGACTTGCAGGTGAGGAAAAAACCACTAAAAATACTTCATCCAGAAAACTTTTCTCAACTGGGAATTGAACCCACACTGCATCTCAGGAAATGAGTTTACCATGCTGCATCTCAAGAAATGAGTTTTAACTGCGGTGAACAATAGTGATGTGATAATAAATTTTCAAATAAACTAATTAAGGGAATAAAGAATATTTAATTAAACATTGTTTCATGTTCGCAGTGGCTGGGCAACTCTTGGTAAACCAAGCAGTGACAATCCAAAAGCCTACACTCATGCTGGTTTCCAAGGACATCTCACCAAAGTACAGATGTGGGCACGAGCACTTGATGTAACAAATGAAATACAAAAACAGGTATGTTAACTAAATGTTGATTCAGGAAATAATCCTAAAACTTTTTAAATATAATAATTGAAAGTAAGCAATAGAAACAAATTTTATTTAATATATGTAGGGAATAATACTATGAGGTTTCTTTTAAACATTAATGAGTTAGTTATTTTGACTCATTCATAATTAATAGAAATTAATGTTCTTAATATTTTCATAGCCAATTAGTGTTAACATTTTCATTAAGACTTAATATAATTTTTATGCCAAAATTAGAATTTGATTTTCTGAGATAAAGAAAAGAAGATTCCCAGGTCTTTTTTCTTTTACTTCTTCAGCACTCACATCCCAGCTATGGGAGGTCATGCCTTGTTTTTTTTTATTTCTGTACTTTTTGGTCCTATATTCTATTTTGACTTCTTTTATTATAATATAATAGTTTTCTTACTTCCTATTTGATTTGTTAATTTACTTATTTAATTTTATTATATTTTCTATATTTCAGACTTTTTCCTTTTAATTTTTTTAGTTCTTTTTCTCCAACATTCCTTTATTAAGACTAATTTTTCAAGAGAAATTATATTTTAATTCCATTGTTACATTCAATGATGTCAAGAGAAAAAGAGAAAATGTACTTCTTTCAAAAAAGCACCCATTTGATATAATACATATAGACTATGCAAATGTCTAAACTACTTGAACTTAATAAATAAGGTGAGTCTGTTGCTTCTTATCTCATAAAAGTTGAGTTCTTTTAGGACTTGTTTCAAAACACACATGTGTTTCGAAACATGTTCTAAAAGAACTCAACTTTTATGAAGTAAGATGTCTCAGACTCACCTTATTTATTAAGAAGAACTTCGTAATGTTAATATTTAATTTTAGGAAGTGATATTTTGAGGTTATATTAATTATATTATTTTTAGTCTGATCATCTTATATTTATATTGAGGTAATATGATCAGACTAAAAATAATATAATTCGTAATGTTACTTTTACTTCCTATTGTAATTTTATAATACTTGAACTTCATGAAAGTAACACTATTTTAAATTTAAAAGAAATTATTTATCACCTCACTTCATACTCAGACTTCTATTTAGACCAGTTTCAGAATACAATTATATTATTTTTAGTCGGAACATCTTACCTCAATATTAATGTTGATTTGTTCTTGAACATGTTTCAAAACAATTCTGTTTTATCGTCAGTTTTTCCAGACTAGTTTTTTTTTTTATGTTGCATTATGTTGTATAACCTGGATGTCGATGTCAGCTCCATCCTGTGGTTGTGCAACATAATGCAACATAAAAAAAACACTCTGGAAAAGCTGACGATAAAACAGAATTGTTTTGAAACATGTTCAAGAACAAATCAACATTAATATTGAGGTAAGATGTTCTGACTAAAAATAATATAATTAAAATAACCTCAAAATATAAAACTTCCTAAAATTAAATATTCAGAATACAATTTTTCTCATCTTCAGTATTTACACATACTTCATTATGACAGAACAGTGGTTGTGTGAATATTGAAGATGGAACAAATTGTGTTCCGAAACTGGTCTAAATAGAAGGATGAATATGAGGTGAGGTGATAAATAATTCATTTTAAATTTAAAACTTAATTACACTCATTTATACTACATGTACAAATCACATACATAACATGGTCTGCCAAAGAGGTAAATACAAATTGAAAAAAAAAAACCACATTATTGCTATTTACCCATCAAGTGTGAAACCTTAAGCATGAAAAGTGTATGTCATTGGAACCCTCATACAAACATTTAGTGATGTATTATGATATGCCTAGAATCAAACACTGTTTATATCCAAAACAGAGTGATTTTGACAATTGTAACAAAATGACACTTCGAGACAAATGTAACCTAAATTAATTGGTATTCATCTTATAATCAAGGAAAATTACCAAGAAACTGTTGCAGCATGTTAAATGAGAAGCAAAGGCATTATGGCATCTCTTCATTTTAACAGTAGTCATGTCATTCATTTTTAAATTCCAGTAATCAAATTATACATTTTAACAATAGAAGAGAAGTGTTAAATTAATAATAAAAATATCAAAAGAAGCCCTACTGGCTTTATAAAGTAGTGTTCAAATTCCCAATAAATGTCTTCTTAAACAAGAAGCTGCCGTTTGCGTGATTGAGCAAATGCTTGTAGCATTCAGCGATCGGGAATTAACAGTGCATAAGAGAAAATGTTGCATTTAGATTGGAGTTTCTGAGGTACCTCAGTGGTAAAGCATTGGCCTAGAAAGCCAAAGGTCTTGGGTTCAAACCCCAGTCTGAGCGTATAATTTTTCTCTTCAAATATAATATTTTAATAATTATATTCAAACATATAAATTCTAGATACTAAAATGTTACCGAGATAAATACCATTCTATAACTAACAATTTTTTTTCCATCAAAAGAAATTTTAAAATAAAATAAATATGTGTTTTATATCAAAGAAAATCACAAATTTCACAAAAACAACGGGATAATTAACAGTATAATGAAACCATCTTTAGTACAGAAGAACACAAGATTACGGCTTTATAAGGTTCTCGCAAGACCAGTATTAAGATATGGTAGTGAAGGATGGACAATACGAAGAAGAGATGAAAGCCGAATAACAGCAAATGAGATGCGATTTATGCACCGTACAGCAGGCTATACAAAGTGGGCCATAAAAGAAATGAGGAAATTGTGGAAGAGTTGGATGTAGAACCTATTCTTCACTATATACAAAACTACCAGAACAACTGGAAAGCCCATCTTCAACGAATGCCGTCTCATAGAATTCCAAAAGCCATGCTTCGTTACTGCCCCCAAGGCAAAAGATCACTGGGACGTCCAAAAAAGCGCTGGATGGAAAATTCCTCTTTCAGACCGTAACCGGCCACACAGCCTAATACTTGCATGGATGATGATGATGTGTTAAATGTATTGTAAGAAAAAAATTAATTATATACGCTGGAGGGAAAATTTTCTATAGGATCGTAACAGGCCTTGGCCTAATACTTGGAATGAAGAAGAAGAATTAATTATATTACATTTTATTTTTATATATTTTTATATTTGTTTAATGATATTATTCCTATCACAGGAAAAATATACCTCAGACATTTTGTCATATATTATACCAATGTCACTTGGGCATGATGTCACAAAATCATAATTATTACGAGACTTCATGTCACAACAAAAACATACTAGAAATTTTATGCCACAGTAATTTAATGTTAAGCAAAGTTAATGCCCTGCAATAATTTTTTTTTTGTCCAATGCCAGGAGGTTGTATTTTATGACATTTCTAGCTTTCTCCCCTGGAATTGGCAAAATTGTAATCCATTTTTTCTGTGACAAAAAGTTAGGATCTGAATAACAAAAATGATACACATACTGTTTTAGGTTCGAGACTGCCGAACAGAACCTGTGCTATATCGTGGCCTCACACTCACATGGGCTGGATATGAAGATACAGTAGGAGGAGTAGAGAGAATAGTGCCTTCACATTGTGGTCAGCAAGTTTGTCCTGCTGGTTATGGTGGAGCCCACTGTGAACAGTTGCAAGTTGATAAGGTAAATTATTATCATTATTAAGTTATGTAGTAGGAAATAACACTATGAGGTTTATTTTAATATTGTTTAATCTTTCTTCACTCACCTCATACTTCTTAACTCCCACGCATACTCAAGTTTCGTCACTTCATTTGTGACATTCTCAATGCTGTATTACGTTCACAACTGACGTCCAACGGCCTTCTATCCTGTAGACTGACCTCCATGCCATCTGATGGCTGACCGACGAACTTCCAAATCAATCCCCTCTCCTTATAACTGGGTATTTCAAAATTCTTAGTCGTGTTTTTATTCTTGCATATGTAAATTTTTTCCCAAATTGTGAATCCTTCGGTTTTTCCAATTGTTTAAGTAATTTTGTTTTGGTTTCTATTCTATGTTTTTCTGACCAGGCATGTGCAGCTATTGCAATGGTCAGAAAAACATAGAATAGAAACCAAAACAAAATTACTTAAACAATTGGAAAAACCGAAGGAACTCACAATTTGGGAAAAAATTTACACATGCAAGAATAAAAACACGACTATGAATTTTGAAATACCCGGTTATAAGGAGAGGGGATTGATTTGGAAGTTCGTCGGTCAGCCATCAGATGGCATGGAGGTCAGTCTACAGGATAGAAGGCCGTTGGACGTCAGTTGTGAACGTAATACAGCATTGAGAATGTCACAAATGAAGTGACGAAACTCGAGTATGCGTGGGAGTTAAGAAGTATGAGATGAGTGAGGAAAGTTTAAACAATATTATCATTATATTATATCATCATCACTGTGGGCTACATTTAGAACTACATAGTAATTAACTGGGTATAGCATATCAACCAAATGCCCAAAGTTAGGATCCTTAAGAGCAGTACTAAATTTCATGTATATACCAAATGAAAGAAAAAGTCTCTTGAGATGTCCCCTAAAGAGAGGGAATGGGGTACTTTTTGCAGACTGCAACAGTTCTTCAAGGATTACTATATGTTAGGATTACAATTAACTAACTAATTCACTGGCACTATTGAACCCATAGACTCATGGCCACATGGATGTAAGCTCTCCATACATCCCTATCTTGAGCTAATGTTTTCCAATCTTCCCCTGTAATTTACTTCAGGGTCAGTTGGTAGGGGATTGAATGTCAGAAAATAATACCTACTGCAAAAGGAAAGTATTCACTCTGAGAAGTACAGTGTGTTGCAAATAACAGTCAACTGAAACTTATGTTTTCTATGTATATAAAGTACAGTACGTTGGATTTTTTAAATATAAGTTCCTATTGTTAATCTGCCTTGATAATTAAGAGTCTCAAATAAAATACTAAATAATATTAAATCAAGATTCTATTATATTTAAATCTGTATTAAAGTACATAATTTTTATTAACAGGTGGCACCAGTTGTAGAATACTGCCCTGGCGATCTTTGGGTGATTGCTAAGAATGGTTCAGCTATAGTAAGATGGGATGAACCAGTATTCAATGACAATGTTGGCGTAGTTCGCATTGAACGGAAGGACAACCACTACCCTGGGCAGACACTCATGTGGGGAACATATACAATTGCTTATGTTGCATATGATATAGCTGGCAATTCAGCTACTTGTTCTTTCAAAGTTTATCTTCTTGGTAAGTTGGTTTCAGTGTTATGGTTGATGCATGGACATGACAATCTATAATTTTATAAATTTTAAGGTTCAAGGTGACCTACAATGTTCAGTCCACTCTTTTCACCAAATTGCAATAAACTACAAACATGCAAATCTCAACAGAAAAATGTAAAGTCATGGCTTTCTTAGGAAAAAGACCCAGTTCACAGTAAAATTGTTATTAATAATAAAATATTAGAACAAACTAACACATTTAACTATCTTGGATACCAAGTTACATATGGAGAGGAAAAAGATTTTAGTCAAAAAATTATAAAATTTAATAGAGTAACAGGAATTATAAATAATATTTTCAAGCCAAACACAGTACAGCAACACACATGAACTAGAAATTTATAAATCACTGGCCAGACCCATATTATGTTATGGCAGTGAGGCCTGGACAATTCGCAGTGTAGATGAACAAAGACTAACTGCGGCAGAAATGAAATTTATGAGACGTACTGCAGGTAATTCAAGAACAGACCATAAAAGGAATTCTGAGATTCTCAAAGAATTACAAACAGAATCAGTCATGGAATATGTACAAAAATACAGAAACAACTGGAAATCTTACTTAAGAAGAATGAGCAGAACAAGAATACCATGTCAAATCTTAAATCACCAGGCAAGAGAACTTTGGGCAGACCCTCCAAACGTTAGATTGAGACCGTAACAGACCACTAGATCTATCACATGAAAGGTAGAAGAAGAAGGTTAAGTTATTTTTATGTTGATAAATAATTGTATTTCATATGAATTTGTTTCTAACATTTGTGTCATATTTATTAGTTGTCACTAATAATATCATACTAAAATTTAATTAATGTTGGGAAGTAAACATTATGAGGTATAATCATAAGTAATGCCACGAGTGATTTCCAAATTATCGATAAATTCACGACTCACGAAGTGAGGAGTGAATTTATCTAGAGAATTTGGAAATCAAGAGTGGCATTTGTTAGGACTATTTAACGAATAACATTAAGCTGTTTACTCACAAATCATTATTTAACTATAGTTATTTTAAAATAGTTATATATTTAATGTAAACGGCGATGTTTGAAAACAAATGAGAAACGATAGGTACGCTTCTACTGCTTCTTTTGTTTATCACTGCAACCAGATCATACTATTTATTGCCAAAGGAACGCAATATTGTAAGGAGGAGCTTTCTTTAATATGGTAATTATAACACTGATAAATATTTGGTGAAACACGACTCTGATTGGTTGTAAAATAGAAATCATTGAAATGTGATTGGTCATTGACTCCCATTTAGGGCATGAGTTAAATAGTCATTAAAATTCATCAGAGAACATATTGTTTAAACAACTCACCTCATAGGATTCATGCTTCCATGATATCGCGATTTCAAACATAATCATGTTCATCATCAGCCATAACTCCGCCTGATGAAATTCTTCGGCCGTCAACTATTCTATTGTCGCCATCTTCAGTGCTGCCATCTATGGTTGAATTTATGAACTTCGAAATCAATGTAATTTCGTTAGGGATATCAAAATTCATTGATCTATTTTTGTTTTCTGAATGTATATTTTTTCCCAAACTGTCAATTCCAAAGGTTTCTCTACTTGTTTTAAAAGTTTAGCTTCTCTTCCAATTTATGATGTTCTAATAAACTATGTGCAGCAATTGCAGATTTTTCAATTTCACAATTTTAATATTTCTGAATGTTCTTTTGTCCGAATTTCCAAATTTCTTTTTGTTTTTCCTATATAAACTTTATTGCAATCTTCACAATTTATTTGATAAATTCCAGATTTCTTACTGTCTGGAACATTGACTTTTTATTGGTACTTAGAAGATTACCCAGACTAAATTTATTTATTGGTGCCAAAGAAATGTTGTATTTATCAAAAATTTTTTGAAATTTCCTATGCATTTCAGGATGGTAAGTAATTTTCTTGTATTTTTTCTTTTCTTTGCAATTTTGTAGAGTAGTATATTCTTTGGCACCAATAAATAAATTTAGTCTGGGTAATCTTCTAAGTACCAATAAAAAAGTCAATGTTCCAGACAGTAAGAAATCTGGAATTTATCAAATAAATTGTGAAGATTGCAATAAAGTTTATATAGGAAAAACAAAAAGGAATTTGGAAATTCGGACAAAAGAACATTTCAGAAATATTAAAAATTGTGAAATTGAAAAATCTGCAATTGCTGCACATAGTTTATTAGAACATCATAAAATTGGAAGAGAAGCTAAACTTTTAAAACAAGTAGAGAAACCTTTGGAATTGACAGTTTGGGAAAAAATATACATTCAGAAAAACAAAAATAGATCAATGAATTTTGATATCCCTAGCGAAATTACATTGATTTCGAAGTTCATAAATTCAACCATAGATGGCAGCACTGAAGATGGCGACAATAGAATAGTTGACGGCCGAAGAATTTCATCAGTCGGAGTTATGGCTGACGATGAACATGATTATGTTTGAAATCGCGATATCATGGAAGCATGAATCCTATGAGGTGAGTTGTTTAAACAATATGTTCTCTGATGAATTTTAATACTAAAATTTACTTGGAAATATACTCCTAACCTCATAAATTTAACTTTCTCAATGGATAGGTTTTAGAGATTATCATCACCATTCTAGTCTAGCCTAATTTAGTCAGAATCTAATTGAGAATGGAAACATGTTCTCCAAAACATGTCCAGTTGTAAAAGTTAAATTTATGAGGTGAGATGTATATTTCCAATTCGATTAGTAGTATTATTATTACCTTATGGTGTCACTTCATATTATTTTATTTGGTTTATATCACTAATGATTTCATCATGTTTGACATGATCACCTTAGTTATCCGTACTTTACCAACTTAACACAATGGTAAATTTTTAGCTCATTCAGCTCTGAGAATGAACTCTACTTCCATGTATTTTAATGCTGCCAATTTGATCCAGGCTCCAATTTCTTTTAATATTTGACAGGACATTCTTTTATTAATATGTCGGTTATTTCTTGTATCAAGGCTGCCTCAAGAGGAAGACATCAACTTGAGGTGTTTTATGCAAGTGCCTGTTCAGGTAGTCATGACTGGTGATAACACAAAAGGTGACCAAGTTTGCCTTTCTGGGTAACTCTGGAATTATTTTAGGGTTTTGTACGAATCTATAGTAATGTAGAGTCATTGTTTTCTGATGCTATATTACAGGCATAAGTATAATTTTAAGAGACATTGATATTTCATAGCAAAAGTTATTTTCAATAAGATTTTGTATTTTAAGAGAAAAATTTATGTCTAGACTGGGGTTCGAACACACCTCCACTTTTATACATTACTGCTCTGCAACTGAACTATCCTAGGCCTCCAATCTAAATACATTTTTCCTTATACAATTCCTGAGAGTGCCAAAGGCTATGAACCATTGTTTGATATGCCAAATGGCAGCTTCTTATTTAAGAAGACTTTTAATGGGAATTTTAACATTACTTTATAAAGCCAGTAGAGTTTATTTCAATGTTTCTATTATAAATTTAACATTTTTCACTAAAGGACAAATTATATTTGAAGAGAAAAATTTATTAATAGTGAGTGGAGAACATATTTTTAATGACTCGCCTCATATAATTTCAAATTTCTTTGATACCGGCAGTTTCAGACAATATCTTGTCCCTCTTCAGTTATGGCTTCCACTGATGAAATTCTCTGGTTGTTGATTTCTCTAAGGACATCACCTCTTGTGCTGCCATCTTTGGTTGGGATTATAAACTTTGAAATTAAATTATTATCCACCGGAATATCGAAGTTCATAGATCAATATTTATTCTTCTGAATGAATATGTTTTTCCAAATTGTCAATTCCAATGGTTTATTTTCAAAAGGCAAAACAGTTAACTCAGGATTGGTTGCTGAAAATGGTGGAGATGTCCTTTGAAATTTGTTACAAATGAGAGAGAAAAATATGAGATGAGGTGAATATTACAGATTCAATATCTATAAAAATACGTAATCTAAATTATAGAAATTAAATAATATACAACTGTCCAGGACTGGAAAATGTTAAATTAATTATAATATAAAAATATTAAGCTTAACCGCTTAAAAGTAATGTACTTCTTGAATAGAAGTCAATAGAGGGTGTTTTTGGCGTTCAGATGATAGAAAATTGTATAAGAAGAAGGAATTGTTGACATTCATATTAGATCTTATATATTAAATTTGGGAATTTTTAATATTATGAGGTTCAAATTCATAAGAATTAATTAAATCGTGATTATTTCGACCTCATACTTCTATGTTTCTTTAAACACAGCACTGCAGTATCGGCGACTCCTTGTCACCTTCATCAGCTGTTTTCATGATTGTCAATTTTTTCTTTTGTTGATAATTAACGAAACTGCCATCTGATGTTCTTTTTAAGGAATTATTTCTAAACTGCCATCTGGTGTTCTTCTTAATGAAAAGTTTAGAAAATGATTCATTAAAAAGAATACCAGATGGTAGTTAAAAAGAACATCAGATGGCAGTTTGGATAATTATCAACAAAAGAAAAAATTGACAATCGTGAAAACAGCTCACGATGGTGACAAGGAGTCGACGATACTGCAGTGCTGTGTTTAAAGGAACATAGAAGTATGAGGTAAGAAATAATCACGTTTTATTTAATTCTTATTCATATTAGAGCTTGAATATACTGTATTGGTAATCATACTGGTGCGTATAGCCAGAGATCTGGGGTTCAAGTGTTAATTTGTCTTTCTGAAGTAAAATATAGAACAATTTAGATAACACTTATTCAGAAATGAAATAACATATAGTAGGTCATCATTCTATTTTAAAAATTATAAACCAACATATATAAGAGATGTTGGCTGTCCCAAAAAAATCCTGGCATGAACAAGATAAATAATGATGTAAATTGTAATAGCTAGTGATGTGTAAAGCATAATTGAAATTATTATGTTGATGGTGGATTATTTATGTTTCAGTGTTAAAAAAAATTCATCACAAAACTGAATGGGAGAGATGACAAATATAAGTGGCCCTATAAAAGAAATTTGTTTGGTTATGTCTGGCTTGTACCATTTGTTCATTTAAGCATAAATTGTCAATTTGGCCATTTTTTCTTGATTGTCATAGAGACAAAGAACATTTAAGGTCGGTTTAAAAAAAATAATGTTCTGTCATTGCAGCTGAATTTTGTCCAGAATTGGCTGATCCTGTTGGTGGAACACAAATGTGCAAAGATTGGGGATCAGGAGGTCAATTTAAAGTCTGTGAGATTTCTTGCAATGCTGGTCTCAAGTTTTCTCAAAATGTACCAAAATTCTACACATGTGGAGCAGAAGGATTCTGGCGCCCAACAAACAACCCAACATTACCGATGGTTTACCCAGCTTGTACTGGTAAGTAAATAATAAAACATGAAATATATTAGAAATATGGAGATATACAACCCAAAAATGATATGTTTTTAAATGTATTATTTATTGTGGAAAACATTTAAAATGAGAAAAATTGACAAGTATTTGATAACTATATTCTTCAAGAAACTCTTTCAAATTAATTTTCTAGTGAACACAATTAAATTATTGTAAATCAATGGTAAAGAGAAAATTGTTTGTCTGAACCAGGAAACGAACCCCAAACCTTTAGCTTTCCGTGCTAAAGGTTCGGGGTTCGATTTCCGGTTCAGGCAAAAAATTTTCTCTTTACCATTGATTTACAATAATTTAATTGTGTTCATTAATTTACTTATTTCTATCATAGTAATAGCTTTAGCTTCTCAATATTAATTTAATAAATAATTTTCTAGTGCTTAACAAGATAACAGTTAAAAATTAATGGATTTATATATTACTAAGTTTGACTTTGGTAGGAGTAGCATATCCACCACTAAATCCAAGATTCATTAAATCAATCTTCGCTAAAGTCAATTAAATTTTTGCGTAAGGAAAATTTGAGTACATTAATTCCTTTTGAGAAGATACCATAGAATATATATGATATTAAAAAATATTTAGATATATGAAGAAAATTTCTGTAAAATTCCCAGCATCTTAATTAATTAGTCTCATAGTGGTATTAAATTAATTAATCAAAAAACAAAAAAATATATCATAACACAATACCAGAACTTAGGGGACACGCCGTAGTGTAGTGGTTAAGGCACTGAGCTACAAGCCGGAGGGTTGAGGGTTCAAGTCCCGTTGGGGTCAGGATTTTTAAACTGACCCAAACCCTCTGGCAGCACTATGGCCCTGGGGTCGACTCAGCCTCCAACAGAAATGAGTACCAGACACTTATTCTGGGGGTAAAGGCAGCCGTCACGCAGGGCTGACAAAGTGCCGATTGTCTAGAAAAAGTGGGAGCCTTAACCTCCTACTACCCCAAGGGCCTCCGGGCCTGTTGTGGGATCACTTTTATACCAGAACTTAAATTCACTTACATTTTTAGAATTAACAAAAAAAATAAGAA
Source organism: Diploptera punctata (assembly GCA_030220185.1). Lineage (NCBI taxonomy): Eukaryota > Metazoa > Arthropoda > Insecta > Blattodea > Blaberidae > Diploptera > Diploptera punctata. Next base: position 2,644,426 of record JASPKZ010003852.1, read on the forward strand.
TTTATTTATATCTTGAAACTTACATTTTTGGGGATCTGTTTTTTTTTTTAGAATACTGTGACACATTATTTTATACAAACACTCAAAATGTAGAATATTTTGCATTATCTCAATAGATGCTTTAACGGAATTAACAGATCTTTGGACTTCAGTACTTAAGAATTGTGGGTCTGTGTTATAGCAGTACATTCAACCTTGACAACAGCCAATCACTGCATGACTAGCTAAAAAATTAATGAATATAATTTAAAAAATCCTAATTTTTCTTCAGGTACTGAAGATAGGCTGATGGAACTATAGTAATGATACTTTTTCATACTTCTAGATACAGTGCGTAATTATACATTAGCAGATCCTCTAATATAAATATTTTATGTTACTATATATATATTTATGACACTTTTTTTTTATTGTAGCCTCAAAACCAGCTCAGAGAGTTTTCAAGATCAACATGTTGTTCCCAAGTTCAGTTCTCTGCAATTCTGCTGGACAAGGTGTACTACGTCAAAAAGTTCGCAATGCAGTTAATTCTCTCAACAGAGACTGGAATTTCTGCTCTTATTCTGTTGAAGGTTAGTTATTGCTCCAGCAATGTGCAGTAATAAAGTTGCATATTTTTATTACATATAATGAATTTTTAATTTATTAAAATTAATTTTTAATTTAAAGGTACTCGTGAATGTAAAGATCTAAATATCGAGGTGAAATGTGACCATCGTCGAGTATCAAGAGAAGTAGATGAACCTGAAGGAACTTATGTCTTAGATGTAAACTTTCTTTCAGACAAGTAAGTTCCATTTTTAGTAATTTATATTATTGCTTGCGCTTATTTATGCTTAGCTTTTGAACTATAAATTGTTGATTCTATTAGTTACTCTTTTTATCTTTCTTCCTAGCATTGCAGTAATGAATTAAAATGTATACTTCCAAAGTTCTACTAGGTCTTTGTTATGCATTTATATAACACTATTACAACTTATCCAGGAAACTTGTTATCACTTTTAGAATATCTTTAAATTACATTTTAGATATAAAAAGAAATGGAATTAAATGTTTTTGTATAATATATACATACTGGTAGTGTTATCATTACATGATAAAAGCTAATTTCCAAGCTTGAGATTCATAGAAATTAAAATGATGTAATTTGAATTAAAGTTGAAAACAAATTTACTAGAAAATTTTATAATTAAAATAACTAACTAACTCCTGACCTACCGAACCTGGAGGTTTATGACCATATACCCATAAGCTTGTCCCATGCCATAGCCAAGTGGTTAAGACAAAGAAGCCTTGGCGCAGAGCTATAGGACTTGCACTGGTTCAAGTCCCCATGGGGGAAGAAATTATCTCATGGAATTTCGGCCAGTATGGGACTGGTGCCCACCCAGCGTCGTGAGGCATTTGGGTAGCTAGAATAAGTAGTGACTCCAGCTTGAGAGGACCAGCTATAACGGCTGTGGGACCCGACCACGTCACTCCTACACTGGCTAGATGATCATCTACCTCTGTGATTAACACATGTGAATGTGAGGCCAGCAGCTGGCTGGTAGGCCAAGGGCCTTCTAGAAAGAATTAAAATAAATATGAATTTTAATGATTATACCTCATAATGTTTACTTCCCAACATTAATTAAATATATATTAATTTATGAGTCTGGTTTAATCATATTAATACTAATCTGCAAAAAACCTCCAAGATTAGTAAGATAAAAAAAAAGGTAAAGTGATGCTAATACAGGCCTTAGTGGCCCTTGGGGTAGTAGGAGGTTATGGCTCCCTTCTTTCTAGACAATTAACATGAGATGTCAGCTGGTTGTCAGTCCTGCATGAAAGATTAGTGAGATAAAAATTAACTCCATGGCATGACAGGCCTATGCCTCTTGGCCCACGTGAATTCACATCCACATATGTTAATCACAGAGGTGGATGATCATCCAGCCAGTATAGGGATGATATGTGGACAGCATATTGGGTCCCCCAGCCATTATAGCTGGTTTTCTTAAGCTTGGAGCCACTACTTAACTGAAGTTACCCAAATTCCTCATAATGTTGGATGAGCACCAATCCCATACTCGCCAAAATTCCATGAGAAAAGTTCTTCCCCCATGTGGACTCGAACCAGCATAATTCCTGTAGCTCTTCACCAAAGCATGGTGCCTTAAACCACTGGTTATGGTGTGGGACTGAAAGATTAGTATCCATCAAAAAAAGTCAAAATTATTAAATTTCATGTTTAGATTTTCTAAAAGTCATAGTGAAAAAACTTTGTTAATGCAGATTATTTATTGTCAAAACAATTATTTACATATTTACATAGAAATGCCTTGTATGCAACATTTGCAATTTACTAGCTATGAATGTAGTGTTGAGTAGATAGCACATTTAATGCACTGTATCAGAATGTAGTTTTGTGCATTTATTCTTGCACTGCATGTGATTCTCTATTCCTGACTTTGTCTAGGCCGGGCAGACAATCACGCCAGGCCAGTGACACTTACAGTGTGGAAATATCCTTCCCAGCTATCAAGTAAGTAAATCAGTTTTATATTACTATTCCAACTTTTGAATGGTAGCAAATGTAGTTTGAATTTTTTTCACAAACTTCCTTGTTTAGTAGAAAATTTTAGTTAAGTTTACCCTTTATATTTCGTATTTGTTACGTACATTTTATTAGATTTTAATTTTTAGTTATGTATAATAATTTAAATAAGAATGGAAATTAATAATCATTAGTAAGTAGAGCTCAAAACAAATCTTGATAATACTTATTTCTTTTAAATTTTCATTTTAACAGAATATGAAAAATAGATTTTACAAAGTTCTAAGTGTCTTTAAGATATTTTTTTTTAGAATGAGAAAAACTATTTACTATTAGAACTCATGTCACCTTGGAAATAATTACGTGCTATGCACTGATGATAGATCTACATGAATTTTATAAAGTTCATAAGAATTAAATAAATCGTGATTATTTCTTACCTCATACTTCTATGTTCCTTTAAACACAGCACTTCAGGATCGGCGACTCCTTGTCACCATCGTCAGCTGTTTTCACGATTGTCAATTTTTTCTTTTGTTGATTATCAAAATTGACAATCATGAAAACAGCTGACGATGGTGACAAGGAGTCGCCGATACTGCAGTGCTGTGTTTAAAGGAACATAGAAGTATGAGGTAAGAAATAAACACGATTTATTTAATTCTTATGAATTGAACCTCATGATGTTAAAAATTCCCAAATTTAATATATAAATTTATAAAGTTCATTTGCACTTGGTAATAAAAAAAATATAAAAGTGTCTGTTATCTAGCACATGTCTATATAAGTTAAATAGGAGAATCTTAAAATTTATAATTACAATTTTAATACATCAAATAAGCATTGTTTTATTCTTACACATGCATAATGCAGAATATGTTGGAATGGCTGCTTCTATAGAATTGTAAAATATTGGAAAGGAAAGCATTTTAAAATCAGAGAAACAAATTATTTTTAATGTTTTCAATCAGTTTAGTGAAAAAATCCTACATTAGCCATTCAGGATGTGGTGAAAATAACAGCAGAATTTACAGGTGACTCAACATGGAGCATAAGTTCTGCTCGTAATGAAATTGTAAATAATGGATATCTATTGATATGGAAAAAACGTAAATATCTGGTTAGTTAGGCCCTTATATAATTTTTTGTCATAAATAAACAAGAAATGGAAGTTCCTAATTATTGGTACCATCTTACTTTGTGTTCAGTCTTATTTCCTATAAAATGTGATGTTGCTTAAGAACAATGTTTCTATCAATGATAGTTCCATACACAATTCAGTCATAGGCAGGTAAAAGTAGCGCCAATGTTCCCCCAACAGACAAAGTTGGTGGACTAATACCTTATGCAAGTTTGTTTACAGTACAATTGAAATTTAGTTTGGAATTAGTGTAGTAGCAATAATATTTCTTCTTCTATTGAAATAATATAGTGATTAAAACTGCAAATGGCTAGCAGTTTTAATTTTTAAACATTTTACATTTGAACATCATAGAGAACGAAGGACTGCACAAATTATTAGACTTCTAAGGTTTTAATAAATGTTCTATATAATGTGAAAACATTGGTGCAACTTAATTCTAATACACTAAGGGTCGTATGTTAGAACATTACTCTCTACTCAAATTACTTCCAATCACTAGTGAGCTGATTCACCGTGAGCAATTGCTGAGAACGAATTAACGGCCGACTTATCGGTCATGCACGAGAGTCGACGTTTTCGTAATATTGGCAACGAATTACCCAGAATTCTCAGCGATAAAACCACTTCCGTTATTTTTGTCTGCTATAGAGGAATGCATTTATGCTTGCATCCCACAAATAATACCGTATACAAACACGTCTGCGACACGCAATATTATGCCGATTCTCCTGTTCTTCCAGTTGAATTCTTTGGTAGACTCTATCAAATTCCTCTTCTCCGTGTATACCGAAAACATGATCGAAGTCTTCAAGGTCCGACATCTTGGATAAATGTTGGATAAAGCAGCAAAGTACATCGATTACCATCGGTTCCCTTCGGGATTTTAATTTGAGTTGCTCATGTAAGGTACCTCCGCAGGTAGCTTACAAATTTAACCAATTATTATCGCATGAACAGATTTCTGAGTAAGCAAAATCATATTAGCATACAACTTGCTCAGCAGAGAAGGCATTTTACTGTCTAATGCGTCCAAACATGCGACCCTAAAATTGTAAGACTTGTTTCTCATATTTTACAAGTAAAAAAGTTAATTTCATAATATTCTATAAAGTTTTTCAGTACATTTTATTTAACTTAAATATTTTCTTATAGTGATCCTGTTATAAATTCCAATTCAAATGAGAGGTCTACTGTGCAACGGTTATTGGAGAAACTAATTCTGGAAGAAGATCAATTTGATGTTCATGATATTCTGCCCAATACCATGCCTGATCCATCATCACTACAGCTAAAGTCAGATTATGCTTGTCCCATTGGTCAAGTTGTGGTAGCTCCAGACTGTGGTATGTATAACCTTTTCAAAATGTTATAATAAGAATAGAGATGGAAAATTTTTTAAGTGAAAGAGAAGGATATATCTCACTCATTGCCTCTACATATTTAATTTCATTCTCAATAAGATTTAATTTTTTTAGGATAAATTAATCATTAACAAAAATTTAATTGAATTTAATGTTTATATTTTAACAGTGCCCTGTGCCGTGGGAACATACTACCAGCAAGAAACTCAGACTTGTGAACCATGCCCACTTGGTACCTATCAGAGTGAATCTGGACAGCTGCAATGTACGGCATGTCCCTTAATTGCAGGTCGACAAGGAGTTACTGTAGCTCCTGGTGCAAGAAGTGCAAATGACTGTAAAGGTATCCTTATCATCTTTATAGAAATTTTACTGTGTTTTTGTTTTCTGAATGAAAGAAGACTTGAAAGGATATATGTATATTTGAAAATACAATAGGAAGTAACTTTATGAGGTTTTACTTAATAATAAGTTTGGTCTGTTTAATTCTTACCTCATATTGTTGTTTCTGTTAGACGTATGTTTCAAGACATGTTTGCTTCATCTTCAGTAGTTACAGATATAGAAACCACAAACTAAAGCAAATGCAATATTATTAACTACAATAATGTAGTAAAATCCTTCAGATTTTATTTTCCACATTCTGTGTATACTGCAAAGATAGTAAAATAATGTATTCCAGATACAAATAATGGTAAATTTTAATCTTTTAATACTCACATGGTGTACTGTTACATGTTTAGTCATATGGAAGATATGTATCACCTATTTTTTTAATGTATATCAACAAATTAATATTGTAAATTTAATAATTGAAAATATATGTGTTCCAATGGCAGCCACATCACTTTTAGTGCTCCAGATTTTGCACTAGGCAGATAGAGGTGTTAATGCAATCTGCTTTCAATTTATGAACCACTTTAGCAGACAACTTAAAATAGTACTTGTATTGTGTACAGAGAGGAATGTGATCTAAAATATTTGTTAACAGATTTTAAGTTATGGTAGTAGGTTAAGATTTAATCCTCTCTGGATTTATAGATTTCTCAATTAATATGATATAGGAATATTACAAATTATATTTAAGTTATAATGTCTGCCTGAGAAGGATATGTTAACTTTATATCGTTAGAAAATTTATGCAATAGCAAGTTAGGATTCAGCTGTCAGGAATGTGTGGAGGCAGATTCCCGTTAGATTCTTCCCAAAATATCTGAAATGGTAGTATCCCAGGTTGTCAACATAGAATATTGAATAACTTGAAAACTATATAAAATTATATAATTTATGTGTATTATAATATAAAATATACCATAAATAAAACTATAATAATAATAATATAATATAAAACACTTTAACCATAAAAACACCATATTTATAAATATACTCTAACTATAAGATACTCATATTAAATTAATGTTGGGAAGTAAACATTATGAGGTATAATCATTAAAATTCATCGGAGAACATATTGTTTAAACACCTCACCTCATAGGATTCATGCTTCCATGATATCGCGATTTCAAACATAGTCATGTTCATCTTCAGCCATAACTCCGATGAATTTTAATTATAAGATACTCAACTTTCTCTATGGAAGCTTTGCCTTGAGAGAGACTAAATTAATAGCGAGGGAGATCAGATTTTAAATTATTTTTTAGTCTGTTCATCTTACCTCAATGTTAATGTTGATTTGTTTTTGTACATGTTTCGATTATATCATAATCATCATCAGCATCTTGCCCAGCCTGGTTAGATTTATGTTGTACATCCTGGATGTCGATGTCAGCTCCATCCTGTGGTTGGCTTGGCCAAAGAACCTCCAGACAAGGTCATGCTCAGTCGGTATTTCAAAATTCTTAACTCAATAAAGGAGACAAGTTTTAGACATAACTATCAACATACAATTTTTTAATGAAAATTCTTATTTCTACAATTAAATCCTAAGTTTTTAAAGTTTCAATCCAAGCTTAAAGTTTCACCTGATGTTTGTAATAATAATAGTAATAACTTTACTCATATAAGCAGAAAGGCAGTATCAAAACCAAATAGAGAGTTAACAGTAGAGTAAGTTAACTCCTTTCAGAGTCATATTCAGCAAAATATCTCCTCCAACTTACTTACTAGTATATATACTATTTTGTGGCCTTTTGTAGAAATGCATGTAAGAGTATCTCAAAAATACCATTTTTTTACTCAGGGGTTTCCTAAGTTTGGTCCAAATCATAGTATTTCTGACTCTTATATATTAATTGTGGCTTGCATTCCTATGTTGATTGGCTGGGGGTAATTCCATAGTCTAAGGTTATTGCTTCCATAGTTCAAGTTAGAGTGTCCTATAGTTAAAGTACATTTATAAATAGGGTGTTTTTATGGTTAAAGTATTTTATAATCTAATTGATAATTTATATTATTATAGTTTAATTTGTTGAACTTCATTTTGAGATATTTCTGATATTATTCATGTTTTATCCTACAGAACGTTGTCCAGCAGGAAAATATTTTGATGATGAAGCAGGTCTATGTAGAAGCTGTGGTCATGGTTTCTATCAACCAAATGAAGGTAGTTTCAACTGCTTGCTTTGTGGTTTAGGCAAGACTACAAGAACAACTGAAGCAGTTTCACTTGAGGTAATTCTTTTAACTCCTTGATTCAACTTCTATGCCCACAACCATTTTCTCTTTGTACCGACCTCTCCCAAACCCTGTCTTGTGTACAAAATTAAGAATGAGATATCAAACCTGTTTAATTTACAAAACTGCAATAGTAGTAAAGTCAAGAACATATATCGATGCAGATCCATACTTCGGTACTATAATTTCACATTACAAAGGAGTGACTTTCCCTATTCAAAGGTAAATATACAACCTCAAAAAAAGCTGAAGTTATTTTAAATCAATGGTAAAGAGAAAATTTTTTTCCTGAACCGGGAATCGAACCCCGAACCTTTAGCTTTCCGTGCTAATGCTCAGACCACTGAGCTAATCCAGGCTTCACTCCCATCCAAGCAGAAATCCTTCCTTTACCTTACTCTATTGGTCCTACATTCAATTGCAATGAATCATCATTCACAAATACACAATGAATGGCTTCTACCTGAAGAAGACATGAAGGGACTGCACACAGCTATAGCATTATTTATTAAATTAATATTAAGAAGCTAAAGCTATTACTATGATAGAAATAAGTAAATTAATAAACACAATTAAATTATTGTAAATCAATGGTAAAGAGAAAAGGGAGTGAAGCCTGGATTAGCTTAGTGGTCTGAGCATTAGCACGGAAAGCTAAAGGTTCGGGGTTTGATTCCTGGTTCAGCAAAAATTTTTCTCTTTACCATTGATTTACAATAATTTAATTGTATTTATTAATTTACTTATTTCTATCATAGTAATAGCTTTAGCTTCTTAATATTAATTTAACTGAAGTCATTTGTCTAATGATTGGCAGAGACCTGCTATTATGCATCATATCAGTTCTGGTGATTTAATTTTACCACAATTGTCTCTATATTTGAGGTTTGCAGTTTGAAACTTGAGTAGAAAAGATGGATTTTTATAAAGAGTCCCGCGCCGTAGCCGAGCGGTTAAGGTAGGAAGCCTTGGCGCAGAGCTACGGGACTTGCGCTGGTTCGAGTCTCCATGGGGGAAGAAATTTTCTCATGGTATTTCGGCCAGTATGGGACTGGTGCCCACCCAGCATCATGAGGCAATTGGGTAGCTACAATAAGTAGCAGCTCCAGGTTGAGGAATCAGCTATAATGGCTGGGGGACTCGACATGCTAACCACATGTCACCCCTACACTGGCTGTTGATCATCTACCTCTGTGATTGACACATGTGGATGTGAAGGGCCAGCAGCCGGCTGGTAAAAGGGCAACCGCTGAAAAGTGGAAAGACCCTCAATCGGCAAGTATTCTGAACATTCCTTTCTTCAGAAGGGAAGTACAAAACTAGGAGTCCCATATCATAAATTTATGACATGTAAAAAAAAAACTCAATTTTGAAATAAGAGACCTCTGTCAGTCATTTCATATCCAGTTTTAAACTGTAAATGATTTCAAATGTTGAAGAACACTACTAAATAAGATGCTACTACTCTATGTAATTTTTTGCATGATAGTGCATTTTGTCGTACTTACAGCAATGGCACCATGATTGAGAGTTCAACTTCCTACATTTCACGGTTGCCAACCTAAATAACTATAATATAATAAAATAACTATACTGTAATATTACATATTACAAACTGCGTGTGGGCAGTAAAACCACTGCCCTCTATGTATACTACATACAATGTATATACAAAAAAATCCAAAAGGTAGTTTTAATATACATTATATGATGGATCTACTATTGATAACAACTCAGGATCAGGAATTACATGTGCATTACTTTCATTTTATCAACCAGCAGGATACCACACAACAAATTTTGATGCAGAAGTAACGGCTATTCATATTTCACTCCAACAATTACTATACAGAATAAATAAATTTTAAAATGCGGTCATACTCTCTGATTCTAAGGCAGCAATATATGCAATAAATTCACACAAAATGAAGTCAATACAAATTAAAGAGTGCTACAAAATGATTCAACAACTCCAAAAACTACAGAAAAGAATTCAATTGCAATGGATACCTGCACATTGTGGAATTGCTGGAAATGACACTGCTGATTTTCTTGCCAAAAAAGGCTCCAATTTAATTCAGAATACTACTAAAAGCTTACCTTTCACATCCATAAAAAGAATAGTTAAAAACAAATATAAAATCAAACAAAACCAAGACCTATGTAATAAAGCCAAAGACAAAAAATGGAATATTTTAGTAAAGAAGCCAGATATTATTCCAGAATTTCCACGTAAAACTACAGTAGCAACATTTAGACTGCTTACAGAACATGACTATTTGGCCAAACATTTATATAAAATAGGATTCTACACGAATCCAAATTGTCCTCTATGCAATAAAGACGAAGAAATGAATGAAGAACACCTACAAACCTGTGAAGTATTACCTGTTGGATCCACAATAGAGAAATATTGGAGAGCAAGAACGCTAATGGCTTCGGTGCCAAGGCCCAGCATTTGAAAACAACAACAACATATACATTATATGAAACAAATCACTGCATTTTAAATGAACTGAACTTTATTTGAAACAATATGAAACAATAAATACATATTTGCTGCCATTTTTATCACTGATTGGTCTCATGGCCTCATGTAGTTTCAACAAATAAATATTGCCCCACTGTTAGCCTCAGTCAATTGTTTATAATGAATGCAAATATTTCCAACAAAGATGTTATTAATTTACTATTATTTATTATTTTGAAAACACCATCATGCAAAAAGTAATGTACAATGCACATTTGTGAAGTGTTTTACTGAATCTCAGAAATTAAAAACCTTACTATCGCTTGGTTTTTAAACATTTTCCTTGCTTCTATAAAAACCACTTCCCAACCTCGCATTGTAATATACTATTATTATAGCTTTAAAAAAACTTGGCGTGAAGAACATAAAAATCAAATTCATAGTCCTTACAGTATCTTCTTCTTCTTCCTTCCAAGTATTAGGCCAAGGCCTGTTACGATCTTATAGAAAATTTTCCCTCCAGCGTTCCTTTCTCGTATAAGACTTGAAAACATAATAATAGTCCCTTCGATTGGTTGCTGGCTAAAGGAAGGCAAGACCAGTGATGGGGCTGCCATCTTATAGCCTCTGATCAGGCTTTTCTGGAGAAGAAAACAAAATAAAGGAAAGAAGAAATGGAAGAAAGGAAATACTCCCTAGCCCTCGGATGCCCTAATACGTCAGGGTCGAAAAAACAAGAGTTAACCAAGAGAGGTTAGATAGTAAAGTTAAAAGAGTGCAAAACACAAGTAAGTGGAAGAAATGTTTTGCTCAGCTTGGGCACCTTTGGTCGCCATCTACATATCCCCTAGATGAGGACCCCTGAGGGTTCCTTACAGTATTACATAGATTTATAGCCTTTCTTTGCAATCATCTGTGTCATCAGAATTAAAAATGGTGTTAATTACTGCCAAATTGATTAATTTTAATAAAATAATCTCTAAAAGTTAACTATAACTCTACATAATTTTTATTATAGTTTAAGTAAAAATTTGGCCTGAAAAAGGCAAAGTCAAATACATGGCTCTTACACCAATTCATGGATTTATAGTCCTTCTTTGCAATCATCTTCATCAACAAAATTCAAAATGGCATTAATTATTTCCAAATTGATTAATTATAGATAAAATAATCCCTTAAAGTTAGAAGAGTGCAATTGAAAAATACTTAAATAATATTTGAAGGAAATGAGTCTAAAACCCTAACTTCATAATAATAAAAAAATACTTTACAAACTAAAGATGTATACCCAATGCTCTGCATTGGCAGTTTATAGCTCTGCGGAGCTGTTTTATATATTATTAAAGTATATTTATATAATGTATATTACAGGAATGTCGAGACGAATGTGGTTCTGGAAGACAACTGGGAGTTGAGGGCAAATGTGAACCATGTCCAAGAGGAACATACAGAACAATGGGAGTACAAGCTGCTTGTCAGGGTTGTCCAACTGGCCGCACTACACACAGACCAGGAGCTGCAACAGTAGAAGAATGTACACTGCCTGTATGCCAACCTGGCTCATATCTCAATGGCACACAGAATAGCTGCATATTGTGCAGGAAAGGAACATATCAACCTGACCCACAACAAACAACCTGTCTACTTTGTCCTCCAAACACAAGCACCAAGGGCACAGCAGCAGTAAGTAGTACATTTAGTATAATACTATCAGGTTTGCTTTAGTCCATAAGCAGCAACACTAAAATTTTTCCAATTACTGTTTATTTAGTTATTTTATAATTGCAGTGACTCTTGTTATCCCAATGTCTCTAAAAAAAATGTAACTAAAATATAAAAAAAACATTGATTTTTTCAGTTATCATGTATTATATGGATGCAATACATGGATAAAGTATAAATTGTATGACAACTATTGTAAAATGAAATAATTTACCTTTATTTAGCTTATAATGAAATAAATACTGATGATATGAACATATTTTTATGTCCGTACAACTCCTATTGATTATGGTACTCTTTCTTGTTTACTTGTAAAATTATTTAAGTTTGCCATTATGTATATATGTGTTAGTGAAAGATGCATCTGCTTTTGTAAATAATACAATAGTGGTACTGCAATGCTCCATTTTGCAGCGTTTGGGTAAAATACTAAAATACTGAAATGAGACATAATATGAAATAAATAGTCACATAATTTATTGAAAACTAATTACCATCCTTGTTGAAATATATTTTAGAGCTTTAGTGTGAATGTTAGAACAACTGATTGTTTGATTTTCAGACAAGTAAGTCAGAGTGCACCAATCCATGTGAAATGAATGGACCAGGAATGCGCTGTGATCCTAATGCACACTGCCTGCTAATTCCCGAGATTAGTGACTTTAAATGTGAATGTAAACCAGGATACAATGGTACTGGAACTGTATGTACAGGTAAGGATAAATATTATTAATTTCTTTTAATTTCTTAACATCAAGAACTACACACATCTGGATGCTTGATACCACATTTTTATGAAAGGATATGAAATACAGAGATGAATGCTGTATAACAGCAAATGAGATGTGATTTATATGCCATACATCAGACTATAGAAAGTAGGACCATAACATAAATGAGGAAATTATGAAAGAGTTGGGTGTAGAATTCATTCTACATTATATACAAAAGTACCAGACCTACTGGAAAGCCCATCTTCAACATCTCACCGAATTCCAAAAGCTATGCTTCATTACTACTCTCAAGGCAAAAGACTGCTGGGATGTCCAAAAAAGTGCTGGATGGAAAATTCTTCTTTGAGACTGTATAACAAACACATGGCCTAAAACTTGTGTGGATGATGATGATATAAAATGTCAACCCTGAGCTTGTTTATAATTTTAATGGATTTTACTTAAATATATTTGGATCACATTTTGTACCAGATTATTTTCCTTGTCCTGAAGATTGTAAAGTTATGCAGTGCTGGCATTTTACAGCCTATGCCATGAATTCTATCCCTTCATTGTGTATCCAGAACCATGATTTGAACCCCAAACCTTCAATGTAATGATTCATCATGTTAACAATTATGCTAGGACAGCATATTAACAGAGAACAACATTGTAGCCTTAAAATTTTAAAATATAATTTTAAATTTTATATAAATCTCTAAGTGATATTTTCTGTAATAGTTCAATAGTGTAGCTTAAGTGGATGAGGTGGTGAATGCAGTGTGATGTCTTGCCTTTTGCAACATCTGTAAAATTGAGGCTTGCCTAGTTACCAATCTGTAGGATGAGAAAATTCACACTGTATTCAATCAGTTTGTCTCTAAACCTATAGAAAGTAAAATCATTTTGAGCAGTAAAAAATCCTCAATACTTATATGGAGATTCTGAAAATGTGCTGGCGGAGAAAGTATTTTTAATTCTACTGTCATACTGGAGAAAGATCAACAAATTTTGATGGTGAGATACATGCTACAAAAACGTCACTTAGAAATCTCCTAACAAGATTAGATAACTTTTTCAAATTAGTTCTCCTATCAGACTCAAAAAGCAGCTTTTCAATCAGTGTGCCATCAAAAGATAATGACTCCAAACAATGTTATCACATGATACTTCAACTTCGTAACAATGGAAAAGGATTGTATTTAAATTGTATGAGGTGAGTCGTTAAAAATATGTTCTGCACTCACTATTAATGGAAAAGGAGTTATCCTACAGTGGATTCCATCACACTGGAATCGTTGAGCAATGAAACAGCTGATCTTCTTGCAAAGAAAGGTTCCCTGATAACACAACCACCAACACTCAAACCTATATCATATATTTTGGGTTAATTGCAACATAAAATCAAGGACATTAAAAACAACAAACTTCATTCATCCATGCCATTTGCAATGCCTCCTTCACAACACCAATCCCATACCAGAACTTCCATGGGAGACAGCAGTTGTGCAATTTGGATTAACTGCAGGTCATGACTGAATTACAAAATACCAGCATAAGATCAACATATTGTCTACTGAGGATGCATTCTATGCAACCTCCAGAGGAAGTAATGTATAATGAACACCTCAGCAATTAAGTAGCCATCAGACAGAAAACTTCCAAAACTTCAAAGAACTGGAGAGCAAGATTTCAGTATTAGATGCAGTACATTAGACAGCAACCAATCATATTTATATAGAGATGTCATTGAAAATAATAAAATATTTACAAATCTATGCTTTTTTGTTCCGGGAATATACTGATCACGGATTCAAAGGCCACAGGTTAAAATCTAGCCAGGTCCCTAGAATTTAACTTTCTAAAATTCAGAAAGAATAAAAGACATAGCCTACTAATCATGTGCCAGTATATACATTAGAAGCCAAAACAACTATAAATGATATAGAATCTACTTGTGCTAGTATTATGAGAAATTTCTTTAATTTTCTGTCTGAAAGTATGGCACGTACTCACTAGCCTTGGCCGAGTTTGAATGAAACCATTATCCTTCTATCAGGAGACAGATACTACTCTTTAATCACCAGTGCCAATGGAAACATATTTTAACAATCAAGAAGAGCTATTAAACAAAACACACACACAACACACACACGCACAAACAAAAAATTGTTTTAAGTTAAGAGAAATTTTAAGAAATTGTAATATGTGTAAATTATTAATATAGTCTGTTGTTTACAGATGTTTGCACTGGATACTGTGATAATGAAGGTACCTGTGTAAAGGACACTAGAGGACAACCATCTTGCCGATGTATAGGCAGCTTTACTGGCAAACACTGTCAGGAGAAATCGGAGTTTGCTTACATTGCTGGTGGTATTGCTGGCGCCGTAATTTTCATAATTATTATTGTACTTCTTGTCTGGATGATCTGTGTCAGGTTAGTTCATATTATTTAACTAGAAAACTAATTCAATAAGGTTAGTCCCTGAGACTTGCATTCTGGTGTTCTAGGTTAATTCCCAGGACTTCTTTTATTAGCTATTCATTATTTCCGAGCAAATGACATTTTGAAATTTCTGTTTCACCCTGTCTCATATGTTCCTTATTAGATGTTTGAAAATCTTTGAAAGTGGTCTGCTGCTCTGCTGATCACATAAAAGTCTCACTCCAACTTTATCTAATAAATGTGATCCATAGATTTTTAACTTCCCCAGAGGTATAGGTTAAGTCCCATTATCATCTCTTTAACTGCTAGCATGAGTATCCACACAGTGAATCAGTTCCTATTCTAAGTCATCTTTTTCATCTGCTTCCATGTTTTCCCATCCTCTGTTATTTTTATCATCAACTGTTCTTGTGCAAGACTGTTTGGTCCTGGTACAGACTAGCATGCTTGCCTCTGCATTCAAAGTTCACATGTTCAAACCCATTCTCAGGGTTTATGGATTTTTCCAGGGCATAAATACCCTGAGTATACTTCCTTTAGAAGTGAAGTAAAAGCTTGAGTCCCTTGTCAGGATTACCAGTATTTTTTCTTGTGATGAGGGGGCAAAATTAGTATCTTTCTAAATTCAATGATTCTGAGTCTCTATAAAGTTATTTGAAAGTATTAGACCTAACTACATGTTAAATATTAATTAATAGTCTAATAAGAGACAATATAATAACTAATAAATAGTGAGTTGTGAAATCTCACCTCATACTCACAATTCACTATTTATTAGTTCTTCTTCTTCTTCCTTTCAAGTATTAGGCCAAGGCCTGTTACGATCCTATAGAAAATTTTCCCTTATGGGAAATTCTCATATAAGACTTGAAAGCATAATAATAGTCCCTTCGATTGGTTGCTGGCCAAAGGAAGGTAAGACCAGTGATGGGGCTGCCATCTTATAGCCTCTGGTCAGGCTTTCTGGAGAAGAAAAGAAAATAAAGGAAAGAAGAAATGGAAGAAAGGAAGGACTCCCTAGCCCTCGGATGCCCTAATAGCGTCGGGGTCGAAAAAACAAGAGTTAACCAAGAGAGGTTAGATAGTAAAGTTAAAAGAGTGCAAAACACAAGTAAGTGGAAGAAATGTTTTGCACAGCTTGGGCACCTTGTGGTCGCCATCCACATATCCCCTAGATGAGGACCATTAACTTGAAAACCTCATAATGTTATTTTCTATAAATAATTAATTTATGAAAAGTGACAATAATTTACTTTTAATTTCTTAATGCAGTTAATCACATTTAAAACTGTATATCTGATATGTATTCTTGGATTCCAAAGGGGAGGGGTGGGTTTTCCCCTTTGTCAGTGTCCACATCTCATGCTATAGGTTTACAACCCATAAATCATTTCAAGCATGAAATAAATATCTGAGAAAAATTTGTATATTCTTTCACTTCGAGCGTTACATTAAAATACTGATTGATGTAAGATACTAAAAAATGTTGTTAAATGAAATACTACATTCTTCTGTTTTGGTCTTCCTCGCCCTATATTCCCATGCAGATTCCAGTTTAATAATTATTTTTTTAATTGTTTCATTGGCTTTTCTTAATATATGTCCTGTCCTAAATTTCCATTATATTACATATTCTCATTAGGCTGGCAATGTGTAGGATTATGATGGAATTTATTTAAATAAACATCACAGATGTTCACTCAAATAACAAAAGCACTCTATTTACTTCTCAGAATTTCACTGATTCTTCACAAATAATTTGCTGCTAATAAAGTCTCTTGGTTCACAATTTATCTGACTGTTCTTTCTACTCACTGTCAATTTCACTTAGATTGTCTTCTTGTCTTCCCTCTTGAGATTACTTCACTAATCCACAATCTGGACATAACTGGATTCGTCCTACCCTCATAACTGCTTATATATGCAAGAGTAGGAACATTCTGGGTGTATAGTCAACACTTTTGCCCTGTGGAAGCTTCGAGAGTCAGATTTTTTTAGCATCTACCTTTCTGAAAATGGAATCATAGATGCGTGTGGAAAGTTCTCTGATTCTGGTTCATGAGTCTATAGCTCACGAATCCTTCTCTACCATACAAGGTGAGACCCGACTCTTGCCGTCACAAGCAAAATTCAAAAGCCAATTCAACAATGCATCACAATATAATTAAACCAATTATGATACATAGAGACAAGAACAATCAACATACTAATTTAAACATAGGCCCATAGATATTATAATTTTATTGTAAGAACAAGGGGCAATGATTTGAAAACTTAGGTTGAAAGTGACAAATTGTAACTGAAGATAATTAATATTCAATGAGTACCATATAATCAATGGTAAAATTAAATGTTTCTTACCTCTCCTCATATAAATCTTCTAAGTAGATCGCGATTTTGACACCATAACGGTCTCATCTTCAGTACTTTTTTGGCGACTGATGTTATGTTGATCGGAAGAAACTCTTCTTCTTCCCTCTGTTGGTGGACCAATGAACCTCTGGATCAGGTCGAAATTTGCGGGAATTTCGAAGTTCATAAGTTTTCCTTTGTTTTCTGAATGTGGATCTTTGTTTAATTTGTTTAATTAGACTGGCTTTTGATTCAATTAAATGTTTTTCTGACCAAGCATGAGCAGCTACTGCTGATTTAATTGAATCAAAAGCCAGTCTAATTAAACAAATAGACAAACAAAAGGAACTCATGGTTTGGGAAAAGATCCACATTCAGAAAAACAAAGGAAAACTTATGAACTTCGAAATTCCCGCAAATTCTGACCTGTCCAGAGGTTCATCGGTCCACCAACTGAGGGAAGAAGAAGAGTTTCTTCCGATTGACATAACATCAGTCGCCAAAAAAAGTACTGAAGATGAGACCATTAAGGTCTCAAAATCGCTATCTACTTAGAAGATTTATATGAGGAGAGGTAAGAAACATTTAATTTTACAATAAATTAATTCCTGTAAAAGTTTAATAAAAACCATATAATCAACCTTATTAAGATCCTACTGTATTAGTACCAAACACATTATTGTAGCTTTTTACAAGTTTTAAGGACACTAATTGAATCAGCCTTTATATGTAAGGGAGTTATAAAAATTATATAAAAATGTAATTTAATGTGCTTATCCATTAAACAGATCAACACGTAGGAAGGAACCAAAGAAGATTTTAACTGCAGCCACAGAACAAAATGGATCACAAGTCAATTTCTACTATGGAGCACCAACACCATATGCAGAATCTATTGCTCCATCGCATCATTCCACTTACGCTCATTATTATGATGATGAGGAAGATGGATGGGAGATGCCAAACTTCTACAATGAAACTTACATGAAAGGTAAGTTTTAATCAAACTAGCAAATATCAGATCACATTATAGTGAAAACTGAAATGATTTTAAGAAAACCAGGACGAATCAGATTCCTAGACACTATAATTCTGTAATTTTATAGGATACATGTTTTATATGTTTAATTATCAATTTAATTGAAGAAATTCAAGAAATCTGAACAGATGAAAGAATAAATGATTGACAGCATGATGGTACTGTTACTGAACTGTGGACATTCTCTTGACAGATGAGGGCACATGTATTCGCCGTTATGAAAAATATAGTACATTCCACTGTCTACGGTCTTCTTGTTAGCTACTACATATGTACTTCAACAACAAGCAAGTAACATTACTGTAAACTTCCACAAAATTCTTTTCACGTTAAATATTACTCAGCACCTGTAGATAAAGACTTATACATCTACTAGGATTGCCACCTTTATAAAATACAATAACATTTGATAATTTGTTTTTCTATGTAATCTGAGAAAAATGCAATATCTAATGAACATCCCTTACACTAATTAAAATTTTACATATTGTTCTTTTAGTCTAACTGTAACTAAATTATTTGTAAAACTAAATCTCTATGGTATGACAGGCCTTGAAGACTTTGGCCTACCAGCTAATAACTGGCTTCACATCCTCGAGGTGGATGATCATCCCGCCAATATATGAGTGACATGTAGTCAGCATATTCGGTCCCCCAACTGTTGTAGCTGATTTTATTAATCTGGAACCGCCAGTTATCATAGCTACTGAAACTCATGGTGCTAGATGAACAATAGTCCCATAAACTGTTGGAAATTGCATGATGTTTCTTTCAATTGTCCAGCTTTTGTAGAAGAGACCAGCCTTTCTGCTAAATATTGGAGTGCAAGAGAGCGAATAATTTCATTATCAAGTGCTCGACATTAGGTACCAACCAACCATCTTTCAATATGGGAACTCAAACCAGCAGGTGCCGATAGGTATGCATTAAGGTATGATGCTTAGATCTCTTGGCCATGGTGCAGGACTGATTATTTAAAAAACTGTAACTAATGAACCAACTATTCCCAATATCATATTTTTCTTTTCTTCCTCTAATAAAATCCATCAAATTAAAATCTTAATATAATGGATGACAAAATGAATAACAAATATAAGCCCTGTCAAAAAAAAAACTAAAAATATTTAAATCTGTATAAATGGGTTGGCAAGGTAAATTATCATTATGATACTTTTTTGTAAATTACTAATAATTTATATGGCATAGAAAACAAGTTTTTGTACTCATGTAAAAAAAATTGTCATATATTAACAATACTTGACCCTTTATTTTTAATTTTATTGGGTATTTCAGATTAAAAAAAACCTTTTCACATTCTGTACTTTAAAATTGGGAAAATTGTCAATGCTTATGTCTCATAGTACCAGAAGAATTTACAGAAAATCAATTTATTTGGATTTGATTTCAAAATTTTATTGAGTTTAAATTACTAGGTGTATTTTCTCGGAAAATATATAAGTTTCACAGAGTAGATAAAACTGATGATAGACTGAAATTTGACAATACTGTGCAATTCATATTTGCTGTCATTGTTTTGTTGTTTTAATGTCCACAAAGAAATTAAGAATATCTACACAGATCATATTTGACATTAGAAGAACAGACACACAATTCAACATAAAAAAAATTAAGGTCAACAACAACAAAATAAAAAAAAAGGCAGTTACAGCAAATCCAATTGAATACACAAGAAAGTTTCTTATCAAAAAAGTTATAGGGAAAAATTATAAATAATGTTCCTAAATAAAAAGAAAGTATTTTGACTGGAGAAAATCCTTTAACCTACTAATCAATTGGCATTCATTTAGACTTAGAAGAACCAGTTACAAAATCTAAAATGTCTGAACATATATTAAAAGCTTTAGCATTGGAAGCTGTAAATAAGAGGTACCCACAAGCAGAATGGTTGCACATACTTCACATGGGTCAACAATTAATAACATTAAGGTAGAATATGTTTATCACTCACCTCATATTGTTCTTCTTATTTGATTATAGACTAGTTTCGGAACATAGTTTCTGTTCCATCCTCAGTAACATCACGACCGTTGTTCTGTCGTCTTGAAGAGTTGTCCTTCTCTCCTTCCATTGGCTGACTGAAAAACCTCGAAACCAGGTCATTCTCACCGGGAATTTCAAAGTTCATTAATTTCTTCTTTTCGCTCTTTTGAATGTAGATCTTTTCCCAAACAGTAAGTTCTTTTGGTTTTCTATTTGTTTTAATAATTTTGCTTCTTTCTCGATAAGATGTTTTTCAGACCATGCATGGGCAGCCACTGCAGATTTTTTCTACTTCCCCTTTCTTGACATTCCTAAGATGTTCTTTAACTCTAGTTTTCAAATTTCTTTTAGTTTTTCCTATGTAGAATTTCTCACATTCTTCACATTTAATTTGATAAATCCCTGATTTGTTTTCTTCTTTAATTTTCTCATTCTTATTAGGTCTAATCAGTCTGCTGATGCTGTAGTCATTTTTGGGTGCTAACCTTATGTTGAAATCTTTAAAAATTTTTTGAAACTTGTGGTGTTTTAATGGATGATATGTGAATTTTCTAAATTTTACATTATCTTCTTTTACTTTTAGAAGAGTGCTTTGATTAATAAATTTTTGTCTTTTGAACTTGTTTATTTTTTTGAGTATCATTTTTATAGCAAAACCATTTTTCGTGGCTACGTTGATTATGTGTTCTTTTTCTTTTTCATAATTTTCTTTGTTCATTGGTATGTTCACTAATCTATGTGTCAAACTATTGAAAACTGCTTCTTTGTGAGCTATGTGATTGAAACCTAAAGCTTTTATGTAGTTATCTATATGTGTCTTTTTTCTGTAAATTCCAAATTCTATCTTATTTTCTTCATTCCTTTTTAAGTTGAGATCTAAAAATGGTATTTCTCCATTGATTTCCTTTTCCATAGTGAACTTTATAGTTTGACTTTGAATGTTCAATAATTTTAATGCGTCATCTATCTGTTTATGATTAACTATTGCAATTATGTCATCCACATATCTGCACCAGAACTTGAAAATTAAACGATGTCCGTTAATTATCTTGTGTTCAAAATTCCCCATGAATAGATTAGCTAAGAATGGAGATAAAGGGTTTCCCATCGAAAGTCCTGAATTTTGTTTATAAAATCTTCCATTGTAGGTGAAAAACATATTATCGATACTTTAACTAAATTATGTATCGATAATATGTTTTTCACCTACAATGGAAGATTTTATAAACAAAATTCAGGACTTTCGATGGGAAACCCTTTATCTCCATTCTTAGCTAATCTATTCATGGGGAATTTTGAACACAAGATAATTAACGGACATCGTTTAATTTTCAAGTTCTGGTGCAGATATGTGGATGACATAATTGCAATAGTTAATCATAAACAGATAGATGACGCATTAAAATTATTGAACATTCAAAGTCAAACTATAAAGTTCACTATGGAAAAGGAAATCAATGGAGAAATACCATTTTTAGATCTCAACTTAAAAAGGAATGAAGAAAATAAGATAGAATTTGGAATTTACAGAAAAAAGACACATATAGATAACTACATAAAAGCTTTAGGTTTCAATCACATAGCTCACAAAGAAGCAGTTTTCAATAGTTTGACACATAGATTAGTGAACATACCAATGAACAAAGAAAATTATGAAAAAGAAAAAGAACACATAATCAACGTAGCCACGAAAAATGGTTTTGCTATAAAAATGATACTCAAAAAAATAAACAAGTTCAAAAGACAAAAATTTATTAATCAAAGCACTCTTCTAAAAGTAAAAGAAGATAATGTAAAATTTAGAAAATTCACATATCATCCATTAAAACACCACAAGTTTCAAAAATTTTTAAAGATTTCAACATAAGGTTAGCACCCAAAAATGACTACAGCATCAGCAGACTGATTAGACCTAATAAGAATGAGAAAATTAAAGAAGAAAACAAATCAGGGATTTATCAAATTAAATGTGAAGAATGTGAGAAATTCTACATAGGAAAAACTAAAAGAAATTTGAAAACTAGAGTTAAAGAACATCTTAGGAATGTCAAGAAAGGGGAAGTAGAAAAATTCTGCAGTGGCTGCCCATGCATGGTCTGAAAAACATCTTATCGAGAAAGAAGCAAAATTATTAAAACAAATAGAAAAACCAAAAGAACTTACTGTTTGGGAAAAGATCTACATTCAAAAGAGCGAAAAGAAGAAATTAATGAACTTTGAAATTCCCGGTGAGAATGACCTGGTTTCGAGGTTTTTCAGTCAGCCAATGGAAGGAGAGAAGGACAACTCTTCAAGACGACAGAACAACGGTCGTGATGTTACTGAGGATGGAACAGAAACTATGTTCCGAAACTAGTCTATAATCAAATAAGAAGAACAATATGAGGTGAGTGATAAACATATTCTACCTTAATGAATATACCTCATAGTGAGAATTCCTAAAATAAGTAATTAATAACATTTCAGTAGCAGGAATAATTTCTATATTACTTTCATTCTATCAACCAATTTTACACCACACAACAAATTTTGATGCAAAAATAGTGGCTATACATTTCTCACTTCAACTTTTTATAGGATAAATAAATTCCAAAAATTTGTTATTCTGTATGAATTTAAAGCAGCAATATGCAATAAATTCAAATAAATAGATGCCCATCAATATTAAAGAATGCCACTATATGATCCAACAACACTAAAAGCTACAGAAAAAAAAACTATTGCAGTGGATACCAGCACACTTATGTCCTCTTAATATAATTGTTATTCTTTGTGAATGAAATAATAATATTCAAAACATAGAAAATATTCTAAAATATACCTAATCAATAATTACAACTTTAAATAGTTTATTACATATGGATGATGCATTTGAGTCATGCTTCATTCGATTCTGATGAAAAACAGAATGGTTAAAGGTGGCAAGTCTTCTGTTGCCGTGTTGCCATCTAAATTTTTAAAACACATGTCTGCAAACCTTTGACTAGTGGTCCAGAAACACTTAATTTAAATGTATTTCACAAGTTCAGTGAAAAATCTCACCAACTTTCTTGTAATTTATCCCATTCAACTATTACATGTCTTATATATTTCACACTGTCAATGTGACGCGAATGGCAAAAGGATACATTTGCTTATGTTAGGGTCACTCTAAGCGCAGATAAGGTATAGCAATTACAGAGTATAAACCAATAATCAAATAAAGGTAAAAAATTCAACATTTCTCTTCAGAGACTAAAAGGAACACCAGTGAACTATAATTTTTTTTTCTATCCTCTACATCAGCTGAATTCTATATAAGGCTTGACTTCTTTAAAAGAAAAAATTATTTATTAATTAAATAAAAATAAAACATAGTTTTATTTGATTTTCATATTTATTATATCATTCAGTGACAGCTATTATATAATTCATAAATATGAAAATCAAATAAAACTATGTTTTATTTTTATTTAATTAATAAATATGGATTTTCATCAAGTAAACACCAACTCAATTGATTATGAAAAAATTATTGTAAGAATTAGCGGTAAAAGCAAAATAAAGTTTGTTCTTGTACAAAGATCAAAGAAAGATGAAATATCCTTTTATTATAATCCAATTTTTCCACATATCAAGGTAACATTAAAGTCTATTTAATATGAAGTACCGTTATCTTATCGTATTTATCTTTTTTCCTTTAATGGGCAAATGAAAATACAATTTAAATATAAACAATATACAGAATATTTTAGCAGCCGGCTGGTAGATCAAGGGCCTTCTAGACCTGTCATGCAATGGAGATTTATGTAAGTGTTTATAAGAAACGAGCAGGAATTTTTATCAAGGCATAACCAATCACAATCACAGAAAAAAATGTTTTCATTTGACAAATACACATGATCCCAATGAAGATCCTAAAGTGACAAATTTCTTCATTCAGTAAAGCTTCCTTTCAAGGTCATATTTAAAAAAATTGGAATAGATGGCAATCCTAATACTGACAAATTTGTAGAAAAAGACATGCATGGGATGGAAATTATAGATTTGCTCTTACTATACTTTTTGACTGTAAGACTATTAAATCAGACTATAGACTGTCCTTTAATTTCACTTCTTTTTCTTCTTCTTGTTTCACACTCAGAAGCAGTTTATCAATGATAGAAAGCCTATTCAAATCATGCAGTCCTATTATTAAAACTGTCTGATTTTCAATGCTTGAAATGGTCCCAGTAAAAACTTCTATAATATTTTAATAGAAAGTGGAATTTCCACTACTGAATAATGTTTTTGAACAATTGACACTTCTGTAGCTTAACTTGTCACTGCTGCCATATTTAGTTCCATGTTATGCTTTTAAATTTGCCACATTGTATTCAATTTTGTTTAACCTGACTTCTACAAGAAATATTTTTAGCAGTTGAAGCCATTGTAAGTTATTTAAATAAATGAAAATTAAACAAACACTATAATTAATTATTTTAAATATGACTTCTAAAATCTGCTGTAATTTTTTGATCAAACTATGGGCTACCATTTAGGTAATATGTAATAAGAATGATGCTGATCATTGGATCATATAGAATTCCTGCAAAAGATGATGGTATGTGAATTCTGTTTGTAACATTCAAAGGATTTAGAGCCATAGTGACACATCCACAAAATTTAGTTCTGAGAAAAGTATTAAAGTTTCTATCAATATAAACTGTATAAATGCAAATTTTAATATAAATCATACACACTCGATATATTTATGGTGTTTTATTTCCACACAATAATGTTTGAAGAAGAGTGTAACCCACATCCTTAAAAAAAAAAGTACTGGTAATTTTTAAAAATATATTTAAGACATACGTTCAGGAATTTCCAAATTAAAATATCAAGGCCATACAGACAAGTATGATTTTCCTTAGTCATCAAAGCAATTGCAGGACTGGATTTATATTATGAAAATACTTTCAGCATTAATTATTTGTTTATTAATAAAAGATAAGTGAAATTCTACAAGATTTAAGTCTATAATAAAATAAAACTAAAAAATTGTAATATATTCATATAAAATATATATATATATATATATATATATACATATTTTAAATTTTATTTTTAACATCCATTAGAGCATCATAGATGCTTTAGGACGTGTCCAGATTACAATCTGTACATAAACAATATAAAATATAACACATACATACATAAATATAAAATGAAACTAATTTACATTGCAATTAAAATACACCATAATACCAAGGGGCAGCACTTTCACAAGAAAAGATGGAATATATATATATATATATATATATATATAAAGGCCTGTAGTGGGATCACTTTGCTTTTATTTAATAAGAGGTTGTAAATCTTTTAATTAAAATCTGAAATGAATGGTTGGATGAAATACAGTAAATATATATATGCACACATATTTACTGTATTTCATCCAACCATTCATTTCAGATTTTAATTAAAAGATTTACAACCTCTTATTAAATAAAAGCAAAGTGATCCCACTACAGGCCTTAAGAGGCTCATGGGGTAGTTGGAGGTTAAGGATCCCACATTTATAGACAGTTGGCACAGTATGTCAGTCCTGCATGATGGCTATCTTTATCCCCAGAACATACTTCTAATACTCATTTCCATTAGAGGCTGAACTGATCCCAGGGCAATAGTGCCTCCAAAATATTTAGGTCATTTTAAAAAGTCTGATCCCACCAGGACTTGAACCTATGACATACTGGCTTATAATATGTTGCCTTAACTAACTATACTTTGGCATGCCCCTGTCTTACAACAGCCAAATTATTCTTGAAACAACATTACCTCAAATGTTAAAACATCTTTTTATTTTTTATTTATTTATTTAACATCCATTGGAGCATTGTTGATACTTTAGGATGTGTCCAGATTATAAACAGCAATATAAAATATAACACATACATACATAATAAAACCAATTTACATTGCAACTAAAATACACCATAATTTCAAGGGGCAGCACTTTCACGAGAAAGGATAGCAATACAATTCCAATCAAATATTACTTACAATTTTAAATTTAGCTATTCACCCATACTTAATGATGTGTAGGACAATAAAATATTCTGTACAGCAAGTTTAAATAGTCTGCCCGTAAAAAGTTTAATATTGGAAGGGAGATGATTATATAGATTGATACCTCTATGTGATAGGCTGTTAATACTTCTGGTAAGCCTGTGACAATTTAGGTGTTCATGTAAATCTGAATTTATTTTGAAGAGTTTAAAATTTTTATGAATAAAGCAAACTGATTCTAAAATGTAAATAAACAACAATGAAATAAACTTCATTTCTTTGTTTATCAAGTAATTAGTGACAAATTAATATAAATGTCATTACAGTTAAATTCATATCTCATTTAATAATTTACTTTCAAAAGTGTACAGTTTTCCTAAATTACGAATAGGCTTCCTATTGTTAAAGTCTTAACACTAATTATACAATTCTTAATCTCTTACATTTTTTTTGTTTTAGACTATACTAATAAATATTACGGGTTGATGGTAAATATTGCTGTTACACTTCATTGTTTTGAAACAAAATAATATATTTAAATTTCAATTATTACTGTAAACGGAGAATATACCAGACCTCTTGGGTAGTTTAACACATGTGGTAATCTAGTCCAAATTGTATATTTTATGTTACAATATAATTGCAAAAAGGTACAATATGGAAATCAATACAAAGAAAACTAAAGTGATGGCCTTTTGTGGGAAATACCCTATACCTAGCAAAATTGTTTTGGAGATGAAATTTTAGAACGAGTAAACAAATTTAATTATTTGGGTTACAATTTAACATTTCAAGATGAAGCTGATATATCAAAGAAAATCACAAATTTTACAAAAACAACGGGGATAATTAACAGTATAATGAAACCATCTTTAGTACAGAAGAACACAAGATTACGGCTTTATAAGGTTCTTGCAAGACCAATGATTAAGATATGGTAGTGAAGCATGGACAATACAAAGAAGAGATGAAAGCCAAATAACAGCAAATGAGATGCAATTTATGCGCCGTACAGCAGGCTATACAAAGTGGGACCATAAAAGAAATGAGGAAATTATGGAAGAGTTGGATGTAGAACCCATTCTTCACCATATACAAAATTACCAGAACAACTTGAAAGCCCATCTTCAACGAATGCCATCTCATAGAATTCCAAAAGCCATGCATCGTTACTGCCCCCAAGGCAAAAGATTGCTGGGATGTCCAAAAAAGCGCTGGATGGAAAATTCCTCTTTGAGACCGTAACAGGCCACATGGCCTAATACTTGCATGGATGATGATGTTATAGAACCTATGTCTGAAAATGTTCACTTCAATCTCCTTGACTTTAATAACCACTAAGAAATGATTAATAAATATACTTTTTTTTTATTGTATACTAATTTACAGCAATTAACAAAAATGGCAACTGTCAATTTCAATATAAGCAGTAAAATAGTGCAGGGTGTTTTGTTATTCTCTTTCAAATATTGATGGTGTGTGCCACACAACAAGCAGGTAGGACCTTGCACCCAGTTCCTCCTAGGCTACTACTTGAGTTTCATACACGAATGGCAATAGGAAAAAGAATCTGATGGTGATTGCAATGGTTATGGGTGGGATCTTTTCTTTCATAAAGGTAGAATAGGCATGGGAGGTAGTGTCACAGACCATTGTGCATTATTTTGCAAGCTAGCACCACCAAATAAATTTATAGCTGGCAACTTTTTTGTATGAAACTCCAAACCTGTCAATTATTCATGGCCCCCACAATACCTGAAAAAAGTACCCAGATTAGCTGTTCCCTACATAAAATTACTAGTTTATACCCATTTACTATCTCTATAAATTTAATTTAAGAGATCTGGGATTGTCTATATCAGGGCTGTTATAAGTGCTCACTAGGTGATAACGTTCCACAACAATATATTACTAATATCTTCAACATCTATAAAGATAATGAAATCTCTGTTAAACAAGATGGCAAATTATCTTCTTGGAAAAAGATCAACACTGAAGTAAGACAGGGATGTGAACTTTCACTGGTGGTTTTCATTATATATATGAATAAATTAATAAACAAATGGAGGAAAACACAACAAGGATATATACCCATCAATAGGAACCTCGAACTCGATGCTATTCTTTTTGCAGACGATTAAGCTCTTCTGACACTTTCCGAAAATTATTTGCAACAATCAATTTATAATTTACAAAAAATAGGTGCCAAATATAATATGGAAATATCAATTAACAAAACTAAAATTATGGCATTTCATGAGAAGGACCCCATACAAAGTAAAATCTGTCTCCAGAATAAAATTTTAGAGAGATTTAATCAATTTAAATATCTTGGATATTTCTATCTGGGATGAAAAGGATATCCCTGAAAAAATTAATAATTATAATAAAAGTTTGGGAATTATTAATCAAGTTATGAAACCATCCCTTGTACAAAAAAAAACACCAGATTACATTTATATAACACTTTGGCTAGATCAGTGTTGACCTATGGCAGTGAAACATGGACACTAAAAAGACAACATGAAAGCAGAATAATGGCTTGTGAAATGAGATTCATGCGCAGAACAGCGGGTTACACCAGATGGGATCGGAAAAGGAACACCGATATCTTAAAAGAATTGAAGACTATGCCAATTTTGGAATATATTAAACAGTACCAACTAAATTGGAAACACCATCTTGAAAGAATGAGTTTAAATCGGATCCCCAAAGCTGTTTATAATTATATACCAAGAGGACGAAGATCTCTGGGCCATCCTATGAAACGCTGGAGGGAAAATTTTCTGTAGGATCGTAACAGGCCTTGGCCTAATACTTGGAAGGAAGAAGAAGAAGAAGATGTGAACACTACATCATATAGACTGATCGTAATAGGCCTTGGCCTAGTACTTGGAAGGAAGAAGAGGAAGAAGATGTGAACACTACATCATATAGACTGATCGTAACAGGCCTTGGCCTAATACTTGGAAGGAAGAAGAAGAAGAAGATGTGAACACTACATCATATAGACTGATCGTAACAGGCCTTGGCCTAATACTTGGAAGGAAGAAGAAGAAGAAGATGTGAACACTACATCATATAGACTGACAAGGTAAGACACTGCTTCTCTCTTGTCAGTTGTGTTGTTTCATTGAGAGTGCCCCTGTATACAGGTAGGAAGGGGAAACTGCCTTTTCATATCTCGTGAGTGCTTATTAACAGCTCTGGTCTTTATATCTAAATTATAATTAATATAAAAGGATTTAAATTTAAATTTCACGTAAGTTTGAAGTTCTATCAGAACAAGAAATAGTAATTCATATGTTCTTTAACCTATGAGATTTTTAAATGCCTGTTATCATCCAGTCTCTGTAATTTAAATGCCCATAACATCCTTTTTTCTTGCAGGATTTTGAATAATAAATTGCTATTACAGTTCTAGTTATGATAGAAATACAAATAAAAACTGAGTTGTAGCTATAGTATCACAATTGTTCATAGTTTTATGGCTGTTAGATTAACATATATGATAAAATTAATTTTGATTTCCATGCATATTGATTACTGACCCAAACCTTCTGGTGGCACCATGGCCCTGGGGTCGACTCAGCCTCTAACTGAAATGAGTACCAGATGCTTGTTCTGGGGGTAAATGCGGCCGTCACGCAGGGCTGACATCAAGTGCCGATTATCTAGAAATAGTGGGAGCCTTACATCCTACTACCCCAAGGGCCTCCCAAGGCCTGTAGTGGGATCACTTTACTTTACTTATGCATATTGATTAAAATAGTGTCCTTATAGACATTGTTGACTTGACTGAAGAACTGTGTTTGCTATCACCAATTTATATATTTTCAGATAAAAAAAATTGTTTATATGTAACAATATAATTTGTTTGATGGCATTTGCAGCAGTCACACATCTACTTGCATCTGTCACCTTTCAAACAGTGCTAAAGCAAACCAATGTTATACTTTGAACAAAAATACAGAGTGCTCCCTCTCTTATTTTTCAAAGTACATACACAACAATACATAATCCTTTAAACAGACACATTAATAATGGGCTAAGTTAGCAAATAATCCTGTACATTTCCTCCATTGTGACATCATGCTGCTGTGCTGAGGTACAAGGTTTATCTACGCAAGCAATGTATTAATGGAAATATCTATTTGTTTTGACTACTCAAATATTTTCTAAAAAAAAAAAAAGAGAAAGAATATGATAAATGGAGAGAATTCAGGAGTGATGTCAAGTGCAGGTGATTGTTCTATTCCATTTTCAAATCCAGTAAATTTGTGGATTTTGGCAGCATCAATGTCTCTTCTATGCATAAATTCAATATACATTTCCTCCTCATCTGAAGAAAAAAAAAAAGATAGCAAGATGTTCCAGAATTATGAGATTCTTCAATCAATTCATCAAGTTCCTCTAAGTCTTCATCTGATTCCTCTTCCATTAAAATTTCCCCTATTTATTTTGAACGTTATCCTTTATTTTTAGTTGTTTATAATGTACATAGAAATAACTCCCAGCTGTTATTGATTTTTTTTTCTGAACAACAGAAAGTCTGCATAATGGAGGAAAAATGAACAGCTTAGCACGCTCCAATGCAAGCATCTATGGCAACAAGGATGACCTCTATGACAGACTAAAACGTCATGCTTACTCAGGCAAAAAAGGTAAGATAATCCATAAATAAAATTAATATAAAATTATGGAATATTCACCTGAAAGGTCCGTCTCCTCAACTTAATTAATTATTTAACTGTAGCGCTTTCAGGACTTGTCCCATCATCGGCAGGATTCAAAACTGGTGTTTCACTGAAGATCTGGTAGAGGGGGTTACATGTATTGGGTTTGTTTTTGTTTATCAGGTTGTTGTTGTGAGTTGCTTTCATGATTTCCATCTCTTCTAGTACGTTTATCTTCGCTGGATTATTTTCTCTGTGCATTACTGTTAGGGTGTTTTCAATATTTAACATGCGATGTCCTTCATGGATAACGTGTTTTGCATAGCTTGATTTTCCTTCTGCATGAATGAAATCTCGAAAATGTTCTTTAAATCTGATGTTAAAACTCCTGTTTGTTCTGCCCATATAAAATTTGTTGCAGTCCTTACATGTCAATTTATAAACTCCTTTGCTGTTGAAAATGTTATTTTCTTCAATGTTATTGTTTATTGTGTTGTTTAATTTGTCATTGGTTCTGTATGCTATTTACATACATACATACATACAATAGAACCCTGTTTAAAATAAATTATATAGTTTCACCTTCAGTAATTCCATGACCAATGTTCTGTCATCCAAGAGCACTGCTTCTTAGTCCATCTGTTGATGGATTGTTAAACCTCCAAATCAAATCAACTCTTCCAGGAATTTAAAAATTCGTTAATTTTATTTTTAATGTGGATTTTTTCCCAAACCATGAACTCTTTTGATTTTTCTATTTGATTTCTTAAACTAGGCTTTCTTTCAATTTGATATTTTTCTGGCCACACATGAATGACTACTGCTGATTTTTCCACTTCTCCATTTTTAAAGTTCCTAAGATGTTCCTTCACCCAGGAATGTCAAAAATGGGGAAGTGGAAAAATCAGCAGTAACTGCTCATGTTTGGTCAGATAAACATCAAATTGAAAGAAAGGCTAGTTTAATAAAACAATTAAAAATTAGAAGAACCAAAAGACCTCATGGTTTGAAAAAAAAATCCACTTTCAAAAAAATTAAATTATCATTAATTTGTAAAAGATTGAGATGGTGGTTTTTAATTAGTATTATTATATCTTACCTTTAAATTGCATCTGTTTAAAAATCAAGTTGGTCTTAATGTTAAGTTCTGATTAAAGACATTTATCATACCAGAATTGAGTGTGGATATTGGAATTATAGCATTGAATGTGATTTCTTATGATATCAACTTACTCTACAGCTTATGACATAATTCAAGCAAGTTTTTAAAATCCAAGGTTCAATCAAAAATAATTTTTATATAGTCAAGAAGATGTGTCTGAGTGCATCAATGATAGAGCACCAAAACATAAGAGCTGTAACTCAAATCCTGACATAGGTGCAAATTTGTCTCTTCACAAAATATATTAACATATAATGTTAATATTATTTGTTTTTAAACATCTTAATGATGGACAAATTATATTTGAAAAGAAAAATATACGCCTAGACTGGGGTTCGAACCCAGGACCTTTGACTTTCTATGTCAATGTATGCTCTTCCATCTGAGCCACCTAGGCCTCCAATCTAAACGAAAGTCAAAGGTCCTGGGTTCAAACCCCAGTCTAGGCGTATATTTTTCTTTTCAAATATAATTTGTCCATCAGTAAGATGTTTAAAAACGAATAATATTAACATTGAAAGAAGCACTACTGGCTTTATAAGTAATGTTTAAATTCCCAATAAAAAGTCTTCTTAATAAAGAAGCTGCCATTTGCAAAAATCGTAGCAACGGCTCGTAACATTTGGGGTTATGTGTAAGAGAAAAATATGCATTTAGATTGGAGGCCTAGGTGGCTCAGATGGAAGAGCATTGACGTAGAAAGTCAAAGGTCCTGGGTTCAAACCCCAGTCTAGGCATATATTTTTCTTTTCAAATATATATTAACATATAAGTTTGATGATGATGGTAACATTTTATCAAAGTCATATTTCATTTAATGTAATTATGTATTGTTTTCAGATAAAAGTGACAGTGACAGTGAAGGCCAGTAAAAACAATATGACAAGGATTTTTATTCTGGTCATTATATGCTCAAGCAACTTTACTTTAAGACATGGACAATGTGTATAAGTCTACATGATGACTGATTGCCAAAATCGAGTTTTATTTGCCTTGTTATGGACCATTCGACGTGGCATTAACAGTTTTCAGTAAATGTGAAGAATCAAGATAAAAACTCTGTCTTTGCAATTGGTCTGAATATAAATGTTCATAGGTAATGACTTTATCTTACAATCATCTCATTAAGAAATATTTTGATACTTGAAGTTTTTATCTGTATCTGGGTATCTTCCATGATACCTTGTTGATATAATTTTTTTATATTTAACTGATATTAAATTCTGACAATACTGTAAGAATGCATGTGAAGAATGCATGTTTCTGAGATTGTAAACAATGATTGTACTTTATTAGTTGCACTTGGTTGAGTGGTTTGTTATTCTGTATAAATGTTGACTACCATTAAAAATTAATTTTGAGTTCCAAAACAACAAAATCCACATTAAAGTTTTTTGTACCTTTACATCAAAATATTCACTTGGTGATAACTTTAGTGAGAGTTCAAGATCTCTCATTATGGGATAAAATCAAAGAATTTAGATTAATGTTACTTGTTAGTTGTTATTCCACCTGAAAAGTACATCATCTGGAAAATATTATAGATGTTAGCAGTGACTAAAAAAAAATATCAAATTGCTGTATAAATAAATTAAGAGAATTACTTTAGTTAACAATGCAATATGAAGAATTATTCTGATAGTAAAACTAGTTTCAAGTGCAATATTTTTCTATTACATCTCTAATTAAGATATTAAATAAAGCAACAGTAAATGTAATAAAGAACAGTATAGAAATAGGAATCAAACTTGTAGATGGGAATGTTATGCCTTGGATGACTATAAGTCTGTAAGATGATAGTTAATATTTTTAGGAAGTAATACTATTACGTTTCTTTAATAATCTTAGAGAATGGAAAATTAACACCTCATTTCATAATTTATAGAATTCTTGAGAAATTCTAAAACATCTTCCCAAAATTTTGGTGTTTTTATTTAATAAGATAAAAATTAAAATGTACCTTCTTGTCAGGTGCCATCATCCTCAACTTTGTTAAAATGTTGTAAATAAAATTAACTGGAGCACTTTTGGAAGTTAACTTCCATCCTCGGCAGGTTGGGCTTCTGCTACTCGTTGTTGTTTACGATGATATATACTCCAACTATTTGTAGCAGCAACTGACTTGTTTTTTGACGATCTCGTATAATGGGTTTGACTGGGGTGCGTTCTCATTAAGAAGTGAGGTGTTGTTTATTTCCTTTAGAATTTCAAGGTATTTTTATTTAAATTAACACTTTCCAATCCTGGATAGAATTGGTTCGATAGATGGTTCGAGTATTAATTTTTCTTTCTTAAATAAAATGTTCTCAAGAATTCTACAAATTATGAGGTGAGGTGTTAATTTCCAGATTATTTAATGTTACTGTAAGGTGGCATTTGCTTTGTTTTGGAACTCACTTTAATTCTTTGTAAAAAAAAATTGATGTATCATACTCCTATCACAGTATTCTACAAGAAATGTTATTCATATCTGCATTGTGAGTAACTTGCTTCCCTAGAACTTGGGTCCTCAATTATTATACTTCCATCATCATCATCATCATTACATCTCCTACCAATATTCATCATATTCAGAATCCCCATAAAATGTGTAAGAATACATCAAAGCAGATATTAACATATCACTCTTCATATAATGGTGAATAATATCATTTATCATAATTAAGACAAATTCTAAATATCAAATTAATGTTTATAGATTATAATAGGATTATTTTATGACATATCACTCTTCATATAATGGTGAATAATATAATTTATCATAATTAAGACAAATTCTAAATATCAAATTAATGTTTATAGATTATAATAGGATTATTTTATGAATACAAAAGATAATGAAGGAATAATTAATTCTTGCTATAGAACATTAAAAAATTATCATATTTATTTTATGACTTAAAAAATACAAACTCAGTTATTACCATATTTATGTT
The DNA here is from genome assembly GCA_030220185.1 of Diploptera punctata. NCBI lineage: Eukaryota > Metazoa > Arthropoda > Insecta > Blattodea > Blaberidae > Diploptera > Diploptera punctata. Next base: position 2,679,657 of record JASPKZ010003852.1, read on the forward strand.
GTACATAGTCATTTGTTTCTTACATAACTTAGAATTTTCAAAGTGACTTTTTTCACAGCCTAGTACTTTAATTGTAATAGGAAAAATAAAATATAGAAAATAGTTACAATAATGGGTTACATGATAAAATGCAAAAAAAGGAAATGCATAGTCTGATAATAATGGACCACATATTGCAATTAATTACATTCAGTATTTCTTCCCAGAACAATGTGTAAAAGTTGCTTTGCCAAATCTGTCAGATGAACGAGTTTCTCATTTGTATGATATCCCATGTCAATCTTTGAAAAAAACTGTTAGTCACAGACAACATTTTTTTGTAATTCTGACATTTCAACGTTTAAATTTATTGTGCTTAATTTTCTTTGTATAATTTACAACTCAAACATTTTTCTTTTAATATTTGTATGGCTAAATAACTGCCTCCTTATATTTTTAATTTAACTGAAGACCCTTGTTCTATACAATATGGTTAACATTAGTCACACATACTGGTTAAAGGTTTATCATTTAGTACCACAAGATGTAAATTATACAAGCTGTCAAAAATATTCTGAGATTAGAACATAAATTAGTGAACAAGGAATACAATACACTTTGCTTATAACTATTTAGGTTTCCCAGAAAAAAAATTCCATCAGTCTGGTGTTTTTAAAAATTGGGATAATATAGCAATAAAACTGCACCAACTTGGTTTACACTGTGCTTATCTGATGTAACAGTTGATAGAGAGTTATTGAAATAAAAAATGGAAGGTTTTGAACTTTTATAGGGGAAAAATCACTATGAGGTTAATTTAAATCTTAAAATGGAAGGTAATTTGTTCATCTTTCCATTTCATGTCATCAACCCAAGACTTTCATTCCAAAACAGGTAGTATTGTCTGTCCAATGGATCTGTGCCCCTGTAAGATATGCGAACCAAACCTACTTCCTTTTCTGCCTCAGCAAATCATTTCCCTCCCTGCATTCCTATCTCTCTCTCTCTTTTCTATCTCTCTCTCTCTTACACTTGCACTCCAGTGTTGTCAACTCAATTCCAACCTTGCATTATTAAATATTCAAGAGCCATGACACTGGGGGAAGTTTCTGGCTGCTGTTTGACGTAGTGGGAGGGGAGTGTGATGAAATGGTTTGAGTATTGACATGTACTTTTCTAAGAACGATGCTAGTGCTATAGGGACACAGATCCGTTGGTCCGAGTATACCATGTAGTATTATTGGAAATTATAGGCCTAAATAATATCAATCTTAAAAATATTTCCCTTGAAATAAAAAAAAAATGTGAAGAGAAAATTTATTTGCCTTTCTTGTTCCATATGCTGAGATACAAAGTTTATAATTTGCTAGCTTATACTATTTACATTGTGTAAAATAATTAAATTCTTTTACTGGTAAATTAATCATGTATATACTTCAAGTATAGGAAATGTAGTTCATTAATTCAAAAATGTATTTATTTATAAAAACAAAGAGCTCTATGATGAAGATGTAAGTTCTATAATAAAAGTAAATTGGGTGTTTTTCTAATCTGTTGCTCACAATGCTATATGGAAGAGTAAAATAAACATTGTTAATGAACTCCTCATAATGTAAAAAACAATAGAAATATCTTAACATGACAATACAGTTTTTATAAAAATTAAATTAAACTAATACATATGTTAATAGTATTGTGTTTTCTTAATTACAAGAAAATAAATATCCTTTCTCACAATTCCCTTTAAAAACTTTTTTTCTTTCTTATGTTTAAAGTCGCTTTAATGTAAGGATCATATTGTACAGTTGCCATATGACTGGTTTTTTTTTTCCAGACATGTCTTCTTTCACAGGATTAAAATTCTGTCTGTTTAGAATTAGGGAAAATGTCTGGGAATATAGATAAATGCTTATTCATGGTCATCAAGCTGTTGAGTATTATAAATTCAATGCTCACATTACCATCATATTTGGCGTAACAATCCAGGTCAAGTCATAGCCTCCCTAAGCATTCTCCTCTAACCTCTCTATTCCTGGCGACTGTCCACCAATTTAAAATTTTAAGTCTTTGGACATCTTCCAAAACTCCATCCATCCACCTAGCTTTAGGTCTTCCAATGTTTCTTCTTCCATCAGATAGTCCATCATTATTTGTTTCACTATTATCCATTCTGTGGATATGTCCTGCCCATATCAATCTAGCTATTTTAATGTTTGTAACAATGTCTGGTACTTACACAAATTATATAATTCTTCATTATATTGTATTCGCCATTCTCCTCTTTCCTGAATGGTGACATCTCTGAGCAATGGTATTTTCAGTCAAGACCCAAGTCTCACTTCCATGTTAAAAGTGAGATATTTTGATTTAAAATATTTTACCAATTCCTTCTTGTATCTTGTAAGGCCATGTTTCCCTTAACAGAGATTCAGGCGATCTCCCCCTATAGGTAAGAATTTGAACCATATTAATTTAGTTACACTTGTTTTCATATAGATGTCATTTGCGTGGTCCATGGTCAGTGTTCCACCTCATACTGACATCTAGGAAACCAAGGTAGTACTAGGACGGGAAAATTCGGTAAATTTTGCTTAGAGGCCTTTTCATTCAGTCTTAAGGATCTTTTATGAGCCTGAAAATCTTCAGACTCAGGACCCACGGCTTATAGTCCCTCCAGGAGGACTTGCTCTTTGGATTTTTCCATCCTAAAAAATCCATTGACCCTGGCCGGGTTTGAACCTGCGACCCTCGGGACCAGAGGCAAGGAGCATAACCACTAGTCCACCGCGGCCAATTCTATAGGAACATTTATTGGCATTTTGAATTCTAGTGCCCACATTATGTTTTTGAATTTTTTTTTAACTTCAGTGCACACCTTGTGAAAGCCTTGTTTTAAATCTAATAGCAGATGGAAACACTGTATATAACTTCCAGTTCATGTTTACAATTTTCGATTAATGCTCATTCATGGTCATTAAGCTGACTATAGGCCTATATAAATTCAAAGCTCACAATTATGTTTTTGAAGTTTTATGTTTTATTTGTGGTAATAGTTCAATGTGACCTAGAGAGAGTCTGTTGTTTTAAATCTAATAGCAGACTATGTATAATAACTACCAATTCACATTTAGCCTACATTATCAGATTTGTTTTATATTTAGTCTTTTATCACATTCCCTAATGGATGGTTTTTGTGTGGGACAAGATGTCCAAAAGAAATTTAGTATAAATTTAATGCCAAGTTACAGAAGAATAATGCAGTTTTTGAAGAAGTAATGATTATTTTAAAAGCAAATCTCAGATATGTAAATATTAGTCCACTCCATGGCACATCAGGCCTAGAAGGCCCTTAGCCTACCAGCCAGCTGCTATCCTCACATCCACATGTGTTAATCACAGAGATGGGTGATCATATAGCTAGTGCAGGGGTGAAATATGGTCAGCATGTCGGGTCCCCCAGCCGTTTGAACTGGTTTTCTCAACCTGGAGTCACTATTTATTGTAGCTACCCAAATTCCTCAAAATGCTGGGTGGAGACTGGTCTCATACTGGCCAAAATTCCATGAGAAAATTTCTTCTCACATGAAGATTCAAATTAGTGCATGTCCATAGTTCTGAGCCAAGGCATCATGCCTTAAACCACTCGGCTATGGAGCAGGACATGTAAATATTAGTTATTAGAATTAAATTATAACCAATTCAATAGTTTATGTTATTTAATTTTTTTAAAACTAGGAACACTGATACTGGCAATTTCTGTACCCATGTGTGTGGGAGTATTAAAAATAACATCTAGTGAGTGATTCATGGTTAAAAGTAGACATAGAAAAATGTCCTCTTTTGGTTTTTAAATTATGTCTACCCTATACCCTATCATATTGTGATTTTTTTTGTAGATTATGATGGTTATTCTGTCTGGTTTGTTGTTCTTCCTTGACCTAGAAAACACACTTAGCAACCAATCAAGAATTTTCTTCTTCTTCTTCCTTCCAAGTATTAGGCCAAGGCCTGTTACGATCCTATAGAAAATTTTCCCTCCAGCATTTCATATGGAGGGTTGTTTCCGATCTCTGATAACGATTTTCCAAGTAGATTGTGACGTTGGAATGTGAGTCATCAGGACAGGAGTGTGCGAGGTGATCAAACCATTCAGTGTGCTGCTTCTGTTACACTCGCACGCGTGTTGCTCTCATAATGCCTAAGAAGATAGACCCGTTTTGGGAAGGGTATACATTACTGCCCTTTCCGATGCTAATTATAGTTATTCTGCTATTATTGGGGCTTGCAAAAACATAATTTTATGGTGTCAGAGTGTGGAATTAGCTCAGTGCTTAATAAAAAGGAAAGGGTCGCTTGGGATTAATTCCAAAAGGAAAAAAACGGGCAAATCCACGACCTGATACTACCCGCACCCCAGATGTAATCATAAAGGTCAAGGTCCTTATCACTGGTGGTAACTCTGCCACACAAAGGGTGATTGCGAACAGATTAGAAATATCCCTTAAAACTGTAAACACCATAATAAACAAAGATTTAAACATGGCGAAGCGCCACGAAAGCAGGGTTCATTAATTGTTGCTACGTCACATTGCCGAATGCCGCACCTGGCAGGAGAAAAATGGAAATTTTTGGTCACACTTTGATGAAGCATATGTTTATCTAGGAGACTGAAACAAAGCTCAGGCAATTTACTATAGAGAAAGGGGTGAAAAAAATGTTCAAAAGTGGTATGCCAAATGCAGAGAAAATTTCTCCAATGGATTTATGGTCATCGCGGGATATTGCTACAATAAAAAACTGACCATTTGTAGAGTAGTTAAAAAGGCCAAAATCAACTCCCAGTACTACCAGGAAGAAGTTCTCACCCCAATTTCCCTGACTAAAATCCCAGCTCTCTATGGTACAGACAAAAACCAAGTCTGGATGCACCAAGACAAGGCCTCCAGTCACACTTCGGGTTCAACCCTGACATTCCTGGAGAAATGGAGCAGGAAACTGGAATACATGCTATTTCATTCAGCAACATCCCAGTGAAGTCTCCTGATGCATCACCGATGGACTTTGTGTCTTTGGACTCTTCAAAAGGGCACTGGGAAATAGGCGTCCTCGAACAGTACATGGTCTCTGGAAAGCATATAAAGAGGAGTGGGAACTTCTAGACATGGCTGTGCTGCGTTAGAGTCTTCTGCAGCAGAAACTCTGATGCCGAACCATAGCTCAGGTGAAGAGCCATCAATTAGAGCATGCTTGATGGTGGAGACACGGCTTTTCTTAAAGTAAAACTTAAGAATCATTTGTTATCAGAGATCAGAAACAACCCTCCGTAGGACAGCCCAGTGATCTTTGTCCTCTTGGTATATAATTATAAACAGCTTTGGGGATCCGATTTGAATTCATTCTTTCTAGATGGTGTTTCCATTTTAGTTGGTACTGTTTAATATATTCCAAAATTGGCATAGTCTTCAATTGTTTTAAGATGTCGGTAGAATTTTCTTAGTGTCACAACATTCAGTATGATGAGCAGACACTCCAACTTCGGTTAGAGGTGCTCTATATTATACTCCACTAAGGGTCGCATGTTTGGACGCATTAGACAGTAAAATGCCTTCTCTGCTGAGCAAGTTGTATGCTAATACGATTTTGCTTACTCAGAAATCTGTTCATGCGATAATAATTGGTTAAATTTGTAAGCTACCTGCGGAGGTACCTTACATGAGCAACTCAAATTAAAATCCCGAAGGGAACCGAACGGGAACCGATGGTAATCGATGTACTTTGCTGCTTTATCCAACATTTATCCAAGATGTCGGACCTTGAAGACTTCGATCATGTTTTCGGTATACACGGAGAAGAGGAATTTTATAGAGTCTACCAAAGAATTCAACTGGAAGAACAGGAGAATTGGCGTAATATTGCGTGTCGCAGACGTGTTTGTATACGGTATTATTTGCGGGATGCAAGCATAAATGCATTCCTCTATAGCAGACGAAAATAACGGAAGTGGTTTATCGCTGAGAATTCTGGGTAATTCGTTGCCAATATTACGAAAACGTCGACTCTCGTGCGTGACCGATAAGTCGGCCGTTAATTCGTTCTCAGCAATTGCTCACGGTGAATCAGCTCACTAGTGATTGGAAGTAATTTGAGTAGAGAGTAATGTTCTAACATACGACCCTAAATATCACAACACTTGAACTCTAAATTTTCTTACAGACATAAATATTTTTAAGTACAGCAAAAAATGACAGTGTTATCTGATACTATGATGAAGTGAACTGTGATAATGAAATTTCAATCCATTATCTGCCTTGATAATTGACAAAAAACACATTAAAAACTGTTGTTTCCAGCCCTCAGAGCTCTAAGACTTCTAAAGTCTTAAATTAGACATTTGCACCAATTTAGTCATTAAAAAGACGGGAATATATTTGGTTCTGTCAAGGAAAGTCCTGGATATGTTGTTGATATTTAAGTAGAATGAGTTGGTGTTTTAGAATAAAATAAATACTTATGATTTGTAATGTTATAAAATGTGTGTTCTGCAGAAAGGGAAGAATATAATAATGGTAATTGCCAATGTAATAATACTGAATAGGAAATACAGGCTAAGAATTCTTGCAGGCATTTTTTACATAAAATGTGTGTCTCTGGTGGAGAGGATAGAGAAAAAAATGGAAAGGGGAGGATATAATAACGGTAAGTTATAATATAACATGGTGAGAATACAAGAGTGTAGAAAATGCAGGCTTTTTTATTTAAAAAAGTGTGTCCCTGATAGAGAAGGTAGGGAAGAAAGGTAAGGATTTAATAATGGTGACTGACAATATAACACTGCTAAGCAGACAAAAAGTGTAGGTTAGTGATTTTGCAGGAATTTTTTTAATAATCATATATTAAAACCCTAGTCTGAGCATATAATTTTTCTCTTCAAATATAATTTGTCCTTCAGTGAGAAGTGTTAAATTAATAATAAAAACATTGAAAGAAGCTGGCTTTATAAAGTAGTGTATTTAAATTCCCAATAAAATGTCTTCTTGAATAGTAGCCACCATTTGCATAATCAAAGTAAAGGCTTGTAGCATTCAGCGATTGGGAATTAACAATGTATAAGAGAAAAATTTGTGTTTAGATTGGAGTGCCCAGGTAGCTCAATGGTAGAGCATTGGCCTACAAAGCCAAAGGTCCTAAGTTCAAACCCCAGTCTGAGCATGTAATTTTTCTCTTCAAATAAAGCGGTATATTAACTGTAATAAATATGCCTGGATTTTTTATTACCTAAAAAGTTGGCAAAAAAATACTTATAAGATGATGGGCCACACTATAAAATAACCTGAATATTTTTAAAAAATTAGCCAACATTCTGGAATATATTTACTTATTTAAATAGAACATGTTTATTTCTATGTTATAATACAAATTTTAACATTCACAATGTTGGATTATTACTATTTTGAAAAGAAAAATGAATGCTTAAATTGGGATTTGAACCTGACACCTCTTGCTTTATATGCTGCTGTGCTCCCACTGCACATTCAGGCATCCTAATGCAAACTATAATTTTCTTCTTCATATACTATTATCTTTTTCGTCCGAGGCAGATAACTGTTGACAACTTCTAAATTCAAGAAGAATTCTGATATATTTATATATATATATATATATATATATATATATATATATATTATTTTATACAATATTTATTTTCAGGGTGGACTAATGGTTATGCTCCTTGCCTCTGGTTCCGAGGGTCACGGGTTCAAACCCGGCCTGGGTCAATGGATTTTTTAGGATGGAAAAATCCAAGGAACAAGTCCTCCGGGAGGGACTTTAAGCCATGGGTCCCAAGTCTGAAGATTTTCAGGCTTGTAAAAGATCCTTAAGCCTGAATAAAAAGGGCCTCTAAGCATAATTTACCGAGTTTTCCTATCCTAGTACTACCTTAGTTTCCTAGATGTCACTATGAGGCAGAACGCTGACCCCAATCCACTTGATGACATCTATCCAAAAACAAATGTAACTAGAAATTAGTATGCTTGAATTTCTCCTCTTAGGAGAAGGGTGCCTATGAGAAAAACAAAGGCTTACAAGAAAAAGAGATATATATTATTTTATATAATACTTCATACAATCATATAATATTTACTTTCATTATGAAATAAAATGAGCATCATTAAGTTACTCATACCAAATAACATTTTAGAAATATTAAAAATTGTGAAATTGAAAAATGTGCAATTGCTGGACATAGTTTATTAGAACATCATAAAATTAGAAGAGAAGCAAAACTTTTAAAACAAGTGAATAAACCTTTAGAATTGACAGTTTGGGAGAAGATATACATTCAGAAAATAAATATAGATCAATGAATTTTTTGATATTCCTAACAAATAAAATTTGATTTTGAAGTTCATAAATTCAACCATAAACGGCAGCGCGGAAGATGGTGACAATAGAAGAGCTGACGGCCGAAGAATTTCATCACTCAGAGTTATGGCTGAGGATGAACTAGACTTAGTTTGAAACTGCAGTATTGTGAAAAAGACGAATTCTATGAGGTCAAAAATGTTCCCTGATGAATTTCAATGTTTAACTTTGTCTTGCATAAAACTGTAAGAAATTTGAAAAAGAAATTGATTAGGCCTATTATTAGAGAGCGGAATTTGTTCCTTAATACCGATGACTTGCTTGTACTGGAGCGATCGAGAAGAGGTGGGATGGGGTGTATCACATGTTTGCATACCTATCAGGAGACTCTTCTAATATAAACATTAGGTAGCAATACAAGGTGCATAATACAATAAAATATACTTAGGTTATGTATTGATTACAAGGTAATAAAACATTTTAAGACAAAGATTCCCCTATCACATGCATATTTGTTTTCATTTTGGGTGGCATTTCACTATACGTCAGATCAGGTACGTGCAATATCAACTACTGACATACTCCTCTCCACTTCTCTAATAAAAGAAACATTTACTTTGTCTGTTTTTCTACATGACAAAAGCTCTCTTCATAAAACCCCAGTAGGTATGTATCTGTGTGATACACCCCAACCCATCCCCATATGCACGTTCTCGTACCCTATCACATGCATATTTGTTTTCATTTTGGGTGGCATTTCACTATACATCAAATCAGGTACGTGCAATATCAACTACTGACATACTCCTCTCCACTTCTCTAATAAAAGAAACATTAACTTTGTCTGTTTTTCTACATGACAAAAGCTCTCTTCATAAAACCCCAGTAGGTATCTATCTGTGTGATACACCCCAACCCATCCCCATATGCACGTTCTCGTATAGTCTATACCAATACAAGTTAAGCCTTGTATATTGTGGAACAGATTCCACTCCCTGATTATTGTCAATAGGTCATGAAAATGTGTGTCTATGATATGGTATAAACACTATAAATGAAAAATGAGAAGTATTTTCATGAACTGATATTTAATGTAAGAAAATGGACCTGGAGGTTAATGAGTCAAAAACTAAGTAAAATAAGCTTTCATCAGCTGAAAGAATGAGATTAAACTAAAGTATCACTTTAAAGGAATATAAATTTTAATGTGTTAGTGATTTTACATACTTCTGAAGTAAGGTTAATAATAAAGATGTAATAAAAGCAGATATCAACAGTTGGATATAATGACAGGTATTTTGCCAATAAAAAAAAACATTTTCATCATGGCTACTATAAAGATTAACAAAGGTTAAATTACCAACATATAGCAGTCAATTAAAAAATTATGATCCAGTTCATTTAACTAGCAAAATTACACCTGAAACAAAAATTTAAAAATCATTCTAGTGATCACAATTTTAGATCTTTCGCAAAAACCTCAGTATATGTTGTTAAAATATAATGAGGAAAGTATTCGTATAAGACTTGAAAGCATAATAATAGTCCCTTCGATTGGTTACTGACCAAAGGAAGGCAAGACCAGTGATGGGGCTGCCATCTTATAGCCTCTGGTCAGGCTTTTCTGGAGAAGAAAAGAAAATAAAGGAAAGAAAAAATGGAAGAAAGGAAAGACTCCCTAGCCCTCGGATGCCCTAATAACGTTGGGGTTGAAAAAAACAAGAGTTAATCAAGAGAGGTTAGATAGTAAAGTTAAAAAGAGTGCAAAACACAAGTATATATACCAAGAGGACGAAGATCACTGGGCCATCCTATGAAACGCTGGAGGGAAAATTTTCTATAGGATTGTAACAGGCCTTGGCCTAACACTTGGAAAGAAGAAGAAGGAAAGTATTCTTCAAAAATAAGTGAAACCCGACCATTTGAAGTGGGAGTTTATACTTAAAACCTGAAATTAAAAAAAAAATATTTGTTTACCCTGCTGTTCGACACATTTAAATAACTGGCATCTTGGGAAATTAGAGTTTTTCCCATTTTAAGGGTTAACAATATATATAAATTGGGAAACAATCCAAAATAAATGATGAGTGTGGAAGTGGTGCAACTTCATCAGTTGCTGAGTTTGAATAATGTAACATGTTCTTGTACTGCTCGGGACCGAGCTCCGTGTGTCTGAAAGGAATTTGCTGTCTCAGCTGTTAGTACTATGAGCATAGATCAAAAGGCTATGAGAAGCAGAGAAGTGTATCTCCTCCCACTCCCCACACTTCCCCCCGCAAACACACAGAGCTTGGACCCGAGCTATACCCTGCTCCTCTTCTGTTTTGGCTCCACTCAATGCAGTCTGTGAGTATGACGTTGTTACCATGCTTTTTCCTAACTTGTCGAGTTTCTAAAATATTGATATCAACAATATTGAAAATCATGCAGGGAACAGTGAACCTTGCTCTTTCAGTGTGCACCTACAGTATCTACACTTGTGTCACAAGGAGTCTCACAATTTCTTGCTGAATAAGCCGAAAAATATACCACGTGCTTTAGATACATAATTAAGAGGAAATATTTTGCACCATAGCTGAGAAATTTAGTCATGATGCAGAGCTATGGGACATGATGGTTTAAGTTCCTATGGATGAAGAAATTTTCTGACAAAATTTTACCCAGCATTGTGAGGAATGTGGGAAGCTACAATAAGTAGTGGATCCAGGTTGAGAAATCCAGCTATAACGGGTGGGGACTCGATATGCTGATCACAAGACATTCCTATACTTGATCATCCATATCTGTGATTAACATATGGATGTGAGGACAGCAGACGGCTGATAGGCTAAGGGTCTTCTTGGCCTGTCGCGCCATGGAGATTTTTATTTATAATTACTATCGTTGATAAATAAACTAATGGAAGAATATAAAAAATGGGGACTGAATATAAATTTACAGAAAACAGAATATATGTGTTTGGGAAAGGATGTGGATGATCTCATACTTGAAACAGGGAAAATAAAGAAGTGTGAATTTTTTAAATATCTTGGGTCAATAATTACAAGTTTTGGTACCTGTGAGAAAGATGTACAGACTAAAATTGCAATGGCAAAAAATGCAACTAAGACATTACATGGAATAATTTGGACTAAAAATATTACAAAGGAAACTAAAATGAAAATTTATAAGAGCATAATACAGAATATTTTGTCATATGGAAGTGAAACTTGGTCTTTGGCGGAATTACAAAAGAACAAAATTAGAACAGTTGAATTTGATTATTTTAGAAGAAGCCTCCAAAAAACAAGACAGGATAAAATAAGAAATGAATTCCTTTGGAGAGAAATGAATGTCACCACATCTGTTGTTAAGAGGATTGAAAATCAAACACTTAAATGGTATGGTCATGTACAAAGAATGGAAAATGAAAGATGGCCAAAAAATATATACCAATGGTCACCCCCTGGAAGAAATAAACGTGGCAGACCAAGATGGAAATGGAAAACCTACGTCAGAACTATAATGGATGATCGGAATTTGGAAGAGGGAGATTGGAATGATAGAGATAAATGGAAACTGAAGACGGCAAACCTATAAGTGGGGGAAAGCCGAAGAAGAGAGAAGAGAGAGAATTACTATCGTCTGGGATTTAGAAAAAAAAACATACAGTTTGTCTTGTAAACATAAAGGAGGAGGTTGGCCAACAACAAGTCTAGCTAACCTAGTGGAATGACATTCAATAAATTGTAAAGTTAATCGTAAATTATGTAACACAATAACGTTTTGATTTGACTGACAGTGCAGCTCTCCCGCATGTCTTTATCGGATCCAACGCTGAGTGACTTAAATAGCCAAGTTGATACAAAGTCAGACATCGTTGTCGTACAATTCTACTTTACGAATTTTTTGCTATTGAAGACAATTGTAATTGGCAACATAGTGATTTTCAACCAGGTATTTGTAATTTTAATTCTAGTGGAACTGGTGGAATGCATAGCTATAGAGACAACGAATGTTTTCTTTATAAAAAAAATTAATATATTTAATGGCTAAGGTAATTATCATTGGAAAGCTGAGCTTCAAGTGATCAAACATTTTGCTCAAAGGGCTTCTTTTTTTTTTTTTCTTCTGATTTTAGGTTATTTTACATGCGGTAAAACTACGAAAATTGGGGACGCTAGCCCTAGAGCGATTTTTAAATTTTCGCTTCAAGTTATTGCTGCTTAACAATCTCGATCTTACTTTTCTTATTGTTTTCTATATCCCGAGTTTGGTTGAGAAAAAGTATTGGTATTTCTCTCGTTTTCCCTGTCAAATGTATAATTCCACCACTTATCCATACTTATGGAAGTCATGTCATCCATTTCGTTTCATTTAATTTCATCTGCTCCTGTGATGATGCAGCAGATGATGCCGCATCTGTGTATATCACAGACCTTCAATAATAAGGGATTGGTCTCTTCTTATTCCTCGACCTGGCATTAAGCCGGACATGAATAGAGGGTTTATATATATATATATATATATATATATATATATATATTTATTTATTTATTTATTTATTTATTTGTGTGTGTATGTAATATTAGTACATTGTATTCTGTATCTGGTAAGTAGTATTGAGTATGGAAGGTTTGTTAAATATTTTCAAAAATCGTTTTTGTGGCACAACCTCAATAGCTAGATTATTTTGAAAAATCTGCTGAAATCAGAGGACGAAGCAGTTATTCACATTTAGTATAAGTATCAGTTTAACTATTAAATAGAAACTTTTCATTTATGAAGTGGAAAAATAACTAAAAACTTACTTTTTCAATAAACATGTTTGTGTAATTCTTATTCTTAGGTTGTTTATAATAAAAGTAAATGTGATACTCAAACTTTATCAAATGTAAAAAAAAAGTTTTCAGTGAATTATTGAATTATTTATAAATTAAAATATATATTAAAACAGAAAATAAATTTAGAGACTTGAATGCTTGAGAAGAAATAATGTATACTATTAAAATTGCTTTATATTGTTTAAAGATTTGTAATATAAACCATATAGATGTGTTGTATTAAAAAGTAAATTGCTCTGAAATCTATATTAAAAAGGTTGTGAAAATACAAATTGTTACAAAGAAACATTCTAATGGGGATATTTTTTTACAATTTGTGTTATAAATAGCAGTTACAAAAAAAGTTTTATTTTTTTAGGCATGAAAAATAACTGTTAAAAATTTTGTTGTAACAGTTTTTCAATAAAATGTTCGTGTAACTAACATATATTATTTTAAGAAAATAAAAGTTAACAGTAAAATTCGATTCTCGGCAGAAACTAGTTTTGGTAAAAACCACATACATGAAGTCCACCGCTGTGGTCTCGAGGTACGCAGCGGGCCCGGTCGGGGCAGTTTTCTGGGTGAGGTTTTTATCGGGGTTTTTCCTCACCTGTTGTGAAGGACCCGCCTTCGGGCAGAATTACTATGGATGGATGGATGGACATACATGAAAGCGAAAATAAGGGATGCTCAATAATGCAATATTGGCCAAGAAAAAATACCGGTATGAAGGGCAGATGATTCGATGCTGTATTTTAAAATATCTGTCACGCAGAAACTATGCAAATTTTTCTGAAAATCGAATGTATGGTCCCATTCCGATTTTTAAGGGAATATCTTCCTTTTGTTAATAAAATCCTTTCATTTCAGTTTTATTGCGATTAACATCTATTATCATTCTTATTTTGAATAGGTAATATTTAATTTTAAAAATAAGGGAGGATCTGGAAATAAGAGATTAAAAAAGGTTTATTTTGACAAAAGTTGGAATTTTTTTTATAGTAAATTCTATAGAAACCAAACATGATAGTCGTTAGAGCTATTTTTAAAATTCGGCTTTAAGGTAAACCCCCACTTATCATGATGGTCGGATTTCGCTGATTTTCAGAGAATAACTTTCTCGTTTTATTCCAATCGAACATATCGAGTTTTGTTACGATAAATAAAGAAGTTGAGGCCTCAAGAGCGATTTTTAAATTTTCGCTTCAGGTTAACCGCCATTTCTAAGGATCAGATTTTGTTGGTTAACGAGCTCGACCTTACGTTTCTTTAATTCATTGTAATATGTCTGATTCGGCTCCGGAAAAAAAATTGTGGCCGCTAGAGGTCATGTTCCTAAGAAAATGGAATGCACGAACATTATACAATTAGTTGGAACTAAAATTTTTACACAGGAATTGGATAAATTTCCCTTGAATATGCCACTTTACTAGAAGTTGGATCTCCATGACAAATAAGAATCAGGAAGCTTTATATTATACTATTGGGGATGCAGTAAGTCCATAATTCGAAACTTTTTTTTTTTAGTCTGAAGGACTAATACAATCATTAAGATCGCAGTTTAGATATATTCCCATTCAAATTATATACCCTGATTTTTAAATGCATCAAATTATTCAATGTTTTCGGATTTTCGAGTGCATAAAATTATTTAATTTATCAAAAGGTATTTAATTCAGTTATAATAGTCTTAATCCCTATCCTCCACTTGGCCTATTTAATAATTTAAATGAAATCAAAATAAGATAAAAAAGTAAACTATAAGATAAAATTTTAAATAATATTCCCAATACTATCCGAAATGTTAACTTTATACCTGGTCCCACAGAACATAAGGATGAAATATAAAGAACGAGTATTATGAAGAAATAGAATACATATTTGATAGGTTTTCACGATATCACATGAAAATTATCTTTGGAGATTTCAATGCAGAAGTGGATCCTGAAGATATATTTAAGCCAACAATAGGCAAATTCAGTCTTCGTAGATAGTGACGACAATGGGTTAGATTATACACTTTTGACACAACAAAGAATCTTATTGTTATGAACACATCCCAGCATAAGGATGTTCATAAGGTACGTTCTGAAAAGTGTAATGCATTATTTATAATTTTTACTAAAAAATCTGAATAAGACTGGTGTGATAATACTAGGGCCCGGATTTTATGTAATATCAAATTAAGGAATACGGACATAAATATGTAATAAAAATAGGTGAAATATGTATAAATAAATATGTAATGAAGCAATTATAAATAAAATCCAAAAATGTATTTATTTTTTACAAAATAGAAGTTTACGGGTAGGCTAGTCAAATATATATGTTAATTCGTAATCATTTAACTTCTACTACGAAGTACTGAAATACAAGTGCCTCCCATTCAAGCGTTTAAGTCACATTGGAACGGCATGCACAATTAATATAGAATACTTTTCCAAATGTTTGGTTGACATGCACAGTGTTCTATCTAACAATATGTTTTATAAATAGATAAAGATCTCTCAACTTCGTAAGAAGTCGACGATGCTTATTTATAAGGCGGGATTATGCTAGGAATAATATTCTCAGGGGGTTCTACAATTTCGTCATTAAATAAGTGAGACAAAATAACAAGATTTGAGTATCCAGTGTTCTTATTCAGCACAGGTTGCAGTTTAGTGGAAACTGCACCACCCACTTCACCTGGTACAGCACTGACCTTTTGAATTCATCTTCCATTGCTCCCACAGTTTCTTGGAGAGGCATTCTTTAAGTCTTCAGTTTTTTTTATATTGTCGGGAAGCCAGCTGAAGTGACTTGCGATGTATGAAACTGAACTGATCACTTTAGAACTGTTGAATGTTGATAAGGATTGACTCTCGGGACACTAAAGGATCAGAAGAAACATTATCATCACTTCGAAGTACTTATTGTAAAAAATAACAGCTTCAATCCATGTTGACCACCTTCTTATCTCTGGTTCCCGAGGCAGAGGTACATCAGGAAGCTGCTGCTTGTAGCCTTGTACACGATAAGGACATTTCAAGAAAATCTTATTTGTTGCTGATATCAGTATATGTAAGCCTACTTCTGGAAATTGATGTCTAACTGTGCCTACCATTCGTTACAATGCATGAGCCATACACTAAGTTTGAATAAAATGCAGTAAGCGATTTCCCTGCTTACAACGTGTATGGAGCTGCGTCTTGTACATCAATAGGACCCTCTCTTCTTCAACGCAATCTAGCCATGTCCATCGTTAATGAATCTAACACTTGTTGAACTACTTGTTACTCCAAAATAAATTAAATAGGGTTTTGATGCAGCTTCCGAGCCCATCTTGCCCACATTAGGTTAGCGACGGAACGGTCTGCAGCATTCAACGTCTCATCAGCAGAAATCCATATAGGATATCTGCCTATGTGTTCCTTGCAACCAATGTCATTCACAGTTTTCTTTGTAAAATTCGCTATTGATGTAGGCTGTTCCTGCAACTGCATAAGTAGTAGGCCCTACCTGTTTCTTTGAGAAAAAAAAAGGTTGTTTATTCCTAATATGTAGATTGCTTCGTAAAAAAGTACAATTTGAGATTTTATCGTACACCCTATACGTTTATCACAAGTTTGGCTGAGGACTATTTTATCACTGTCAATATAAATCCTTGTTTTCAGCTCGATGACAATGAAGACGCAACCGATGCCTTGATTAACTTAAATGCAACTAACTGACTTACAAATTCTGAATGGTTTGAAAAAATAAAGGAAAATGTATTGTTGTCCGCATCGATCTCGTGTAATTTATCTTTGTAACGGAAATGTGTGGGATTGACTGCAATGCGTGAGAACCACAGTAATAAAACTTACAATTTTTGTCTTTCTTTTCTTGCTATGTAACGAAAATTAACGAGATTAACTCACTGGCACTATCGAACCCGTAGGTTCATGGCCGCGCGGACATAAGCTCTCCATACACCCCTATCCTGACCTAATGTTTTCCAATCATTCCCTGTATAATCTACTATCCTCAAATCATAATTAATGTTATTCCCCACCTCATTTTTGGTCTACCAACTGGACGTTTTCCCACTGGTTTTCCTACAAGAAACTTCCATGCACGTCTGTCATTCCCAATTCGTACCACATGTCCTGTCCATCGCAGTCTACGAGACTTAGCTGTTCTTGTTATATCTGGCTTCCTATAAAGACCATGTAGTTAGACGAAAATATATAATAAATCCGCAATAATATTAAAGTATGTAAAATTATGTACTGTTAGGTGAAATATTTAAAACTTTGGAATAAAGGTCCTTTCAGTGTTCAATATAATTCATCGAAATTTTAGCTTTTCTTATAACTACATATACAGGAACAGAACGTCTAATTACATAATATCCGGGTTCTAGATATGGCCATAGCTTTTCAAACTTCTCAGAATTGAAGTGGAATACTAATAATTATAATAATAAAATAATAATATCAGAGTTTATGTAACATGGTGCTATTTAGCGTGGTAAAAGGCTTAGTTTCATATGACGATTTTTAAATTTCGCGAGTTGTTAGTTTAACATCAGCTAAAGGTTGGTAATACAAACTTCTATTGCGCACTTACAAATTATTCGTACCTGCAGTTAGTTTAGTCGGTTCTCTATGACCAGCACCGCATCGTCTTAAGATGTTCTACAGCTGTAGCTTGTGAACATTTTTAAATGGAAGGTAATGTAATGCGTGTTATTGTATAATTGGTACAGATTTAAGTATTTTCTAGAAATTTGTTTCATTATAAATGTATAAATAAATAAAATTGAAGTATCTTGCAGGATAACTTGCCCATATAAATAGATCTATAAATTTTAGACTTTTTAATTTTTTTTATTTCGAAATAATTGAAATCCAGGGCTAGAACTATTCAAAATAAGCGTTTTTTTTAGAAAATCGAAAAAAAGTTTCAATTCTGTCTTGTGTATATATATATTTAAATTTCGAGTAAAATATATTTTTTATTCAAAAAAGAAAACTTTTCAAAAGTAACTTTAATTATTGTAATATCGAAAATAATGTTTTAAAAATACTTATTAAAGTTAAAACATAAAGTTACGAAATATTATATTCCGAATCGTTTTAATTACAGCAATTAATCTATTTACATTAGACGGCATAGCAACCATTTAAACTCGGATAAAATTGTATAATTAAAGAAATGTATATACGAATATTTAAAAATTGTAAATGTATTTTTTTTAAATTTCGAAACAAAACTTTAAAAAATAAGTTTTAAATTTATGGAAGATTTTTCAGAAATAGATAACAACCGACGCAACTATTATTCAATAAATTATTCCTAGAATTGGACATGAAACTCTTCTTCTGCTGATAATTCCCTATTTTGTAGATACGTTATCATTAATAGACCATGTCCTACATGGTCGATCTTCCATTAATATATTTAACTAGGACCTGGCAGATCCATCCATGTATTACTTTTTTCTGAAGTATAACATCACATAAAATCAGAGGTAGATTCTTTAAACAAAATAATGACGAATTCCAAACACGTAATTTTCCCACTTTATTTTACGTTAAAAACTTATTGTTATACATACGTAGACATACTATGCGTAGTTTATGTGCGTTTCGGTTCGGTTTTGGCGACGAGAAATCTCTTGTCGAATCCTCGAAGTCAAAAACTGACGTATAAAGCTTACTGTATCTTCCCCCCCCCTGTTCTTTCTGAATTTTTTTTCCCTGTAAAAAAATAGAAATGTGTTGAAACGATTGAACATATTTTTATCATCGGAGAACATAGTATGCTATGTTCAAACTGAAAAAAGTGTTGCAGATACTGTGAGGGTGCAAACATTTTTAGACGATTATATCTTGAAGTGAGAAACCACCAGGGTGACATTTTTGGCCGTGAAAGTACGCTGGTCGTAAACTCAGTTCTTTGAGAGATAATGGGAAAAGTAATATTCGTATACATATATGTTATGTTAGTATCTATTTGACGACTTGGCCTTATATAATTATATTTATATGGAAACACAAGCAAAACAATACCAGTTAAAAAATCTGGAAAAACAGAAATAGTACGATATATTTTTAAGAAAGGAGAACGTAACGACTGCAACAACTACAGAGGAATAAGCATTTTAAATGAAGGCTATTATAGAAAAATCTAAGCAAAGAAGATTAAAGTGGAGGTGTAAAACAAATAGAAGAGGGTAATGTTAACATAACAAAAAAGTGGATTCAGACCAGGGCGTTGTCTGTATGGATAAGATATTTACAATACAAGAATTTATAAACAAAAGAAAGAGGAGAGATATAAAAGGAAACACACGGAGATTTTATTGATTTTGTCCAAGGCATTTGATAAAGTAGACAGAGGAAAAACTCTTAGACAATTTTAAAAGAAAAAGGAATTCCGAAACACTTAACAGCTATAAAGAGTTTGTGCTGGAACACAAATTTTGTTATAAAAACTAGAAATGAAGTAAGTAAAAATAAAATGCATACTAATCAAGGAGTTAAACAAGGATGCAGTATATCTCCAGTTTTGTTTAACCTATACATCAATCATATAATAAAAAATGGAACCAAGAAACAAATAAAGGAATAAAATTAGATAAAACACACTACTTGAAAACATTATTATACGCTGATGACCAGGTAATAATAGCAAATACGGAAGACAAACTTAAAAGGAATATTTTTAAATTACATAATACACTGCTCAAAATAATTAGGGGATATTGTAGAATAACCTATTAAAACTATGTTTTTTGGAATAGTATTAGATGCAATCACTTTCTATTATTCCAAGATAATGTAAATACGAGTTTGAAGTTGTTACGTAACCTCGGTACCACACCAGAGGGCAGTGTCTGTACTGTTGATGTGAAAGGGTGGTGTGGGGGTGAATGTTTTGTTGCTGTTTTTAAATCCAGTCCAGTTTTAAGTTAGTGAATGACTTGCCTTAGGTACAGTGATGCCTCGACAACGTGATTTACCTGGACCAATGGCTTGGAGGGCCATAGGAAGGATGGAAGCTGGACAGACACAACAAGAGGTGGCACAAGTCATTTGGGTGTCTCAAAGCGTGATTTCCAGACTTTGGAATCATTTTCAAAGAACATACTGTTCACAGAAGAGCCGGACAAGGTCGACCAAGGGCAACAACAGCAAGGGATGACCGTTACCTCTTGTTAACAGCCCGTCGGAATAGACAGCAGAATGCAACTCAACTGCGAAATACACTTCAAACAGCAACAGGACGCAGGGTGTCAACTCAAACTGTCCCTAATCGACTGCATGGAAGTGGTCTCTATGCCCGTAGGTCCATGGTGTGTACCAGGTTAACTCCACAACACCGTAGAGATCGCAGAAACTGGGCGGATGAACATCGTGTGTGGAGGCATGCTGAATGGAGATCAGTTCTTTTTTCTGATGAGTCGCGATTCAACATGGAATGTGATAGTCGGTGTGTATTCATCTGGAGAGAAAAAGGGACACGAAACAATCCAGCTTTTGTACGTGAAAGATCCCCATATGGTGGCGGTGGATTGATGGTCTAGGCAGGAGTCAGTAGTGGTGGACGTATGGACCTCTACGTTATCCAAGGTGGTACTTTGACTGCGGTAAAGTATAGAGATGAGATTCTCCGACCTTTTGTCGTGCCTTATGCTGATGCCATAGGCGATTCTTTTCTTTTTATGGATGATAATGCACGACCCCACAAAGCTGGCTTGGTGGACGACATGCTGGAAGTGGAGGGTATCGAGCGTATGCAATGGCCAGCTTCCTCCCAGGACTGAAATCCGATTGAGCATGTGTGGGATGCATTAGGCAGGTGCATTGCAGGCAGACCAGCACCTCCCACAACTGTTCCAGAGCTGCACATTGCTCTTATGGAAGAGTGGCCACGTATCCCCCAAGAACTCATTGCTAACCTCATTGCATCAATTCCATACAGGTGTGAGGCAGTGCTGGCCGTTCGAGGAGACCATACACCATACTAAAGAAACATTTTCACCCATGTTAATGTTGCTTTGTTTGTTTGCCACATTCCTAATCAGGATCTCTTTGACATCTGGTGTGGTACAGAGGTTACGTAATGACTTCAAACTCTTGTTGACATTCTTTTGGAGTAATAGAAAGTGATTGCATCTAATACTGTTCCTAAAAACATAGTCTTAATAGGTTATTCTACAATATCCCCTATTTTTTTTTGAGCAGTGTATATGTGAACAATATAATCTCAAAATATCCATAAAAAAACTAAGGTAATGGCATTCCAAGGGAAAGATAAAATCAGATCCAAAATAGTAATAGGAAACAAAATCATAGAACAGGTGAACCATCTCAATTATCTAGGATGTGACATTTCATTTAATTATGATAATGATATAACTAATAAAATATCAAAATTCCAGGGAATGTGTGGTATGATAAAACGATCACTAAATAACAAAACAACAAGAGAGACCCAATTGAAATTTTATAAAACGTTGGCAGTACCGGTACTGCTCTATGGTTTAGAAGCCTGGATACATAAAAAACAAGATCTAAGTAGGATAACGGCGGCAGAAATGAAATTTCTGAGATCTGTTAAAGGGTGCACTAAGGAAGACAGAATCAAGAACACAGAAATAAGACAGGAACTTGAAATATTTGCAATAACTGATAAAATAGATACATATAGACAAAAATGGAAGCAACACATAGACAGAATGAATGAAGATAGATATCCAAAACAAATAACAAAATACAAACCTAAAGGCACCCGAGATGTGGGCAGACCTAGAAAGAGATGGGCTGAAGTCGTAACGGGTCAACAGACCTAATCCATGAATGCAGATGATGATGACTATAACTACGAGTATATGAAAATGGCATAATTTTCTGTAATAAAATATATTTCTGAAGATACAGAAATTTGTCATACTTGAGATTAAAACTAAGTTCATTAGCGCTGCATTTCAAATCAGCACATGAACGGGCCCAGAATTTATTTTAGGCTTTGTTTGAAGCCTCGTGAATCTTCGACATGGGACCTACGGCTTGACT
This sequence comes from Diploptera punctata, assembly GCA_030220185.1. Taxonomy (NCBI): domain Eukaryota; kingdom Metazoa; phylum Arthropoda; class Insecta; order Blattodea; family Blaberidae; genus Diploptera; species Diploptera punctata. The sequence continues at coordinate 2,701,852 of JASPKZ010003852.1, forward strand.
ATTCCACCTGTGAATATTCGATCAAGTGACAGCTAACAAGGATTAGGTCGAAACTAATTACATTATTGTTTCTAATTCTGTTGTAAGATAGATTGATTACGCAATACTTTGTTCTTCTCATCAGATGTAAGCGCTAAATTACTATTCTTTGGCTTAAGATACCATTACTTGCCAATTAATAACAATGTTGGCCAATGTGGTAGCACGTTTCCTGCTAGAGCCAATTGCCAGCATGTTTACTCGTATAAGGGGATTCTATCCCAGGAATCAACCTACATTAGAGGGCAAGTTAGTGTTAGTTTGGGCAAATTAGCGTGAGAAAATGGGCGAGTTAATAACTTACATCAGATTAGTTCAGCATTCACTTGTTTGTTAGCGGGGTTTTTGTGGTAATTTGGCTACACTGTCAGAGCAATGACTAATACATAATTAACATTGCAAATATGGTGATTGTATGCTACTTTGAGCTCAAACTCTAACTTCATTTTAAGGCATTGCCTACTTTTTGGGGGAGAGGGAAATAAACATATACTTCTCTCAATAATACTGCAACAATAAATTGTGTTTGTTTCTTTTTACTTTGAATGTATGTAGGTTGCATGGTGGCATAGAATCTCTTATGGCTTTACTTCCCTTCCGAAGAAACTCATCTCATAACTAACTCACTGGCGCTATCGAACCCGTAGGTACATGGCCGCTCAGACATACGCTATCTATGCATCCCTTGTCCTGAGCTAATGTTTTTTTTATCCTCTGTACAATCTACTTCCCTCAAATCTTGATTAATATTATTCTCTCACCTCATTCTTGGCCCACCTACCGGGTGCTTTCCCATTGATTTTCCTACAAGAAGTTTCCCCGCTCCTCTTCCATTTCCCATTCGTGCCACATGCCCTGTCCATCACACCACACGAGATTCGCTATTCTTATTAAGTTTCCCATAAAGATCATGTAGCTCACTGTTATGTAGTCTTCTCCACTCGCCTATTTGTTCATCTCTCAATGGTCCAAAAAAAATCCTAAGAAATATTCTTAAACATTCGTAATATTTTCTCCTCCCTTAAAGTAAGAGCCCAAGATTCGCATCTATGTAATTGGGAGAATGACAATTTTGTTTATTTCCAGTTTATTGGTTTTTATAGAGAAGTTGGTAAGACAAATTCCTGTAATGCATAACAACATGAATTTCTAGATTTTAGCCTATGTTCAATTTCTTTCTGAGCCTCATTCCTGTTTGTAATTATTGTTCCTAGGTATTTGAATTCAGACACTTCTTCAAAATTTCCCATTTGTAATTGAGTGTCCATTTCCATTACATTTTTTTTTACTGTATGATACCATATATTTAGTTTGTTTACTTCCAGCCCCAATTTTTTAGTGTTGCTCAATTTTATGTGCGAGTTTTGGTCCTTAGCAACTCTCGCCATCGTCCAATAATGAATCGTCTGCATAAAGTAACAGCTTATTAATACCATAGAATTATAGGCCTTCTTCATCCTCTGAATATTTGATGTAATGCTATAGTAAAAAATTGAATAGTAGAGAAGGTATTACATTCCTTGCTTTACCCCATTGTGAATTTCAAAGGTATCTGTAAAATGTTTGCCTATAAGAACCCTATTTTTTCTGCCATTTATGTACATTCGAATAAGTATTTTTAGGAATTCCGAACTCCAGCAAAGTACCATATTACATTTCCCTCTTAATTTAACATTTTTTAAGTCTACATATAGGCCTAGTTAATACATAGTGCCATCATATCTCATTTCTTTTATAAATTCTGCTTTGTACTATCAGAAGCTCGAACTTATAGTAAGGAACTTCGAAACCAGAGGCGGGCATGGAAACTAGTCCACCCAGGACGGAATTACTGCATTTAACGAACATCAAAAATATATATAACACTAGAGCATGCCATCAAATCTTTAAAGGATGAAGAAGGCCTACAACTCAATGGTATTAATAAGCTGTTAGTTTATGCTGATGATGTAGTTCTATTGACCGATAGCGAGGAGATACTAAAGGCCAACACGCCCACACAGTTGAGTAATACTAAGAAATTAGGACTGGAAGTAAATATCAATAAAACTAGATACATGCTCACACATAGAAATACATTCTATAATGGAAATGGACAGATAATGACAAATGAGGGAAATTTTGAGGGAAGCGGCTGAATTCAAATACCTAGGAACAATAATCACAAATAGGAATTAGATGCACAAATAAATTAAACATAGGCTCAATTCTGGAAATGCATGCTATTATGCATTACAGGGATTCTTGATGCCCTAACTCCTTTCAAAAAACGTTAAACTGAAAAATATATAAAACTATTATTCTACCAGTTATATATGGATGTGAAGCATCGGCACTTACTTTAAGGTATGAAAGGAGATTACGAGTATTTGAGAATAAAATTCTTAGGAAAATTTTTGGATCAAAGAGGGATGAACAGACAGATGAATGGGGAAGACTACATAACAGTGAACTTCATGGTCTTTGTAGGAAGCCAGATAAAATAAGAACAGTTAAGACTCGTAGATTTCGATGTGCACGAAAGGGGAATGAAATACGTGCATGGAAGCTTCTTGTAGGAAAACCAGAGAGAAAACGCCCAGTTGGTAGACCAAGGATGAGGTGGAAGAATAATATTAACTATGATTTGTGGGAAGTAGATTACACTGGGAATGATCGGAAAACATTAGCTGAGGACAGGGTTGTATGGAGAGCTTATGTCCGCGCGGTCATGAACCTACGGGTTCGATAGTGCCAGTGAGTTAGTTATATTGAAAATAAAATAAACAATGAACACACTTAAATTATGAAATAATCAATATTTGTAATTTAATTTAAATTCGCAGTTGCAACAACAAGCACAGCCACCTGGAATTCAATCGAATATACTATACAGATCTTTCATCACCAATCATAACATCGGAGTAAGGTAGAATCTATAGGGCAAACAATGCCACCATTTTGTATTTATTTATTGTATGATATTCTCTCCTGTCATTGGTAGAATTGTAACACATTTTTTAAGTTAGGGCGAAGTTGTGATCTATACCATAGAGATCTATACGGCATATTTGATCAGTTATCTATTAATTATGAGTCGCCTGCAGGACGCGAGAACTTCGTAATATCTAGATCCTCAAAATGCATACGTCTGCCATCTATAGATAAACCATAGATCAAAAGAATCCCCGGATAAACTATGTAGTTAATGGATATTGATTTTTCAAAGGGCGAGATATGCGCCACTTGCAAGAGGAATTATGTATCATGTACCACCCAGTATTAATGAAAATTTCGTAATCCTAATTAATATTCTCAACTGCATAGATAGTTGTTAACTAACAGAAATAATTTATAACGATATAAGTAGTTAGTTAATGGTTCATGTGATTGTTGGCAGAAGTGTGGAGCATAAATGCAGCCCGAGCAAACAAATATTTACAATTATTATGTTTAGGCACCATTTTATAATTAATTAATTAATATAGTTCCCCGCATTAATTAAATACAGTACCAGCACAGTTTCTAGAATTCATGTTTTAAAATCTGATAATTATTAACCAGGTAACGCAAATATTTCGTCTATGTCCTAAAACAAATTGTTTATATCTTCTTGTATCTTGTAAGCCCATGTTTCCCTTAACAGAGATTTAGGTGCTCTCCCCCTACAGGGAAGAATTTGAACCATACAAATTTAGTTACACTTTTGTTCGTATAGATGTCATTTTAGTGGTCCCTGGTCAGCGTTCCGCCTCATACTGACATCTAGGAAACCAAGGTATTGTTTATATCTTCTTGTAAGCCCGTGTTTCCCTTAACAGATATTTAGGCGCTCTCCCCCTATAGGGAAGAATTTGAACCATTCTGATTTAGTTTTCGTATAGATGTCATTTGAGTGGTCCGTGGTCAGCGTTCCGCCTCATACTGACATCTAGGAAACCAAGGTAGTAGGCTAGGACGGGAAAATTCGGTAAATTTTGCTTAGAGGCCTTTTCATTCAGGCTTAAGGATCTTCTACGAGCCTGAAAATCTTCAGACTCGGGACCCACGGCTTAAAGTCCCTCCCGGAGGACTTGCTCCTTGGATTTTTCCATCCTAAAAAATCAATCGACCCCGGACGGGTTTGAACCCGCGACCCTCGGGACCAGAGGCAAAGTGAGATTGGGGTAAGGGTAGGCAAACAGTTTTCAGATATTTTTGAAATTCATAATGAGCTAAGGCACTATCTACCGGCTGCGGTGGACTTGCCTCTGATTCTGAGAGTAGCGGGTTCATCTATTAGATAACACTAAAAACTGGGACCGAATATATAGTCACATGTAGAAATATATTTTAAAATAGAAATTTATATATATATATATATATTACATTAAATATATAATATAAACGAGAGAATACACAGAAATACGTCTGCCATCTATCGATTTTCAAAGGTCGAGACCATGTATGGGTCGAGACATGAGTCATCTGCAGAAGGAATTATTTATCATGTACCGCCCAGTATTAATGATAATTTCGTAATACTAATTAATATTCTCAAACTGCATAGATTGTAGTAGAACAGGTATTTAATAGATATTAAATATAAAATTGGTATATTTAACTCCGCCATTGCCGGTCCCAAGCCCGGATGAGAAAGGAGGAGGGGGAGGAGTAACACCTCGTAAAAAAACCTTGGTTCAGCTGGCCCGGCTGATAGTACCATGTGAGGGCCCCTTGCCAGGGAACGGTGAAGACCTCAACGGCAATGAAGGCGGAGAGGGATACCCTTAATATGGCAGATTTGGCGGAAGAGGCACCCTACCCTCACTCAGGGGAAGAGAGAGGAACCGCTGCCTTGCGGAGAAGGAGAAACTTCAAAGGCTAAGGGAGCATCCCCTACAGAAAAGCATGCCTGTCCAAGAGGCATTGAGGTGGCAACCCCACCACTGGACTTACCCAACTATAGGCTGGTAACCTATAATGGGGAAAACTTTAAATACTCGAAAGACTACAAAAAATAAGCAGGCGGATAATAAAACTATGACGACAGGTTATCAGATTAAATGGTTCCAACACGTCCAGAGAATGTCAAATTCCCGTTTACCAAGGATGATTTACCACCTCAACCCTAGTGGCAGAAGAGACCTCGGAAGACCCTTCAACCGATGGAGGGATCAGTTTTTGTAGTCGCAGAACGGGCACCACGCCCAATGCTGCGTTCGGAAGAAGAAGAAGAAGAAGAAGAAGGTATATTTAATATCTTATTACACAACCTCAACAGTGCTTTAATATGAATTTTAAGTGTTGATTGTTTACTGCTGGGAGACTCGACATGCTGACCACATGTCACCCCTACTCTGGCTGGAAGATCATCTACCTCTGTGATTGCATATGTGGATGTGAGGCCAGCAGCTGGCTGGTAGACTCAGGGCCTTCTAGGCATGTCGCGCCAAGAGTTTTTTTATTGTTTACTAATAGAAATAATTGATAAATGTATAAGTAGTTAATGAATGGTTTATGCGATAGTTGGCAGAAGTGTGGAGCATAAATGCAGCCCCAGTAAAATAATTTACATTTGTTTAGGCACCATTTTATAATTAATTAATTTAGTTTCCCGCATTAATTAAATGCAGTGCCAGCATAGTTTCAAGAATTCACGTTTTAAAATTTGAGAATTCTTAGTTAGGTAACGCAAAACTTTTGTTTATATCCTAAAACAAATTGTTTATATAGAAATATAATAAAAATAAAAACAATAACTTTAAACAATGATAATGTATTAATTTATTATAAAAGTTAATACAATTTAGGAAAGAAAAAAAACTTATAAGCAGGTAGACTCGAACCCTTCACCATCCATCTGTTAATCACTAATCTAAAGTCTAACGGATTGAGCTAGCGATCAAAAAATTGCACGATGGCATTAAAACTGGATTATATGTCACAAACCGGAAGAAGGTTGCTTCGTCATCTTTTTCACCGGAAGAAGGTTGGAATTCTTATACTTTCAAAACTGCATTCGTCTGCCATCTATCGACAAATTATATATTTAAAAACATTGTAAAACCTTGATCCTCATATTGCATACGTCTGCTACCAATCGATAAACTATGTAGTGACCAGTAGTTAATGAGTTATTGATTTTTTTTCAAAAGTCGAGACATGAGCCATCTGCAGGAGGAAATTGCATTATGTACAGACCAGTATTAATGAAAATTTCGTAATACTAATATTATCAAACTGCATAGACTATTATAGAACAGGTCCTCGTTCAGAGAGATAGAAAAACCAAACAATTTCTATATTGTATACAATAAATATTTATTATAACGTGTAATTTTTATATGCCAGAACAGATTTAATCTATATATTTTTATAAGGGATAGCTAATACCCGTTAATAAATGAAAATTAATGTGCTTTTATGTTTAGTTGAATAAGTAGAAGGAAAAATAATTATAAATATATATTTTTTAGATACCCCATGCTGATTGCCTAATGTTGCCCGGGAATCTACTCATCCTGATCTTTATGGCATAAATTAGCTGAAAGACAAAAAATTAATGTACTTTTTGTGATTTATTGAATAAGTAAAATAATAATTATAATTGTATACCGTAATTATTTTAAGATTCCCTGTGCTGATTACCCGGTGTTGCCCAGAAAATTTACTTATCTCGATCTTCTTGGCATAAATGAGCTAAAAGACAAAATTCGTTATTGTGAGTTATCCCTAAAAGAATACCCGCCATGTGCTGCTATGCTTGCACAGGAATCTACGTACTTGTCTCGATCTTCTTGGCATCAATGAAATACAAAAATGGCTATTGTGGGTTATCTGTAAAGGATGTGCTGTCGGGGACTTTTTTGTAGAGCGTTTTGAGGTATTCATTTCTGTGTACATTAATTTTTGTGTATTTGTTATGGTTTAGGCAGCGTAAGCCATTTAAGTGTCCAAAGAGCTACTTTTTTCACTTTTTCCACTACAAAGGGCAATTTTTAAGGGTGTAGGAGTTGAGTAACACAACTCTCTTATAGCCTATGTTCATCCTGGGAATCTCTTGAACATTTTGCAAAAAGCCCCATCACAATCGGATCAACGGTATGGTCGCGCATAAAGTACAAACAAACATTTATTTTTATATATTAGATAAATTGACGGAAGAGAATAATTCACAATATTAAAAAAAAAATAATTACAATGCACACTACACCTTAAATTATACATAATTCTGATTGCCTTTTTCTGTAATAAAAGTGCTTGTCAGCTTCCATCAGTGTCGGCTCATGAAATCAGACAATGATAGTTGCACTTAGAAACAAATTATAACATTTAGCCCTGGGCCTATTGTAATGTTTATATTTAATATTCTAGATATGTAAACGTTTACAGTATTAAATGACAGTTTAATAATTAAATAATAGTGATAAAAACGGCTTGGATTGTAGAGAAGTTACTGTATTCATTATTTTAAATTCTTAGAGAAAGCAGTACACCTCACACATGATTCAACAATCCTGCGTTTGTAGAAAAGGCAGCGTAAATCGCTGCTTACAGCCAGATTTACAAAGGGACGGAAGGATACTCGCGCTTGAAAAATAAGCTGAGATTTGTTCTGTTCAAATTACAGATTTGCAAGCCTCGTGGATTATGATATTCAACGAGTCCATTTCACGGCTCTATGTTGGGGATAACATTTTAAGATTTTTCTTTTTAGAATAAAATTATAATATTTTTGAAATCTTAATAGGGAAATGCTTTTTTTTTTTTTTAACTGCTGGTTGCAGAGAGATTCCAGATTAATCTGTCATTTTGGATAATTTTTATATCACTCCCTCTCATTCCTCTAAGGGATATTCAGAGTTCAAATGTTTCATTTTTAATGTCTTTGGAACTATCACAAATCATGTTAGTGGTCCTGAAAATCAGGGATTTGGTTAATTTCACTCATTTATGATTATTTTTAGGTTCATTCTTTCTCATCGCCCACCTAAGGACAATGTGTGTTTATTCCCCCCCCCGAGTATCTTTTCCAGATTGTTAGTTGTATATGAACCAAGTCTGGTTGAATTTGTTCCACAGTTATGCTGGAACACATTCATGTAACCCAAGAAATTTCTTCTAGGAAAACACAGTAGAATGAGGTGAGAGAATATTATCCATGATTCGAGGGATTGAATTATTTAAGGAATGATTGGAAATCAGGTGGGAATGTATGGAGAGCCCACGTCCATGCTGCCATAACTCTGGGTTTGATAGTGCCAGTGCATGTGTGATTGTTATATTTGTCGATAGATACATTTCTATCTCTCTCTCTCTCTCTCTCTCTCTCATATATATATATATATATATATATATATATATATATATATACACGAATGTATGTACGTCTGTCCTCTATAGACTTTTTAACAGTTCAACCGATCTTCGTGAAAATTTGTATATACAAGGTTTCAGATGCGGCGGCCGTTTAGCCGTTATCTATTATGTTCTAAAATCACTAGGTGTAGGAGTTCATCTGAAACCAAAATTTAAAAATCGCTCTAGCAATCGCAACTTTCGATGTTTCACAACAAAACTCGGAATATCCTATTAAAATAAACGGAGATATGTTTTATCCAAAAATCAGCGAGATCTGACAGAAGTGGGGGTTTACTTGAAATCTAAAATTAAAAAATGACTGGACAGATTTTGATGAAATTTTTTGTGTGTATTTGTGTGGTTTCCTGGATGGTTCAGATTCACAATTGGACCCTCTAAATCATTAGTTGTAGGATTTCACCTGGAGTGAAAATTTTAAAATTGCTCTAGCAGTCACAATTTTCGATATTTCACAACAAAATTCAATATATCCTATTAAAATAAACCGAGATAGGCATTGTAAAAAAATGAGCGAAATCCGACGAAGTGGAGGTTTATTTGAAATCCAAAATTAAAAACAGCCTGAACGACTGCACCGACGTAGATGAAAATTTTTGTATTTGTTTGAGTTGGTCTCTGGATAGTTTAGATTTACAATTTGGACCCTCTAAAACTATTAGGTGTAGGAGTTCACATGAAGAAAAAAATTAAAAACCGCTCTAGCGGTCACAATTTTCGATGTTTCACAATGAAACTCAGTATACTTTATTAAAATAAAACTAGATATTATCCAAAAATGAGCGAAATCAGACAATTCAAGGTGGAAATTTATTTGAAATCCGAAATTAAAAACTGCCTAAATGACTGGACTGATTTTGATGAAATTTTGTGTGTGTGTGTGTGTGTGTGTGTGTGTGTGTTTGAGTGGGTCCCTGGATGGTTTAGATTCACAATTGGACCTGGTAGGTGGTACTGCGATCGGGTAATAAGAATTTTTTGTCAGATGTGTAGTCATCTGCATTACTGACATATTCTGTGCGACAACAATATGGTGTCATAATGCGCGCTTCTGAGCCACAACAGATGACAGTGATGAGTTTTCTTGCGAACTAATTAATTAGTGAATTTTATGGTAAAAAAGTAACTTATATTTTTATTGTCCGACCATGACACGAGAATTGAATGTTCTGGCAAGACAACATCTGCCAGGTCTGCTAGTAGTTAATATAAAATTGACAGTTATTATAATAAACAAAATAATCTTGGGAGAAGACATACATCCATCTTGGCAGAAAGCCATTATCATGCCAATTTTTAAAAAAGGTAACCTCAAAGATTGTAATAATTATCGAGGCATTAGCCTTCTCAACAGTGGATATAAAGTTTTTACAAAAATTCTAGCATCTAAATTACAAAAACACTATGAAAACTTGTTAGGGGAAGAACAAAATGGTTTTCGTAAGGGAAGATCCTGTGCCGATGGTTATTTCACCTTAAAACTTCTTATCGAAAAGCACAAAGAATTCAATAAAGAATTATATATAGCGTTTATAGATTTCATCAAAGCATTTGATCGAGTTGACAGACAAAAACTTTTAGATATCTTAACTGATGATGGAACACCAAATCAACTGATCCAAACAATTTTTAATCTGTATAAAAATAACATCATAGCAGTACAAATAGGAACAGATTTGTCAGATTGGAAACACAAATTGCGGAGTCAGACAGGGATGCCCTCTATCACCACTTCTATTTAATGTATACATTAATGCTATCATCAGACACTGGAGGCTCTTTTCGGCAATAATGAAGATGAATTACAATATTCCACTCATCATCTTAATATAATAGCCCAACGATTTAACATGGAAATATCAACAACAAAATCTAAATTTATGGCCTTTCAAGGGAAATTCCCAGTAAGAAGTAACATTTGTATTCAGAATTCAATACTAGAGCAAGTTAATTCATTTAAATACTTAGGATATAATCTAACTTATAATGAGGAATGTGATATATCCTTTAAAATACAAAACTATAATAAAGCTTTAAGAATTATCAACCAAGTTTTTAAACCATCAAAAGTGCAGAGACACACAAGAATGAAAATCTATAAAATTCTCGCTAGACCCATAATCTGTTATGGCAATGAAGCTTGGACCATCAGAACTCAGGATGATCGTCATATTACAGCCACGGAGATGAAATTTCTGCGACGAACTGCAGGTTATAGCCTTCTAGACCACCAAAGAAATTCAACAATAGCCAGAGAGTTAAACATCGTACCTATATCTGAATACCTCCAAGAATACAGAAACAATTGGCTAGCCCATATTCAGCGCATGGATCGTCACAGAATACCAAAACAAATTCTTCACTACATTCCTCGAGGCAGAAGATCTGTGGGTCGACCTTTTCGGAGATGGCGGGAGACCGTAACGGGCCACTGGGCCTAATACTTGAAAGGACGATGATGATGATTATAATAACGGTATTATGTCCACCGCTGTGGTCTCGGAGGTAGCGTGCTGCCTTGACACGCAGCGGGCCCGGGTTCGATCCCCGGTCGGGACAGTTTTCCTGGGTGAGGTTTTTATTGGGGTTTTTCCTCACCTGTAAGACAAATGTCAGGAAAACTTTAAGGCCCAAACGGTCCCCGAAATCATATGGCCATCGCAATCATCATCATTCATATTCATCTTAGATTAAGCTTAGGATTAGGGACTCTCTAGGCGCACCACTATCATCATCATCATCATCATCATCATCATCACCACCCATCATATCATTGGGGCAATGTAACCCTGCCTTCCAGGCGCCCCAACCTCAGAAGTGGGTTACAAGAATGCCATGCCTGGAGAGAACACCAGGAATGTCGAAAGACAACCTGCGGCATTTGCAGTTTTCTCAATAATAGTTGTGGTACTCAAGATTTAGCATGACAATGTATTGGAGAGTTCTTGTGTTTGATTCCCATGGTGATGCATTTTGAGAATATTTTTTGCTTTCATTAACTCATTAAAACAGGAAGAGACAAGCAAAACAATAGATGTGTCACATCCTAGCATTTACAGTAAGGTTCTGGTCACAATGTTGACTTTAGATGTTAATGCGTATGTCAACATATATAAAATACAGACAAATTTTAAGCAGAGCATAGAATTTTAAAAAATATTTGACTTGACAGGCTTAGAGAAGTATTCCATCCACATGTAGTCACAGGGGTGTGTGAGTATAGGGATGATGTGTGGTAAGAATGTTTAGTTTTAAAACATAACAAAAATTCCATTCTGTGGTAGACTAGAAGGCCCTTAGCCTACCAGCTGGCCTGATATTTACATAGATAGTTCATCGGTTGATTAATGTCTTTGGCATCGTCCGATTCCTAATAGCGGCTTATCTCTATTAGGTTTTTTAGCATTGCAATTTTTTTTTCTGATGGGAGGGAGCTGGCGTACCGCATCAACCCCCAACCTGGAGGACCAGGGCTTTTTTCAGGTGTCCATCCTTAGATAAGTTGCTTACACTACTGCTCTATAGGAAGAATTTGACAGAAAAGATAAGACGAAATGATCCCCTCGGCCTCGAATACTCTAATACCATCGGGGTCGGAAAACAAGTGTTCAGTCCAGAGAGACTGGATAGGAAAGATAAAAAAGAGATATGGCATGGAAGTGGAAGTAATACCATATCGGTCAATATCTCACCATGCTGACCAGTGCAATTGATGAGTAGCCCATCCCGTCCGTTCACCACATAAGTTATATGTATAAGTTATATGGTTACTAACGGCTGCACCACGTGAAGGTGGGATTGGATACTAGGAAGATGTGCAGGTCGGTTCCTCTAAGTCTTAGAATTTAAAGCTATTAGAGGCTCTCCTTCCTCTTAGCATCTTCCCTTTTACAACCTGATATTCAACTTTTATAAGATTCATGATGTGTTCCGTTGAGGTATTATTCAAGATTAATATAAAATTATGGAATATTCACCTGAAAGGTCCGTCTCCTCAACTTAATTAATCATTTAACTGTAGCGTTTTCGGGACTTGTCCCATCATCGGCAGGATGATGGGACAAGTCCCGAAAGCGCTACAGTTAAATGATTAATTAAGTTGAGGAGATGGACCTTTAAGGTGAATATTTCATAATTTTATATTAACCTGATATTTACATGTGTTTATAATAATGTATGATCATCATCCCACTATTGGGATGACGTGTTGTTAGCATATTGAGTTCCCCAGCCATTATAGTTAGTTTTCTCAATTAGGAGCTGCTCTTCATTGTAACTACTCAAATTCTCATGATGCTGGGTGAGCACTGGTCTCATACTGGCCAAAATCCAGTGAGAATTTTTTCTTTTCCCACGTGGACTTGAACAAATACTGTAGTTCAGCATCAACTGTTTGGTTATAGCATAGAACTTTGTCAAATTTGTGGCTGGTTTTTTACCTCTTGAAATTCCTCATGATGCATGGAGTGATCTCATATTCTTTTGAAATTCAATAAGAAAATTTGTTATAATCTGTGATGGTTAGACATATGTAGCATACATGGAGGATAGGAAAAGGGACATGGAAACATCATAGGAAAGCAAGAGAGAAACTATTCAGTATGTAGCCAAAGATTGAATAATATTAACCATGATTTGAGGGGAGTAAATTATACAGGTCTATCCATCCATAGTAATTCTGCCCGAGGGCTGGTCTTTCACTGCAATCATAGCATTTTCATGCTATGCTTTGCAGCTTTACTAGGGAATTGTAGGTATGGTAGCTTCCTGTTGCTTTCCACACCGATGAAGGATGGTAATGATAAGGATGGTGATGATGGCCATATGATTTCGGAGACCGTTTGGGCCTTAAAGTTTTCCTGACATTTGTCTTACAGGTGAGGAAAACCCCCGATAAAAACCTCGCCCAGAAAAACTGCCCCGACTGGGGATCGAACCTGGGCCCACTGGGATAGACAAAGATGCCAGTTGGATTGTCAACCCTGCATGATGGCTGCCTTTACCACAGATTCAATATATAATACTTAATTCTGTTAGAGGGCAAGTCAATAACAGTGTGTTTGGATCAGTTTGAAAATCCTGATCCCACTGAGACTCGAACCCCTAACCTTCTGATTTGTAGGGTATTGATAGGTAATATTTTGAATAATATATAACAGAAAATTATAGAGAGTAGATAAAATTGACTAAAAAAATTTAGCAACATTGAGTAAGATACAAATTTATCAAGTTTAGTATTAATAAATGTTAGATTGGTATTAAATTATTGTAAAAATTATTAACAATGAGAACATGTCATTGAATAGTTTATGCCTGATACATAATAGATGTACACCCTTATACAAAAAAAAAAGTCATCCACAAATTCTATCAACCGATCGGGGAACTTTGTGAGTGTTGTGTTGTTTGCTAGTTATTGCAGTGCACACTCAAGCAACATAAAAAAGAGTGCTTGGCTTAGTGTGTTTCCGTGGTCGAGAGGTTTAATAGACATCAACTGCATTCGTAACCTCATGGGTTCATTTCCCTTTCTACTCTTTTTTTTTAGTGGATGTTAGAATAGCATTTTGCCTGTAATATAGTTTCATATTTAATTTTATATTTGAGTTTTATGGCTTTAATGCACACACAAAAACATAAATTAAAACCTTCTTCTAATAAATAAATGAGTAAAGAAAATAATACCTACTAAAATGAAAACTTTAACAAAAACAAAATCAATATGGGGTGTATGAACCCTCAGCATCTATTACCACCCTCAATCTGGGGGCATTGATGCAATCAAATTTCTACAGGCATGTGGATGATCAGCTAGAGCATTCCAGATGTCTTGAATTTGTGCCCATAAGCCATATTTCGTGCATCTGCAGGCTAATTAGAGTTCATCTTTATTTTCATCTTAGCCTACACATTTTCGATTGGATTCAAATCTGGTGAACAGGGAGGCCAGTCTATCACTCTGATATCCTGCCTCTCCGAGAACAATTCATTATAAACAAACTTGTCAGAGGCTGTTGCTTTTGCACAGATGTCTGCACATCACACATACATTGAAATTACCTAGAACAAACCCTGAATGTGGTAAATATAGTTGTTACAATAATGACATTAACATTAATTTAATTCAAATGTCAAAATAAAATGTATTTAATTTATAAAGCATTTTAATACAAATATCACGAAAAAACTGCATAATTGAGGATGCGAACCTGCGACCTTCATTAACAGAAACAGTGACTGCATGTTTACCGCTGACCTAACAGGACACATAGGAGTGTCTTCAGTTCATGTCACATAACACAGTAGCTCAGGGACTGCACAATTATGACTAGTTTCCTAGTTTGAACCCAGCACTGTGCCAAGTTGGACTTAGAAGAAATGTGTGTTCAAGAGAGGACTCATTTTTTTGTCTAAGGGTGTACCTGTATATGATATTAGTTTTATTCTACTCTACCAAATGTTTATTTTTTCCATTAAGGCTAAAATAGGTCCTGGTGGTCTTGTGGTTACCATGGTTGCATATAAATACTGAGCATTACTTCCTTTGAAAGGGAACCGTGAGTCCTGTGTTGTAGATTTATGGCAAAAACCTCAAGCCTGAATTAAGAAGCCCCTGAGCAGAATTTGTTGGTCATTTCAGATCTATATTTTGTAATGCTAATGGCCTGAGCTGTTAGAGCTTTGTTAAATAAAAGGTCTGAGACCAAACAAACTTAAAACTTAACCTATTTTTTCTAAGTTTCCAAACTACTGTCTTACATTAAATAAATGTTAGGCTTGTAGCAATAACCTTCTGTTTTATTGCTCCTGTTTGCAGCTCTAAAAATGAAATGGGCAAGTGAGAATAGTTCAGTGACTGATTTTTTACAATAACCAAAAATATTTTCCTTGGGAACTTCTAAGGTGAACTCAAAAGGGATTTTTTATTCTCAAAGTATGACTTTGCACTAAAAATGCAAGAAATAATTAAAATGATTCTCCCTGTAAGTTAGGTGAAATAGGGAATATAGTGCAATTTTAGAATGTAAATGTTACCTTAGGTGATAGCTTGTCTGCCTTCTTATCAATGTATCTGGGTTTGTTTCTTGATGGGATTGGAAAGTTTAATAACAAAAATTTCAATACTGAGTTGAGAAAATTTAAATTTGATATCTTTGGTTAATAAAACTACTGGTACATGGTTTAACTTTATATATTGATATCCATAAATTTTCCACCATTGTGGTCTTGAGGTAGCGTGCCGCCTTATCACACAATGGGCCCAGGTTTGATTCCTGGGGGTTTCCTCACCTGTAAGACAAATGTCAGGAAGCTTAGGCCCCAAAAATCTTCTGGCCATCATCATCCTTTGCTGGGATTGCAGTGAAAGACCTGCCCTTGGACAGAATTACTATGGATGGACCATAAATTACATGTATAAGTCTGTTTTGGTAGATATTCAAGAGAATTAGCGTATTGTAGTGAATAATTTACTTTCTTCTAGAAATTTACACTGAGGTATATTTGAGTAAAGTTTTATCACTCAGCTCTTTTTTTTATACTAGTTTTGGAATATGAGGCGAGTAATAAGTTTACCTAAAAACAATTTACATGTCTTGGATTAAGCCATGTTATAGTTTCTAATTAAAGTGTATGGTTTGTTTCAGATTGAATGGCAGGGGCACATCTGAATGTCTTCAAAATTTTACATAAGATAAACATATTTTTGTAATAAAGACTTGTAAACTTGGAGTTTGTATTATTGTGAAATATAAATTTGATTTTTTTAGAGAATGTTTTATTCTGTGTATACAACACTTGAATTACCAAATTCCTTTTCATGCTAGACTGCTACTTTTGTTTTCAGGTGTGGGACTTAGTTTATTTTCTTTAATCTGTCCTTGCTTGATCCAAATCAGTTTTTTTTTCTATGTTTGAAACTTCAATTAAATTTAAAACAACTTTCATATTAATTGAATTTATGTCTCAAAAATTAAATTTCAAGGTTTTGATTTTAAAAGTTCAATAAAATTTTAAATGGAGCTTAAACTTATAGGAAAATGCAGTGGCATGATTGAGAAATTGTGCAAAAACTGCATTAAAAAAACACTCTAAGTCCAACATAACAAAAACTCGCTCCGGGAAAAATTTGATAGGTATATGTTAAGATTACATTTTTAAAGAACACACACAAAATTTCATTTTTTTACTTTATTATATTCAATATCTTCTAGTACATACAAATATATACATACTGTCATTTCACATATAAATTGGATATTTCTACATCTCACATCATAAAACTATTTTCATAGAACTGGTTTCCTAAGATATACCTTCAGCAACCAGTTCTATGAATATCACCAAGTTTAATGAGAAATTTAAAAATATCCAATTCATTTACATAATATTGTAAATTACCTCCTACTGTTACTTCCCATTGTAAATTTTATTCAAATCTGCATCTTAAGTGAATTTCTGCTCCATTTGCAAAGCTGCATATAAAAATATATAGATTAGTGCCACATGGAGTTATCTCAAAACTACCTAAACATTTGAAACATTTCATTTCAGATAGTCTAATTTATCTCTGTTTACATTCAGTACTATTAACCCATTTACTTCAGAAGATACGTTATGCCCATGTCTGTCAATTCATATAAGCGAAAAACAAATCACTGTACTTCTATAATATTTCGTACATCCCTTATATTCTTTAATATATTTTTCCTGGTAATCTACAATTTCCTGCACACCTCTGATTCCAAGGTTCAAATCCAGCATGTCTTAAAAACATGACAGACTTCCCTTCTGAAGGAAAGTAAAGCCAAGGGTTATGTATCTTAATTTAAGAGTCTTTTCATGTCCAGATTTAAAGTGCCCAATGATCTAACCAATTAAAGGTAAAGTGATCCTACTACAGGCCTCAGGATGCCCTTTAGGTAGGAGGAGGTTAAGATTCCCACTTTTTCTGGACAATCGGCACTTTGTAGCCGGGTTGTCAGCCTGCATGATGGTCGCCTTTACCTCCAGAACAAGCATCTGGTACTCATTTTCATTAGAGGCTAAGTCAGTTTAAAGATCCTGACTCCACCAGGACTTGAATCCTTGACCTTCCGGCTTGTAGCACAGTGCCTTAATCACTATGCTATGGCCTGCCCCTAACCAATTAATGTACATTGTTAAATGCTAACTTTATTAACATTTAGGCCTATGCTAGTAAAACAATGGCTTGCTCTTCACCCCAGAGTTTAGAGTTTGAAAATGGAGAAAAACATTACTTATATTGAACTTTTATAGAAAAAATCACTATGAGGTTTAATTTAAGATTAAAATTAAAATGTTTAATATCTCAACTCATATCCAGTCTTCTAATTATACCGGTTTCAAAGCTTAGGCAGCTTCATCTTCAGTAAATTCTTGTTGAATGATGTTATGTCAATCAGGAGAACTGCCTCAAGGGAAGAAGCAGTTCTCCTGATCGACATGACAGTCGACAAGAAATTACTGAAGATGAAGCTGCCTAAAGCTTTGGAAACGGTATAATTAGAAGACTGGATAAGAGGTGAGGAATTAAACATTTTAATTTAAATCTTATGCTATTAACTTATCTGATTTTAATAAAGTATTTGCTGGGCATTTAGATCTGAAGCAAATTGGTTGAGTAATGAAGTGTCTGCATATAAATGTGGTATGAGAAATATCGCCGTTTTTATATTCAATACCACCACGTTGTCATGACATTTCTGGTATTTTATCCTGACATCAGCATTATTGTAACCCACTTCTGAGGTTGGGACACATGAAAGGCAAAGTTACGCTGTCCCAATGATATATGACAGGTGGTGGTGATGGTAATGATGCACCAGGAGAGGCCTCAATCCCAAACGTAATCTAATGAGATGAATATGATAATGATGGCCAGATGGTGTTCAGGGACTGCATGGGCTTAAAGTTTACTGACACTTGTCTGACAGCGAGGAAAAACCTCGCCCAGGAAACTTTGCCTACTAAGGATCAAACTCGGGCCCACTGCATGACAAGCCAGCACGCTACCTTGAGACCATAGCAGTAGACAGATTTTTAATATTGATTGTTGAAATAAAATTGACATTTTGTTCTAATTAAAAATCATGTCATACAGAAGTTGTCAGCTTCTTTTATATTCTTAAATTTTAGCCATTACTTTTTAGTGACAAAATGTAAAATGCAGTTTTAGTACACAGGGAGACATTAAAAAATCTTGAGAATATAAACAAAAAGGACAATTTTATCAATTAGCAACACTATTTTAACCTCCTCTTTAGTTCCTGTCTTGTTTACTTTCATCACTTCATGAGAAGAAGTGAACATGTCACCTGACAAATATAGAATTTTTTAAGTTGTTGCCAGAAACAATTATCCTTGCTCAAATCTTAGGAATTTGGGGATTCGATGCCTGGAGTCCACCTACATAAATTGAAAAACTAAAATTATTGGTGCAGTATGTGAATCTGAGGTAATTTAAGTTGATTTTTTTTTAAATTAAAAGAATTGTCTTAAAATTGTACGACGTTGAGGTAATTTTAACCAAAAAGATCATATTTACAATGGAAAACGGTCATGTTGGCTAACATGATGCTAAGTTACTTGTTCTCTGTTGGTACATTCACAGATGGACACCTTACATAGAATAGCCAAACGTTCTATGAAAATATTCTAAATATTTTACTGGTCTGTCATTCTGTAAAATAAAGTTTAATATGCAAGACCCATAACATAAGCATTCAAATAATGTCAATTCCCATCAAATTTTTATCAAAATTATGGCTTACATTTGAATTTATATTGCACTTGCCCATTTTTAGCATTAACCTGGTCTCATTGTAAATAAGACTAGGCATACAGTAGGGGAAAAAAAAAAGTTGGCAGACATCTTTTTTTTTCATTGAAAGTTAATACTGATGACATTACAAGATATTTTAACATCCCCATGTGTACTAACTGATAATTGTCTAAACTTAATATTTCCAAATAAATTAAAAATTTTAGAGATTTTAATTTTATTCTCCTTTCTTGATTTTGTCTTTTAAAGTTACGTCAGCAACCAAAATAAAAGTATTAATTTTAATATACTAAACACACAAAGCTGATATTTCCCTACAGTACAGATAGTACTGTCTAGGTGGAGCATGCCAAGGTGAAGTTTGTTAAGGCATTATGCTATGACCTGGTAGTCATAATCCCAAAAGTGTCAGGATTTTTCAATTGCCCTGGAGTTAACTCCACCTCTAACAGAACAGAGTACTATACATTATCTGGAGGTAATCGTTTACAACCCAGCTTACATCTAGTAAGATGGATGCCTTAGTCTATTACTATTCCAAGAGTCTCCTATGGCCTGAAATGGGATGACTTAACCTTAGTAATTCTAGATAGTTTTGAGAGAGAAACAGCTTTCCAATTATTTAAAGTTTCAAATAAATTAAATATAGGATTTAACTTCGTTACAAATATATACATTACCATGGAATTGACCTGTAAAACAAATTCTTTACCTATTCAAAGCTAAGTTCCAGTTGTAATGTAAACAAACCAGATGAATGAATGACTATTTACATTGGTCGAATAACAGTTTTACCTTTAAGCATGCAAGAAAATAGTTCGCTCTCTAATACACTAATTAAGGAAATAAAAATATATATCACATGTCTATATAAGCTATATGAGAGAATCTTAAAATATATAATTACAATTTCAATAGATTAAATAAGCATTGTTTAATTCTTATGCATACACAATGTAGAATGTGTTGGAACTTAAGTTTTTCATTAAAAACATTGGAAAATATAGCATTTTAAAAGTGGAGAGAAAAATTATTTTGAATGTTTTCAAACAGTTTAGTGAGAAAATCCCACATTAGCCATTGAGGATGTGACGAAAATAACAGATTTTGTAGGTGAGTCATCAGAGCATAAATTCTGCTCATAATAAAATTGTAAATAGAGGATATCTACAGATATCATGGAAAAAGCATAAACATCTGTTTAAGTAGGCCTATATATAATTTTTTTGTTATAAATAAACAAGAAATGGAGGATGTTCCTAATTATTGCTAGCATCTTACATTGTATTCAGTCTTATTTCCCATAAAATACAATGCACCTATAAACAATGTTTCAGTCATATGGCAGGTAAAAGTGGTGCTATGGTTCCTCAATAGATAGAGTTGTGCAGCAATACTTTATGCAAGTTTGTTTACTGGAACTTAGCTAGGAATTAGTATAACAGACATATATTAAATATTTTGGTTTTATATGGCTTTATCAATACTAGCTTGGATGCTAATGGCATCTCACTTCTATTTAGTCTCCGACCAACTTGAGATCTCTGAAAAAATAAGAAAAATAGAGAAATTAACAAATTGGAATGGACATTTAACAGCAAATGAGAAATTCTGGAGATGTGGAAGAATTCAAATACTTAGAAACACTAAGTGCAATCAGGAATGAGGTGCAGAAAGAAATTAAAAATGCAAAATAACATTTATTATAAGGAATAATGTCATCCCTAGTTCTCTAAAAAAACATGTTAAACTAAAAATGTATAAAACAGTGATTCTTTCAGTTACATGGATTAAAAAGTAATCTTACTTTAAGGGAGGCAGAAAAGATGAGTATATGAGAATAAAGAGATTAGTAAAATTGATGGACCAAAGAGAGAGAGACAGGCAAATGGTGAAAACTACATTAAAGTAATCTGTATGATATTTATGGGAAACTAGCTGTAATAAAGACAGTTTAGCCTCACATTACAATGGCCAACTCATGAGGAATAAATGGGAGATTGAAAAATCATGGAAACTTCTTCCAAGGAAAACCAGGAGGAACGCACCCAGTAGGTAGGTGAAGTGGGAGAATAACATTAGCCATAATTAGAGGTAAGTGAATCATGCAGGAAATTATTGGTGATAATTCATGATAGGATGTTTACATTTGAACAGTCATCAACATCCAGCCTCAATAGCGATAAATGGTTTAATTAAGAAATGAAAAAATAAATAAAACAAAAAAGTATACAAGTATTTTATTGTGAACTGGAAGTTTTCAAAAGGGCTTGAAGGACTTTAGAACAGATTAATTTGGGGTGGTTTGGTAGCGTGTGTTTTACTCTATGGATTAGGGTTTTGCCAAGTGGAAAAAAAAAAAACAGGAGATTCTACAAAAACAAAGGGTAGTTGAGATCATTAAATAAATAGATTGTAACACTGTATATTTAAAACTATAAACAATAAATTACAGGTAACAGTAAGTTATTAAACTAGATTTTATAGGCTACAATAAAATTAACTATTTTACGTTACTTCCTATACTTGCTAGAGAAGGAGAGAAAAGTTTACATGTTAGTAGGTTGAAACTCTGCCACTTGCCCTGACTAAATCATGGACACAATGTTAACTTCAATTTCTACACTCTTATTCAAACTGGTTCCTATTTCAAATTAAAAGATCTAGAACCTTTACCCATTTTGGTTTCATATCAGAGCCCCTGAAATAATATTAAGAATAACATGGTACAAACTTTCCTAACGTTGAATCAGGACCACTCTGGTCGGATCAACAGACCCTCGTCCATGTCCTGTCTATACTTTTATTACCCCCCTCTCAAGCCCTAACTGTAAAATCTATTCTGAGGCCTGTGTTCAACCCACTTTCTCTCTCTTTCTCTCTCTCTCTCTCTCTCTCTCTCTCTCTCTCTCTCTCCTCTCTCTCTCTCTCTCTCTCTCTCTCTCTCTCTCTCTCAACAGAGCAAAGTTCTATGCCCTAACAGTAATCTGATCTAGATAATGTAGCTTTGGTATTTGGAAGTATTTCTGTACATCCTGTTGATATTAAACATGAATTTCAAACCAATATTTCCTATAACATAAGGGTTTTGCCTTGTACAATTCCTAGCTTAATAGAACCATTAATGACCAATTAAAATATGATTAATAACTGATTAAAATATCTTTAAATTAGTTTTCCTAATTATGACATATTTGCTTTAATTTTATGGGAAGGAAGTTTCTAAATCTAAGGAATGATGAATTGCGAACACTTTCTTTCAGCTATTATTCACCTGGATTTTCCAGTCAAAGTGCAGGACCATGTAGATATCCAGATTGGAAAAACTGCACTTAAACTAGTGTGAAATATTTTCAAAGTCCTATAGAACAACAGTGCACATGCGCCAAAGTTTATAGAGCCAGCAATAACCCACAATCGAACCACATATCGATTATCGTCCTCAATTTACTATCAGTCGCTATGAAATTTAAATGACCAATATTTGCAATAAATCCCCAAATCTATGTTAAAAAATATATTAATAATATTAAAATTACCAAACGTTTATTAAAAATGGGTGTACACATACTTAGCACTCACTAAAACTGATCCAACTAGCGATAACCCAAAACAGCGATAGAAAAATCATAGACTAAGTAATATACTCTGTGGAGAAAATAGCAGTTAGCATCACAATATTGTCTAACAGTGTCATAATATTGTGATTTACATATTTAAATAAATACTTCAAAATAGTCTAATAATGTTATAAAAATTGTTTGAAAAAATTTTAAAATATTAAATAATGTTAATAAATACAGAAGAGCTATAGTTTACAACAATAAACTGAAAAATCGAGCGCTAGTAGAAGTGCAATTGAGCCATGCAGATTTTTTGCTGCTGAGCTGTAGATAATGTTTTTGTCATTCAGGACAATGGTAGGAATATTTTCATAATTTTGAATGTTATGCATATGTCAGCGTCCTATGAATCGTGCACAGTCTTGTTAGCATTAATATTATATCCATGCATTGTCAACCGTTGGGAAATTGAGAGCAAGTCCCTATTTTGTATGTCCAATGCATCATGTATATCATTGGGATAAGAATAAATAAATTTGCAATTCATCAGCATAGATGCATCATCTACTATAAGTAAGGTTAGTGGATACATCCCATTAATATAGATAACAGTACTGGTCTTAACACTGATACTAACTAGACTCCATCCTTCAGAGATAAGCAAGATTAGGAATGACTGAATTGAATACACATGAAGGTTGGATCCCAGTCAGTCACAACATGTAGTTTAATTGTTATTAATATGTCAGTGTCGACAATGTCAGAAACTTTACTGTAGTCCAAGAGAGTTAACATTGCCATCTGGAAATTGTCCATTGCTTTCTGTGCATCTTCAGTTACTTTAAGAGCAATTGCTATACTGTGACCTGTCCTAAAACCTGTCTGATATAGGTTCAGTATGTCTTGTATATAGGTAATCAGTCATTTGTCCATGAACAGTACACTCCAATGCTTAGAAAGAACTGGCAGGATGTTGATATGTCTGTAGTTGTTTGATGTTTAAGTAATTTAATTTTAGGAAATGGTCTGACTATAGCTTTTTCCAAAGTTCACGATTGAGGAATTTAACATGAGACATTTGGGAGTATACATCCATTTTCTTTAAAAAGTTGATATTGTTTATGCCTTGTGTTTTAGTTATAATAAAATCAATTGATAGTTTAATGTTGATTGACATTATATAGGAAAAGAAGATTTTTTTCTCAGGAAGGAATAGGTTTGTATAGGAGCTCATCTGTAGTCTCTCTAGTTGTAGTGTTTATGTTATGAAGGATGTGATGTTATTTCTCTCTCCTTTGGTTGTTGACTGCCATAGACCTATTGATCTAATCATTTTCCTCATCTCTCTTGCAATTGTGTTTAGACCAATTATTTATTAGATTATAAGCATACAGCAACTTAAGATTCCTAATGTTTTGTTTAGTTTTGTTTCTGGTTGAAACCAAAATATTACTGTTAATAATATAAGTGAATATAATTCCAACCAAGGAAGTATGTTTATCAGATGAAAGCTGCTAACTTATCATCTTAGTGGTTTAATTCCATTTATATTTCTTAGTTTACGTAGTTTACTTAAAACATTACATTTTCATTGTAAAAATATTGAATTTCAATTAAATGTCTTGCATTGTTGACCATTTTCAATATATTTTATCTAGATTAAATTATCAGTATAAATAATTTTGGTTTATTCTAGCACACATGACTTGAGATTAAACTATTGATTCTTATCTTCCATTATCACTCAAACTGTCAACATGGATCTACCTTCTACTGATTACAGTATACTACATCCACACTGAAAACAGCTGAAGACGGAAAATGTTTTTTTTCGATACTGCAGTTCCGTGTTAAAAAAACAGTTGTATGAGGTAAGAAGAATTTGTGATTCATTTGATTCTTACTACATCCACAAGTTTATTTTCTAATTACTACAAGTATTCATCTCCATGTAATTAATAAGCATCCTGCGTCATAGCTGAATAGCATAAGATGACATACCTTGGCACAGAGCTATGAGACATGTGCTGGTTCAAATTCTCGTGGAATTTTGGCCAGTATGGGAACTATGACCACCCATCATGAGAAATCTGATGATACAATAAGCAGCTCCAAGTTAAGAAAACCTCCTGTAACTGCTGGAGAACTTTACATGCTGACAACATGTCATTCCTTGTACTGGATGGATGATCATCTCTATATGGATGTAAGGCCAGGAGCCAGATGGCAGGTCAAGGGCCTTCTAGGCCTATCACGCCATGGATTTAGTTAACAATTAACAAGCTACAGTTTACTTATATTACAAAAGTTATCCCAAGTTAGGTTGGCTTCTGCTACATTACCAAATTTCCAATACTCAGGATAAATTTTGGGGATTCTAGGCCATGAGTCCACCTACATAAATTGAAATAAAGTGTAAAATACACAAATTATATCAGTATGTGAATAATTACCTGAGGGAAATGTACATTATTTTTTCCTAAAAATTATAAGAAATGCCTTAAAACAATGAAACGTTGAGGTAATTTTAATCCAAAATAGTTAAGTTTACAATGGAAAACATGCTTTAGTTCAAACAGAATAACCATCTTTCCTTATGGGGCAACAAATTTTGCAATAAACTAATGTGATGTTCACTAACTTGCCCATTATCTCATCCCAACTCACCCATTATTTTACTTAAAATAAAATGATTACAGAATGTGTGTGTTACAAAGACTTCGTAATGAGTGAATAAATATAAAAGAAAACTGCAATCTGAGAACAGATATAATTATATATATAATTATATATGCATGGTGCTAGGAGTCACAATCAATTCATAGGTATCTTTGTATGATCCATTGTTTTGAAAGCATTTTTTTTTCTAACTGAACTATTTAATATCTTATGCAATTGGTGTTGAAGTTTTAAACTAAGATTGAAAAGGGCCGACACATTTTGCACAGAGACTTCTTGTTTGAGGCTACCTACACTTTTATCTGTCATAAACCTATAGTACAGGGCATACCATTTAAGTTCCCATCCAAAGGAAGTCATACTTAGGAATTTTACACTGAAAAAATCCATCGACCCAAACGGGTTTGAAATCGCGAACCTCAAACAGAGGCGAGCATGATAATCAATAGACCAGCGCGAACAACCATCCATAATTTTTATATCTTTTTGGATTATTCTTATTTCCACTTCCAGTTTTTCGCTAATTTCCGTGCTTTATTTTTGTAAAAAATAACTTCATACACTTATATAATGCACATTCCTCAGATCAGTAATAACATTCTGAATTTATTTTATTTATTACGATACCAGAGGAGGTTCCTTCCTAAACTAGGAATTCACTATTCTTAAATCAGCTTTAAATTTATTTAATAGGTTAGATGAACAAATTTAAAGTCTCAATTTTTTATTCAATGTTACCAGTTTGCCATTTCAACATTTCTGGTGTTCTCTCCAGGCATTGTAATCCATTTGAGGTTCGGGTGCCTGGAAGGCGGGGTTAGGTTGTCCCAATGATACGATGGGTAGTAATGTAATGATTAATGATGCGCCAGGAGAGGTATCAATCCTCTAATGAGGTGAATATGATCACGATGGGCAGATGATGTTCGGGGATCGTTTGAGCCTTAAAGTTTCCTGACATTTGTCTTACAGATAAGGAAAAACCCCGAGAAATCTCACCCAGGAAACTTGTCACAACCGGAGATCGAACTCGGGCCCGCTTCATGACAAGACAGCACGCTGCATCGAGACCACAGCGGTGGACGAATCTCAAATATAATCGAAATATTTCTATCGCTATAACTCTATTCTGAACACTGGACTATCGGAATGACAAGTTTCCGACAGAATTCGTGTTTCTGCGCTGATTGTTCAACCGGCGCGGCGATTAAAGACGGAAACATGTTATCTTTCCCCTCACATCTCTTAACAAACCAAAAAAAAAAAACTGATTCCAGAAGATTCATAGAGAAAATACATCTCCGCACTTGTAGCTTCCACGTGGGAGTATCGGCGGTAGAATTACATACCGGTATTTTTTTTTTTCAAAATATCGGAGTATTTAAGGAACTTAAAAAAATAAAGAAACTATTAGTCATTGTAACTATGTATTCAACTTTTTAATCATTTGGTTTTCTTGGAGAGGAGCATTCAGTAAATCATTTATCTATAACAAGCCATCTGCGCTAAAATCCCCGAAATTTCTACCAAAATCTGGTTAAATCTGAATAAATTGAAATAAATGTTACTTCCGCTAGGGCACTGCTACATTTTGTTATCCCGTCTTCACTTGAATGATATCCAAGTCTACAGATTTTCCAAAAATAATTTCTTCAGAATGTTTCCTAGAATTAGTAAGGTAAGATTATGTTTTATATAAAAATTTGAAACAAAAGTTTACTATAATACTGTTACGTCTATTAAAAATATATATGTAATCAGAAAATAATATAAGAAATTTAAGAAAATTTAAAGAATTTCTAAATTATTATTTGAGAATCCATTAACTATGATTTGAGGGAAGTAGATTATACAGGGAATGATTAGAAAGCATTAGCTCAGGATAGGGATGTATGGAGAGCTTATGTCCTCGCGGCATGAACCTACGGGTTCGATAGTTTAAATTATTTGAAACTTTATTTGGGGGGGGGTTATTGTTCAGAACAATTTATCCACGAATTTCACGAGGAAAACCACAGATATTAGCCCTCTTTTAAAAATGAGTTTTAAAAAAAGGAGTAAACCTCTATTCTCTATAAGACATCACTGATTAAAAATAGATTTAGAAATTAGGATAAATGTAAAGAATGTACCAAGATATACCGAATTATAAACTCGACAATTATATACTATGTTCGATGTAATCATAAACTATAGCTCTTACCAAGCCAACCTATTCCTCTGGAGGCCGCGTGACGTTCTCTAACCCGATGTCATGGTTCAACTCTGTGGCGATGCTTTCTGCCGCTTATATTTATGTGTTATCATATAGGTTGACCAACCTAACATATTTTAAAATTTGTAATTTTTAATTTCGGATTTCTGAACTAATAAAATTAATAAATAGTAAAATTAATCGTCTATTTAAATTTCTATTACAAGTAAAAATATAAAAAAGTATATTTTTATATAAAAAAAACTAAATTCCAGTTATGAAATAAAAAAAAACATTGATAATTACATAAACATCTGATATCAAATTTCATTACGGACACATTTACAAATTTTATGTTAACCAGTGGCATATTTCTCATCCTAAAATAGTATATTAAAATTAAGCATTTTTCTAAGTTTTTTTTCTGTTACAAATAAAACTTTTTTTAAAATATGGTAAAAATATAAAAATAATTGTAATATAAAGCTGTTTAATTAATCGTTTAATTCTCATAAATGTAAATTTTCAGTTAATTTCGCTTTAAAAACACCAATAAACAGTAATTGAATGAATATCCATACATTTAATTTAATTGGGCCTATATTTTTATAACTAGTAACTATTAATGTCTGCGTCTTATTATTCGTCCCAAAACAGTTTTTATTTATTTTTTTAGTTCAATTTTTTTTATCAGATATTCTATTAGGTTATTACTTAAATTGTGTCTATGTTTTTTGTAATTAATTAATTGTTTAAGTATAAAGACCCATTTTATTGTTTTGTGGAATGTTCCCTGAACACGAGTTTCTACTCAAACTATTTTTAGCGAATTTAAAGGGGATGAAGCTATTGCACTTGTACCCTTGAAAATATTTTTTGAAAATTTTTAAAAACCTTCATCGATCCTACTAGATAAAGGCATATATAAGTTAACCTGAAGCAAAAATAATTTAAAATCGCTCCTGTGGCCGCAATTTCCGATTTTTCACACGAATCTCAGTATATGCTAGTGGAATAAATGGGAAAGGAATTCTCAAAAAAACAGCCTAATCCGATAATAAAGATGTGGCGATTTTGCCTTAAATCCAAAATTTTAAATTCGCTCTAGAGGCAGCCATGTTTGATTTCTCGCAACGAAACTAGGATGTAAAAATTGATTAAGAAAAGTAATACCGAGTTTGTTAATCAGCAAAATCGCACATTTAAAAGCGGGGGTTTACCTAAAAAATGTATGGGAATATTTTCAGTGCTCTGCCAGGTGAATTTTTTTTTCTCATAATGTAACTTAGTATTTAAATTTTAATATCGACTTACTTAGGAATTGGCTTAGTTTACCGAGTTCCTACGTGACTAACTTTCTTTTAACGAGAATTATAGAATATTCTAATAGCAAATATTATAAAGCTTGCGTTTATACAATTTTGATGGCACGTCTTAAAATATGTAGTGTAGTAACTATAACATTTATATAAAAAATCCAAAATCATTGTGAAATTATTATGTTTAAATGTCAACTCTGAGGCTGGAGTGCTTTGATAATGGCTGCTGATCATAAATGGAAGTAGGAGGCCCGTGCTGCACATGAATTCAATCATGGGGACACGACCACATGTGAATATTTAGCAAAAATATTATTTCCATATTATTTTTGTTTTAATCAAATTATTATTTATTCTTCAACTTTTATAAGATTCATGATGTGTTCCGTTGAGGTATTATTCAAAATGAATATAAAATTATGGAATATTCACCTGAAAGGTCCGTCTCCTCAACTTAATCATTTAACTATAGCGCTTTCGGGACTTGTCCCATCATCGGCAGGATTCAAAACTTGAGTCATGCCGATGATGGGACAAGTCCCGAAAGCGCTACAGTTAAATGATAAATTAAGTTGAGGAGACGGACCTTTCAGGTGAATATTCCATAATTTTATATTAATTTTTTATTTATTCTTGCTTCACGATAAAAAAAAACTGACGGCAATGGTTATAATGACATGAAAATTCGTAGTTTTTAATTTTTTATAAAAAAATGCTATACTACTTCTTAGCATTCACTTTTTAAAATATTTATACAGTTGTTACCACCCTCAGGGGTCCTCATCTAGGGGATATGTGGATGGCGACTACAAGGTGCCCAAGCTGTGCAAAACATTTCTTCCACTTACTTGTGTTTTACACTCTTTTAACTTTACTATCTAACCTCTCTTGGTTAACTCTTGTTTTTTCGACCCCGATGCTATTAGGACATCCGAGGGCTAGGGAGTCCTTCCTTTCTTCCATTTCTTCTTTCCTTTATTTTATTTTCTTCTCTAGAAAAGCATGACCATAGGCTATAAGATGGCAGCCCCATCACTAGTCTTGCCTTCCTTTGGCCAGCAACCAATCGAAGGGACTATTATTATGCTTTCAAGTCTTATACGAGAATTTCCCATAAGGGAAAATTTACTATAGATCGTAACAGGCCTTGGCCTAATACTTGGAAGGAAGAAGAAGAAGAAGAAGAATACAGTTGTTACCATTAATTCAATTTAAACTGTTTTACTACATTCTGTTATGTGGGATTAAAATTAAAAAAATACCAATTTATTTAAAAGTGATGTAATTAAAAATATGCAATAACAAGAAAACAAATCTCTCCGTTTCATTAATAGGAAATATGAAAAAAATTAGCAATGTTCTATAAACTATATTAATGGTATGATAAATATTTTAATTAGAAAGTAATTCTGTAATATTAACTAAAAATATATATTAATGGGTTTATTTTGAGAAATAAAATCAATTTTGTTTGAGCAAAGACAGGCGTGAGAGAGTAAAAGCATGTATACCATTAAGGTTAAACCAAATACTATTTCCATTTAGAAATTTTAAAAAACGCACGCCTTAGCCTACTAATCAATTTACATAACCAACAATATTACATAAACATAGTTGTGTTATTTAAGAGCTTTTTATATTGACAGAAATATACTTATGAATAATTCTGTTGAAATTAATTTGTAATATGCTTTGAAAACAGATCTTATTAAGAAATTTATATCCGTGTTCGTGTGAAATTATATTATTAAAATTACCACTGCAGAAAACATACACAATTTGTTTACTTTAATGAAACCAGATCACATTATCCCTAAGAATATTCCAGTTGGTGGCTGTATTACAAACAATCGAAGTTAAGACATAAACATTGTAATTTATTATCCTAAATTAAGTGGAAAATCGTTATTTAGACGACTAGTTACAAAAGCAGAGCTTCGGTAACGAGATGCTCAAGTTAGAACATGACCGAAGAGGGTGTTCTACGATATTTTATCTACGTTCAGAGTTTTTTTAATGTATACTTAATGAAATTTGTTTGTTGTGGAAACGATATGTTTTGAGAGAAATAAATGTGGGCTTTGGGGGGGGGGGAGAGACACGATATATATATATATATATACATCCATCCATAGTAATTCTGCCCAAGGGCAGCTCCTTCACTGCAATCATAGTATTTCCATGCTATGCTTTGCAGTTTTACTAGGGAATTATAGGTGTGGTAGTTTCCTGTTGCTTTCCACACCGGTGAAGGATGGTGATGATAATGATAAGGATGATGATGATGGCCGGATGATTTTCGGGGACCGTTGGGCCCTAAGCTACCTGACATTTGTCTTAAATGTGAGGAAAAAACCCGAAAAAAACCTCACCCAGGAGCCTGTCCCGACCGGGAATCGAACCCGGGCTCGCTGCGTGACAAGGCAGCACGCTACCTCGAGACCACAGCGGTGGACAGTTATATATATAATATCCATTAAAGTGTATTCTACGTTTTGTTGAACCTGTATTTTATGTTCTGATAGCGTGTTTTGTTAGAATGTAAAGTATAGGGTTTGTTGCCTAGTAACTACAAACTAAAGCGTCGCTGATTGTTATAGTACAGTAGTGTTATAGTGTAGTAGATAAAGCTATTTTATGTTCTCGGCATAAACAAATGAATAATACCACATACCACGATATTTTATACATTATATTAATAATAATAATAATAATAATAATAATAATAATAATAATAATAATGAAAATATTTGGCTCAAGCGGAAGCGTTTGAGAATAATATACGAGAGATCCCGTGTTCAAACCCCGGTGCCAATTAACCTATTTAAGATTTTCCTTAGTTTTCCTCAATCGTCAAGGTAAATGCTAGGTTAAAATTGCATTGGCATTTTCACTATTTGATATAGATTAAGTTCCCAGACGCGATATGACCTTACACGATAAACCGTCTATAAAATGAATACATTCGGCAACAATGTTATATTTAATCAATAGATGAATGAGTATATCAAGAAAAGGCAGGGATAGATTAACCATGTCTCAAGAATGAGTGATGAGAGGCTAAAAAAAAGTCATACGAGATAATATATATTCCAACTGGCTTGAGATGCCCAGGGAGACCACAACAAAGATTGGGAAAAAACTCACTTCCAAACAGGCTGTTAGCCTAGTATCAAGAGAAAAATAAACAGAAGAAATCTAAAGGTAAAAAAGAATGTGTGTCTACCTAGACTGGGATGGATGGCTGGAGTTCGGGAAAACATTAGGAAATTAGAAATTAAAGGATAGTGGCTGATTGCCTGGGACAGAGAAGTCTGGAAGAGGGTTCGAAGGAATACCAAGGTTCA
This sequence comes from Diploptera punctata, assembly GCA_030220185.1. NCBI lineage: Eukaryota > Metazoa > Arthropoda > Insecta > Blattodea > Blaberidae > Diploptera > Diploptera punctata. Next base: position 2,734,137 of record JASPKZ010003852.1, read on the forward strand.
AAGTGGACAGTTGTATTGCTGCTGCTGCTAATGATTATATTAATATACTATAAAATAAATAATAATAAAAATAATCTTCTTCTTCATCTTCTTAAACTTAATTTGTAGGATTTTCATCCTGTTTTATTTCCAAAATCACTCCTCGGAGGAAGACGTACTGGATGTGCATTCACTGTCTATCCATCTCTTGGCTGGTCTTCCTCTTGTTCTTCTTCCGTCCATTGGTCTATCTTCTTTAGCTCTTTTTGCAAGCCGGGTTTCTTCCATTCTTTCTATATGACCCTTCCAATATTTTCGTCTATCTATAATAAATTTGGTTATGTCTTGAACATGGCGTTTGTCCCTAATTTCGGTGTTGTGTATTTTATCAAATAATGTTTTCCCCTGAATAGTTCTTAAGATTTTCATTTCGCATGTGCTTATTATTTGTTTAGTTTTTGTTGTATCAGCCCTAGTTTCTGCTCCATATATGATAACTGGTCGAACTATCGTTTTGTACATGCGGGTTTTGCTTTCTATTGACATATGTTTGTTGCGCCAAATTAAATCTTTCATAGATCCTGATATTTGTGCTGCTTTATCAGCTTGTTTCTTTACTTCTTTTATTAAATTTTTAGTGTTTGTTATTAATACACCTAAATAATTAAATTCTGACACTTGTTCTATAATTTTTCTTTCCACTTCTAATTTGCATCTTACTGGTTCTTTTGATATTGTTAAACATTTTGCTTATTCGTGTTAATTTCCATATTGTATTTTTTGGCATTTATATTAAATTGATGTAAAGATCTCTGTAAATTATCTTCAGATTCTGAAAGAACGACATCATCTGCGTAACATACTAAGTGAAATCTAGTGTTTCCCATTTTATAACCCAAACATGGTGGTATGTTTTCAATAATTGTATCCATTATAATATTAAATAAGAATGGAATAATATATATATATAATATATATATATATATATTTCCGGTTTTAAGAATGTTATACATTTTTCTGGCACCAATGATTTGTCTTCAATTTTGCTTTATAATTATCCTCCATTCATCTCTATTATAACACATTTCATCCTCTATTTCCCAGTCCTTCAAAGTTTCTCTAATCCGTTGGATTCACGTGAGATTTGGTCGTCCTTTCCTTCTCGTTCCTGATGGTGTCCATTCCATTCTTCTTCTTCTTCTTCCTTCCAAGTATTAGGCCAAGGCCTGTTACGATCCTATAGAAAATTTTCCCTCCAGCGTTTCATAGGACGGCCCAGTGATCCCATTCCATTATTTTCTTCGGTAATCTTTCATCCTCCATTTGCCTAATATGCCCGTACCATTTTAGTTGCTTTATAATAATAATAATAATAATAATAATAATAATAATAATAAATAAAAAATAACTAATGGTATTATCGAACCCAAAGGTTTATAGCCATGCTGACAAAAGCTCTCCATAAATTCCTATCCTGATCTAAAGTTTTCCAATCATCCTCATATAATTCACCCCCTCAAATCATGGTTAATTTTATTTTCCTATATAATTCTTGGCCTACTAATTGGGAGCTTTCCCTCTGGTTCTCCTACAAGACACTTCCATGTCCCTTTTTAAATTCCTATTCATGCAACATGTCCTGCCCATTGCAGTCTATGAAACTTAACTATTCTTATTACATCTGGTTTCCCTTAAATCATTATTATTATATTATCATCATTCATTTGGGGGGGGGATAAAAGAGGAGCATGGAAACATCTTGTAGGAAAATCAGAGGGAAAACGCCTAGTTGGTATATCAAGAATGAGGTGGGAGAATAACATTAACCATGATTGGAAGGAAGTTGATTATACTGGAGATGATAAAAAAAACATTGGTTCAGATAGGGATTTATGGAGAGCTTATGTCTGTGTGTTCATGAACCTACAGGTTTGATAAGGCTAGTGGGTTAGTTAGTTCCTTACAACTCTGCTGATGATATTTCTTATTTATAAATTATACTTTTATAAATTTGTGCTACACTTGTTTATTAGTTTACAGGTCATTTATTCCATCATAGAATGTCCAGTCAAGATTAGAGCAAATGACAAAAATGTCCACAGCAAAAATATGCTCAGGTTTATTATATCAAAATGACCACACAGTAATGTCCATTAATTCTGATCTATTGAATTTACACAATTTCATCAAGTTAAACATATTACCATTCCTGCTCAAGAGAAACTATAATATTTAATTTTCCTCTTTTGTTTTCACAGATTAAGTATTCATTGTTTGCATTATAAAAATCAACATTAATTCATTAATATTTATTTCATTTTATTAATATTCTTTTATAATTCTGTTGTACAAAAATAGCATATGAAACTCATACAATGCAAACTATTTACAGTGTTATGCTATTATTATATTTGTTAATCATGTAATTAAGTATAACATTGTAAAACGTTGATTATATTCTATTATCACATTAATGAGCACAATTCTTTTGCAGATTAAATTATTTTTAAATTGTCAAATTCCAGAATAAAATAATGGAAGAAAATTAAATTAAGTACTTATATGCTTTGAAAATAACTTATAACTTAATTTTTTTTGTTAATGGTTAAAAAAATCTCACATTCAAATGTTAAATTAGAAATGTGAATAATATTTTCAGGACACATAGTACTAACATGCATGTGATAGAAATGTTATTATGTTACACATTCTTTATGTTCACTTTCTATTTAGCTCTTAGCTGTACTCTGGAACTTCTATAATACATAACAGTACTAATAATAAGAAATTATCAATAATTTGGACTTACCATGTTCACAGTCGGTGCTGAAAATGTCTCCCACTTGCCGCCACACACAATTGACATCACTTACTCCTCAATTGACTTTAGCATCAAGTTACAACAGGGTCTGCCTGCTTTAATGCTTGCATTCTTGGAATTTTATATAGCTTTAGTTCAAATAATTTTGTTGCATTTCTTACAGAGGACTGTATATTCCAATTTCATATACTAAATGCTTTAGAGATTTTTGGATAGTATATTGTAATCTTTCATCAATCTCATTTGATTTTTATTCTGCAAGAACATATTTCAGTTTGATTTCTGATTGATCACAAACTATTTTTTTTAAATCTTTTAGTGAGTCTTCTAATTGTTTCAGAAGTAGGCACAGATTCTTTCAAATTTGCATGATATGCATTTTCACACACAATCTGCTCTTTATGTATGTATTGTGGATGTACACATGCTCAAACAATGAAAATTTGTTGTTGGAAGGCATTACAAAAAAAATACATATTAACAATGTATAAGAGAAGATTTTGCATTTAGATTGAAGTGCTCAGATGGCTCAGTATTAGAGCATTGATCTAGAAAGCCAAAGATCCTGGGTTCATACCCCGGTCTGAGCATATAATTTTTCTCTTCAAATATAATTTGTCCTTCAATCAGAATATTAAATTAATAATAAAAACATAAAAAAAGCCCTACTGGCTTTATAAAGTAAAGTTTAAATTCCCAAGAAATGCTTTCTTAAATAAGAAGCTGCCATTTGCATAATCAAGCAAAGGCCCACAGCATTCGGTGATAGGGAATTAACAATGTACAGGAGAAAAATTTGCGTTTAGATTGGAGTGCTCAGATAGCTCAGCGGTAGGGCATTGGCCAAGAAAGTCAAAGGTCCTTGGTTCAAACAACGGTCTGAGTATATAATTTTTCTCTTCAAACACATTAACTAACTTTGTAAACTTGAATAATTAAGATTTTTATAATACTTGTTAGTCCACCGCTGTGGTCTCGAGGTAGTGTGCTGCCTTGTCATGCAGCGGGCCCGGGTCAGGGCAGTTTTTCTGGATGAGGTTTTTATCGGGGTTTTTCCTCACCTGTAAGACAAATGTCAGGAAAACTTTAAGGCCCAAACGGTCCCCGAAATCATATGGCCATCATCATCATCATCATCCTTATCATTATCATCATCACCATCATCATCCTTCACCGGTGTGGAAAGCAACGGGAAGCTACCATACCTCCACAATTCCCTAGTAAAGCTGCAAGCATAGCATGAAAGTGCTGTGATTGCAGTGAAGGATCTGCCTTCGGGCAGAATTACTATGGATGGAATACTTGTTACTACAGCAACAACTGAAGAATGTGAGGATCACTGCATCTCTAACAACTGCACACCACCTACAGTGAAGGGCAGTTGCTGCCAGTTACCAACCATTTTCTTGCAACATGTTATAATATTGTCTGTTTATACAAGCAGGCCTATTTGAGAATAAACTGATTTGGAAAAACGTTGAACCAAAGAAGCAAACACGTAAATGGAGAAAAATACATAAAAGTGAGCTTCATGATCTTTATGGGAACAGTCAAGTTTCATATATTGAGATGGGAAGGGCATGTGCCACAAATAGAGAATAAAAAAAGGGCATGGGAATTTCTTGTAAGACACCAGGAGGAAAGCACCTTTTAGGTTGATCAAGAATGAAATGAAGGAATAATACTGACCTTGGTTTGAGGGTGGTGAATTATATAGGGAATGATTGAAAAAAATAGCTCAGGATAGGGATCTATGGAAAGCTTACATCTGCACAGCTATGAATATCTGGGTTTGAAAGTTTCAGTGAGTGAGTGAGTGAGTTAGTTATCAATCACCTTCCTCGTATAAATACAATTAGTCTCATATTTCTTCTATTTGTCTATAATCAATAAATCTTAAGGTTATCTATATTTTGAAACAGTACATCCAAAATACTACATTGTAACAGAAACTTGAAACAAATTGGAACTTTTTTGTGAGAGTCATAACATACGAAATGTTACTTTAAAAAGTTGGAACTGAATTAGCCAAACACTTAGAAAATCAGAAGGTGTTATTAAAAGGGACATGCTAGATTGGAATCTTCAGGAAAAAAGATGCACAGGTCAACCCAGAATAGCATAGAGAGAACTGTGGAGGAAGAGGCTCAAAAGTTGGGAAAAAAAGCTGGATTGAAACTAATGGTCAATAATAAAAGCCTAGGAAGATCTTTATTGATGCCCTTCGTCTACCCAAGAGTAACAGGAATTAAGTAGATATTAATTGAGAATTAAGGATAAAAGTCAAAAAAATCATTTTAATATTTCAATATCATAATTAAAATACAAACTTCATAATTTCCTACACAATGTAGATAAAATTCAAGTGTCTAATACATTACTGAATCACATGAACTTTGTAATTTTAGATTGATTATATAATTATTTATTTTCAATCACACACCAAATATTTTTTTAAGAATATTCCTTGTATATATATATTAACTAATGCTGTATTAAATATCCATTTTATTTCAGGAAAGTCATAACTTTTCTCTCAATTAAATATTTATTGGTCATTTCTATATCTCAGCAACCATTCTTCCAACTTAATTTGCAAAATGATTCAGGTTTCAGACAGCTCCGTGGCACATGCAGTTAGATACTTGCCACTCATTGCTGGGGTCTCGAGTTCGCATCTTGGTCACTCCATGTGGGTTTTGTGGTGGATGAAATGGAGTTTTGGCAGATTTTCTCTGTGTTTCTCCCGTTTTCCACTGCCATCAATTTCATTATACAATTTCTCCACATTCATATCCTTTCATTTCATCTGCATAATGGTATCAGGCATGGTCAGCTGGCATCCTTGTTAGTCACAGACCTTCAATGTAAGGGGCTTCAATGCATCTCATCCCTTGACCCGGCCCTGTGTCGGACATGAATTTAGAGGATCTTTTAATATTCAGGTTTCTACTCTATTTTGAGAAGATTCTATACACTTCTTTCTCAATTTAAATTGCTTATGTCATTTTTAAATTCAAAACATCTATGTCAATTGCTAAAATTATTTTAAAAAATGCACATCAAACTTCAAATAAAAAAAAACTTTTGAGTAATTACATCTTAAGAATTTTTTTGCAATATACATAGGTTGTTTCTTTAGTTTTGGCAACTATTTATTTTCTGGATACACAGCATACATACATGGTTGTAAGTTTTAGAGGCCTTCGATGTAGTCACCAGCATTGCGTACAATGTGTTCCCAGCGATGTGGTAGCCATCGAAAGCTGTCGGCACTGCCTAATCTCTGGAGGTGCATAGAAACTGTAACTGCACTCAGAATGTTGTCCACTGTTCTGAATCTCTTCCCACACAGTGGTTCCTTGAGCTTAGGAATGAAGTCAAAGTCGCAGGTACTTATGTCCAGAGAGTATGGGGGGTGGTAGAGCACCTCTCAACCCCAGCGATTGAACAAATGCAGACACCGCTCCTGCTATATGCGCCCTTGCATTGTCATGCAGAATGATGGGTGGAATATTCATGAAGTGTCATCAGGTTCTTCTTAAGGCTTTTTTTTTACTTTTATAGGAATTAATCACTATGAGGTATAATTTGTGGTAAAATTAAATGTTTCTTACCTCTCCTAATATAAATCTTCTAAGTTTATATGAGGAGATTTATATGAGGAGAGGTAAGAAATATATTCTTAAGACTACTTGCAGATTGTTTTGCAAAAACTTACAATAGTACTCTGCATTGACGGTCTGCCTTGGGGGAAACAACATGTTTTAAGGTAACACTATCCCAATAGTAGGCTAGGATTAGCATCGCTTACACATTCGTAGCTGTCTGCCGAACTATTGTTTTTTGCGGTGAACCTATATGACGCCATTCGGACGATCGACGTTTCAACTGTGGTTCATAACTTTTTGCCCAGGTCTCATGAATGGTGATGATATGTCGTAATAAGGGCTCTCCTTTCCTCTCATAGCTCTCCAAGTGCGTATGAGCAGCTTCATGTCACAGAAATTCCTGCATTTCTGATAACTCATGTGGGGCCCATCATAAAGCAATTTTTCACATCCTAAGGCGGATCATAAGGATTCGATGCAGAGTCGAAAGTGCCAATCCAGTATGTGCAGCTAATGCTCAAATAGTGTAGTTCCGATCCGCTTCCACTAATGCGGACACTGTCTGCATGTCATTCTCACTAACCAGTGGATGACCAGATCTAGGCATATGTGACACATTTTCACACCCTCCTTTAACCCTTTTGCTTCAGGTTTAAATGCTCAATGCATTTCCCCAAATACTGAATTTAAATCACCGTAAATTATATTGTCTGTTTTCAGACATTCAAATGAACAAAAGATAACGATACTTGAGATCCCAAAAGGATAAAGACCGAAACACACTCCTCTACTATTCATAAATGTTAACAAAATATTACACTGCCAAAGGATGTACAAAATATTATGAAATATATAACAGGCAGAGTTAAGCGAGTGTACCTCGTCTTCTGAGACGAATGGATTAAAGGCTTGTACCCACCTTGCCACTGTTCGGTACGGCAATGCATCTGCACCACAAGCCTCTCGCAATCCTTGATGGCACTGGAGTGCATTTCTGCCTCTAGCACATTCAGTCTTCAACCAGATTCTCTGCTTTTGCTTTGAAAACATTGTACTACGTTATACTGCGACGCCTAGATCTAAACTGATAACTTTCAGCTCATTGTTACGTGAGGACAGAAGGGGGGAAACGTGAGTCCATATGCTCGGACGGTGGGGAGGCACTGAAACTACACGTGCAATAAACAGAATTGTGAACCCTAGTTTTATTTGGATTCCACACTATTGTTGCCAAAACTATAGAAATAACCTATGTATTTTATTTACTCATTTATTTTGAATATTTAGTTGTTTCCACTTATATAACATTCTTCAACAGATTTTGCAACCTTTTCACCCTGTTTAACTCCATAATATCCTCCACCAATTGCTCCAATCAATGAACAACCTGCACCTCCCACCATTACTCCAACTGGTCCAAAGGGAATACAAATAATGGTACCCACAGTCCCTAAAATCTTACCACCTAGTGTTCCTCCCAATATCCCTCCACTCCACCTGCAACCCACTTCTGTTCCTGTTTTTGCCACATTCTTGCCAGGAATGAAACTATTTGTCTCATTATAATCTTTATACCAGGATTTTACAAAAGAAGAAGCATCAATACATATTGCAGCATAGAATGCAGTGGTAGCAATCCCTTGTGCTACAGTACTAAGCGCTTCTCCTGATTTTACTACTGCACCAGGAATTTTAATGTGAGGATCTCGTACACCAGTCAGCTTATGATTAATATTAATGTGGGGATATTTAGCTCCTTTGTGCGCTACATCAAGTCTTAAGGCCCATGTTTTTGCATATGCATCATATATACCCGCTCGACATGAAGTACTAAGCTGTTTGCCTTTCATAAGTGCATAACGTGTGTAAGGAGCATTCTTGACAGCCCCTACAGCATTTACAGTCCTTCCCAATCCAAAAAATCTGGATTTTTTCGATTCTGTCTCATTTGATGTCATGATTACCTACAAATAAAAAAAGAAACATAGTATTGATACACAATTTCTCATAAAATTATTATAAATAAATTAATATAATTATTTTTTTAGAAATTAACACTATGAGGTATTTATAAAGTAAAGTAAAGTGATCCCACAACAGGCCCGGAGGCCCTTGGGGTAGTAGGAGGTTAAGGCTCCCACTTTTTGTAGACAATCGGCACTGTATGTCAGCCGGGTTGTCAGCCCTGCGTGACGGCCGCCTTTGCCCCCAGAACAAGCGTCTGGTTCTCATTTACGTTAGAGGCTGAGTCGACCCCAGGGCCATAGTGCCGCCAGAGGGTTTGGGTCAGTTTAAAACCCTGACCCCCAACGGGAGTTGAACCCTCGACCGTCCGGCTTGTAGCTCAGTGCCTTAACCACTATGCTACGGCGTGCCCCCATGAGGTATTTATATTCAAGTAAAATTCTATCACCTCACCTCATAATCTTCTTCTTCTTAGACTGGTTTCAGAGCTTTCTTCTTCAGTACTTTCAAGACTGTTGTTTTGTCGTCTTGAAGAGCTGTTTCCAGCTCCCTCAAAAAAAAATTAAAAGGAGAAATTAATGAATTTTTAAATTCCCAGAGAAAATGATTTAATTTTGAAGTTCTTCAGTCTACCAACAGAGGGTGCAGGAAGCAGTTCTTCAAGATGACAAAACAACGGTCGTGAAAATAATGAAGATGGAACTGAAGAAGAAAGTTCCAAAACTAGTCTAAGAAGAAGAATATTATGAGGTGAGGTGATGGAATTTTATTTGAATAAATTACTATAAACTTAATAACAAAATTGCTATAATATAATGGCAATTCACAGAAGTCAAAACTGAAATTCTAGCTGGATATTAAACAATGTTTCCAAATTAAATAAACTTATCAGATTACATCCATATTAACAATAGCAGTTGTTTAATTTTGTGATGAATGATAAAGCAATAAATTTAAAATAAAATGATTAATTCTTGACTTCTGTCCTAGATCCATAATGGTCGTTTACAAATTATTATTTTATGAGTGAATAAATTTTGTGACTCATTCAATAAAGGTATACAAATCACAAACAGGAACATAGTGAGTGGTCCAAATATTATAATTCAACCTATGTTGCAAGCAACTTTATCTTGAATGATTCTGTCTGGGTCACAAGCTGTACTTATTTTAACTATTTAGCACAGTGGTACTTGCATATGGCTCAGTTTGAAAGGTTGGTCACAGAAGTAAGTTTGTTGCAGTATAGCATTAACATAATTTGTAATATTATTCTCTCCTGGCATTGTATTATTGTAACCCACTTCTGAAGTTGGGGCACCTGGAAGATGGAATTATGCTGTGCCCCGATGATAGGTGATGATGATGGTAATGATGTGCCAGGAGAGGCCTTAATCCTAAACTTAATGAATATGTTAATGATGAAATGAGGGCCAGATGATATTCAGGGACCGTTTGGGCCTTAAAGTTTCCTGACATTTCTCTTATAGGCGAGGAAAAACCCTGATAAAAATCTAACCCAGGAAAACTTGTCCTGACCGCAGATCAAACCTGGGCACACTGCATGACAAGGCAGCATGCTACCTTGAGACCACAGCGGTGGACTACTGACATAGATTATTCTTTTAGATTTTATTGTAATCCCATAACTTAGCTATCCTGTAGAACCCATAATTCATAGTTATTGCCTATTGGTAATTATTTATCAACCAACTATTATTTTTTTTCAATCTGAGTCATTTAAACAAATAAATAAATTATTTAATCACTATCAAAAAATAAATGTTCTTCTTTTTCTTATTTTTCCTTTCTCTACTACTTCTTACTTTCTCTACTTTTAATTTTCTTTTATATTCCACTTTCACAGATCCATCATATAATTTTGGAAATTATATATATATATATATATATTTATTATATTGCAGATTTTCGCGGATATAAGTATGATTAAGAAAGTTTTCTTGGGTTTTCCGCATCATGGATTCAGATTCGGCCTCTGGCCACTGATTCCGACGTTTCGGCATGATCCCACATGCCATTAAGAAAACTTTCTTAATCATACTTATATCCGCGAAAATCTGCAATATAACATAATTAACCTTTATAGGGGGGCACGCCGTAGCGTAGTGGTTAAGGCACTGCGCTACAAGCAGGAAGGTCGAGGGTTCGAGTCCCGGTGGGGTCAGGATTTTTAAACTGACCCAAACCTTCTGGCGGCACTATGGCCCTGGGGTCGACTCAGCCTCTAACTGAAATGAGTACCAGACGCTTGTTCTGGGGTAAAGGCGGCCGTCACGCAGGGCTGACAACCCGGCTGACATCAAGTGCCGATTGTCAAGAAAAAGTGGGAGCCTTAACCTCCTACTACCCCAAGGGCCTCCTGAGGCCTGTAGTGGGAACACTTTACCTTTACCTTAACCTTTATAGGGAGGAAGTATTCCATCATACTAAAGAGCTCGAGAAATTCAGATGCAAGAGAGCCAAACTTCTGTACGACTTGGCGTTTTTAAAAATGTGTCGGGACACTTCAATAGTTCCAGTAACAACACGTCTGTCTTATCATAAGAAAACTAAAACCACGAAGAAGAGTCTCAATAAAATCAGCCTAGCACTTGTGAGGGAACGAATACACGACATCAGGTACGAATTGAACGAGGTCGGTGTTAACTTAATGGAAATCCATATGAGATTATCGTCAATCCTACATCCACTTCTATGGAGTTCGTAAGATGATCTCACCAATCAACGTGCTGCAACTAACACCAGCTTAACTATCGCAAGACAAATTAATACATTTAAGGCATTATATAAGAAACAAAAAACAGTGCTTCCACACACCATACCACTCGATAAGAACAAGGTGGTACACAATATATCCAACCAAAATCTACAGCCTGCTGCTATCTCTGCCTTGGCCAAAGGATTTAATTTTGCTGTCACCCCATCTCGTATTCCAGTGGAGACAATCATTACGGCAGTTGAAATCTCTTAGCTAACTCCTCAACAATGAAGCAGAAATAATACGACAGAAGCTTGTGGCATACTTAGAAAATCAACCCGTCCTAAAAAGAATATGTCATCAGAAGAAATCAGAGCACTAAAAGACCTTCGTGACAATACTGACATAATTATTTTACCAGCTGACAAAGCAAAATGCCACCGTTGTGATGAATTCGGCCGACTACGATTTGAAGATGGCAGCCCTTTTAAATTCTGAAGCCTACAAACCCCGCACCAGCGATCCTACGACGTACTTGGAGAAAACAACGAAGAAGAAGATTCTTGATACACCTATAGATGAAGAGTTGAAGAGGCGACTAATACCACGAGAGAAATCTTCACTTTGCCCAAAAATATACAGTCTTCCTAAAATCCACAAAGCTGATATTCCTCTTCGACCTATCGTCAGCTCCATTGGCTCACCGCTGCCAAAACATAGCTAAATATTTAGCTAAATATGTTTAACCATACGCAGAAGAAGCTGATTCTTATGTGAAGAATGCTGAACATTTCCTACAACATCTTCAGAATCAAGAAATCCAACCTGACGATCTTCTAGTAAGCTTTGACGTTGTTTCTTTGTTTCCTCAAGTACCTGTCAATGAAGCTATAGAATTCATCAAATCAGAGATCAAGCCACCAGACTACATCATTGAGTTGACTCAGCATTGTTTAAATAACATCTACTTCAGGTACAAAGGCCAGATGTATAAACAAGTACAAGGAGAACCAATGGGATCACCTCTTTCGCCTGTTATCTCTTATTTATTTATGACTTGTTTAGAAAGAAAGGCTATTGAATCTTATACACTTAAGCCAAAACTATGGTTGAGATACGTTGATGACATACTTTTGTAATCTGGCCTCACGGTAGATCTGCTCACAACGAATTCCTGACACACTTAAACAGCCAACATGGTCAGATTAAATTCACGATGGAAGATGAACAAGAACAGCGACTACCATTTCTAGATGTACTTGTGATAAGAAGACTTGAAGGAAGACTTGCACACATAGTGTACCGGAAATCTACTCATACTGATAGATATCTGAAAGCCGCATCACACCATCACCCGGCACAAATAAATTCAGTAATCAACACTCTCGTCATCCGATCACTGCGACTTACAGACCAAGATCATCTTCATGAAGAGGAAAAACAACTGAAACGGACACTTCTAGCAAATGGTTATCCCGAACATGCAGTGAAAAGAATGTTTAAACGAGCAAGAAAGTCACCAAGCACATCGGAGAAGAAAGAGCAGATCTTAGGCACTGCCTTCTTAACATATGTGCAAGGCACTACGGATAAAATAAGCCGAGTACTACAAAAACATCAGATTAAAACTATATTTCACTCGGAAAACACCATCTCCAACTTACTTAGGTGTGCTAAAGATAAAATACCTCTAGAATCACAAGGCATCTACCTACGAGATCCCTTGCACCTCTTGCGAACAAACGTATGTAGGACGTACCAACAGACGAATTTCCTGCCGAATTCAAGAACATAAGGCTGCAATAAATCGTCAAGAACCTATTTCAACTCTGGTGCAACATATGAAACAGATGGGTCACAAGATCGACATCACAGGATCTAGAACGTTGGCTAAAATAGATCGTAAAAAATCAAGAATCTACAGAGAAGCAATAAAGATTGAGAAAGGCCACATTCTATGAACACCCGATATGATGCCCAAAGATTATCATCTACATGGAAAACTGCCTACTTAATTCAGTTTATAAAATGTATGCAATGATTATAAATAAAAGACTTAAAATAATAGCAGAAGCAATACTAGAAGGAGAACAAAGTAGCTTTAGATCGGGGCGATCAACAACAGATAATTTATATTTGAAAATAAAAATTTTCACCTAGACCGAGACTCGAACCCGGGACCTTTGGCTTTCCGAGCCAAATGCTCTACTAACCGAGCTACCGAGGGAGTTGCGATCTAGACGCAATTTTTTCTCTTTATACGTTGTAATTCCCTCGCGCCAAATGCTTTGAAACCGTTGCTTCTATCTTTGCATATGGCGGCCTCTTAGTTAAGAAGACATTAATTGGGAATTTAACATTACTTTATAAAGCCAGTATGGCTTCTATTGATGTTTTTATTATTAACACTTCTCTCTGAAGGATAAATTATATTTGAAGAGAAAAATTTTCGCCTAGACCGAGACTCGAACCCGGGACCTTTGGCTTTCCGGGCCAAATGCTCTACCAAATGCTCTTTTTTCTCTTCGAATATAAAATATGTTGTTAATGAGAGTTTATTAGAATGTAGTGTTTCTAAAATAAGAAAGGAAGGTGTCGAGGCTGGTGAAACTTCATTGGGCCATATGAAATAAAGTAGAGTAAAATCCTATTCCTTAATTATTTTAAAGCATATCCTTTAGAATTTATGAATAAAATATGGAGCATATTTTATTCATGTTAATGCATCTGAAAGAAAAAAGTTTACTTCTATGGAGGAAACATGTACTCCTTTTAAGAATGTGAAGTCAATAGCAGACTCATCACCATGAAATACAGTTATGGCTCAAGTAGTATTCCCCATACCACAGTAAAAACTGTGTCTATGTCATCTTGAAGAAGATTATAAACATTTACATTGGTTCTGCGAGGAAAATTTCAAATAGATTATTGTCCATTTCCAGCCAGAAGTAGAAGAGAGATGAGTATTCATCTCTTAAGATAGGATTAAGGTCTTTCTTTGTTATATGACTGATCAGAATTGTAAAGTGGTATAGGAGACATGTAAAAATAATTATGTGGAATAAATTTCTAACATTGTTATTATTATAGTGTGACTGTTGTAAAAACTGAATGGTTACATACATTTCAATTTCCAAGAACAATTGGGTATTCATGTGTATATTCACTTCATACTTACAATGTTATGTTAACTGAAGGGTATATTCTGGTATTATAGTGAAGCTAAGTATGATGGAGAAGAACAGTTCACCGATGCTGCAGTTAGTTGTCCCGGGTCAGTGCAAGATAACAGAATAAGGACAAATTAAAATGTTAATTATGCATTAGGTTGATTTAAAGATACTGTATTATTGTAAGACAGAAGTTACTGCATAGAGTCAGAGCTGATAATCTACACGTAAGAAAAATCACAAACCTTTAAATAGAGTTATAAGAAAGAGATCCTACAAAAACCTATCTTTCTTAAACATGAAAAATGAACAGACCAAGATTGAGATGGATGGAGTAGAAGAGAATCTTAAGAAGTTAGGTGTTATAGAGTTTTTCATGTCTAGAAAATATGTGAATGCTGCTGCCACTTGACACTGCAGACTGAGTGACAGATATGGAAATATAATTATATCCAAGTTTCGTTGAAAGATGATGGTTCAATGTCATCTGCACTAGTCACTGTTTCAGTAATTGAGTTCACCCCCTAACTTTATTAAATATGTGGGTGTTAATTATACATTCCATAATGATATTTTTTCCATAAAACAGGCACCCACTTTTTTTTGCGAAGTTATTGGTGAAACTATTAAATTAAATTATTTATTTCAAATGGATTAATTAATAATCCAGTCTCACTTAAAAGAACACGTTTACTAGCAAGAATTGCTCCATAAGAGCAATGCTATTTTTTAGATGTGAAAAACCTTATAAGAGAATGGAGGAGATAAGCTTTGGACAGAGATGATTGAAGAAAAATATTGCCAACAGCCAGTGATTAAAATGGTTTATAGTGCCATTGTATATTTAAGCAATTAAAGATAAGGTTATCTTTGATGTTTTTATTTTAAATTTACCACTCCTTACTGAATGACGAATTATATCTGAAGATAAAAATTTATACCCAAGGTCTTTGTGTTTATACACCAGCATTCTACCACCGAGCTACTTAGGCATCTCAATCTAAATGAGAAAGAAAAGAGAGAGAAGAATTTTCGTTTAGATTGAGATGCCTAAGTAGCTCAGTGGTACTGGTTATAAAACGTGAGATCTTGGGTTCAAATCAAGTTTAGGCGTAAAATTTTCTCTTCAAATATAATATGGTTATCTGTTGTATGGTATATGTTTATAGTTGTTGCTTTAATAATTCCAACAATGTATTATATTTACTTTGAGTTACACAAGAGGCCTACAGCAAAATATATATATACGTAACAATTTTGCTATTTCTATAATATTTGGGAATACTTTCCAAGAATCGTAACTAATAATGCCATTATATTTTATACTAGTCCTGACCGGCGATCGAACCTGGACCCGCTGCGTACGAGACAGCGACGCTACCCCGAGGATACAGCAGTGAGAGAGAGAGAGAGAGAGAGAGAGAGAGAGAGAGAGAGAGAGAGAGAGAGAGAGAGAGAGAGAGAGAAAGAAAAATACAGTGAGAAAAGAAAACACATCGTTAACAATTACGAATTAAGATTAACTAGGCCTAAAGCAGGCAATGTTAAAAGAAAAAAAAATACAATTTGGTCAAATATAAAATGTAACAGAAAATATTAAGCAAAAATACAAGAAAGAAAATTAAAAATGGTAAATTAAAAGGATATGGAATTTAAAAAGTTATACTTGTAATAAACGGTTAATACAGAGTGTAACTAAATTCCCATTACAGCAGTAGCTGCATTTCAGGTGAAGTGAGTGACGTGCCACTTCACCTATATTCCAATTATATAACAGTGCAATTATTTTATTTCATTACTTATTAATTATTATCTTCCTCTGACAAAGAATGTCTAGTTAAGTCAGCTTCTTAAGCATATTTCTTAAGAAGAGTAGCTACTGATGGTTCACATTGTGTCCGCTAGAGCGTTCCTACCACAGTGAACTGAACTAAAATTTAATGGGTTATATCTTTGACACTTATTAACATCCCTGGAAAACAATTTTTGCATTATCACGGTTGCTATGGCAACCGCAACGTCAACATATACAGTAAAACTTGTTTATCCGGAATGTCAATAATGCGGAAATCTGTCCAATGTGAACAAACTGATTGGTCCCAGCAAAATAGTATAATTTTACGTGTATTTATTTTGCATAAAACGGAATCTGTCCAATACGGAAGCGGAAATATATTTCTACACAATTCATGAAAAAAATTATAAAGCGGAAAGACAGAGAAATAAATTAGTTTCCATTTCATTATATTACTGTTAAGCCAAAAAAAGGAATGATTCCTGCCGCCAGGTGAATCAGAGACTCTACCTGTTCCTGAATACGTGTATTTATTTTGCATAAAACGGAATCTGTCCAATACGGAAACGGAAATATATTTCTACACAATTCATGAAAAAAATTATAAAGCGGAAATACAGAAAAATAAATTAGTTTCCATTTCATTATATTACTGTTAGGCCAAAAAAAAAGGAATGATTCCTGCCGCCAGGTGAATCAGAGACTCTACCTGTTCCTGAAATTTTATTTCGGCCACACTGCACACCCGTTTTGCGAAATACCGATAACTGTCTTACAAATAACCATTGCACTGTAAGATCTTAAATTAGTTTAAGTTCTGAGACCGATCTTTCACTGGTAGCGTTTTGAATTTACGGAATAAAGATGTCTAAAACATAATATGTATCATTGTCATTAAACGAAAAAGTGAAAATGATTGAAGATAAATCTCCAAATTTCCCGACCGATGCTCCAAAGTCAAGCTCTAGCTGTTGCTAAATCCCTAAGGAATAACGATTTCAAGGCATTTTTAGGTTGGCTGGACAGTTTTAAAAGACGACGCTATGTAGTTTGGAATGAAATTTGGGGGAATCAAAGAATGTGGACGTAACTGTAGTAAGTGAGCGGAAACCGAAACTGCATACTTAAATTTCAGGTACGCGCCTCAAGAGACATGTATAACGTTGACGAAACGGGACTGTTTTTCGCGCGTTATCATCGAAGTCGCTCATACATACTACACAGTAAAAGCTAATTTCTATTAATTATTACTGTCAAGTTTAGGCAACGACTTAAAGAACTTGGTAATTTTTTTCATGTTTTGTTGCTTTTAAAATTCCTTTCAATTAAGATTGATATTCAGCTGTGAATTCTCGATAGAATTGTACTGTCTTCGGATTTCTTGATTCATTAACACTGAATCAGCGTGATATAGACGCACACGAATCACCAACGCGTATAAACGGTCAAGCATTTCTGTTTTCATTTTGAAATTCAACAAATCAATGGGAATCATTAATAGAGTTTTAAAACCTTCATTAGTGCAAAAATCAACTCTACTCGACTTTATCATATAATGGCTCGACCAGTCCTATGTTATGGGAGTGAAGCGTGGACTATAAGGACGAGAGATGGAAGCAGACTAACAGCTTGTGAGATGAGATTTATGCGCCAAACAGCTGGCTACACCAAATGGGATCGAAAGAAAAATGTAGAAATCCTTCATGAACTTAATGTGTCACCAATACTGGACTACATCTCCAGATATCAGCTAAACTGGAAGGAACATGTCTCAAGAATGGCTAGATCCAGGATCCCCAAGGCAATAATGAACTACTGTCCAAATGGGAAACGGTCACTTGGTCGACCTATGAAAAGATGGCACGAAAACCGCTTTCTCAGGCCGTAACAGTTCTTCTAGGACTAATACCTGGCAGGATGATGATGACAACTTTAAGCGGTAACACTAATTTTGTTCTCTACGGTACTAATTTTTCTTTTCTTTTACTCGGCATTATAAACTGGGAACAAAGCACAAGAGACACGTGTTATTCAATCAAAATTATTGCAATGACAAGTTGAAACAATAATATACCGATCTTGGCGTTGGAGGCATTTATCAAAGTACATATCGGCACGTGAAATACGACAACAGCTTTTAACAATGGACTTTAGGGTTAGTGTCAATAAGGTATGTTTTGTTTTTATACTTATTTGTCCATTTGGTTTAAATCATTACTTGTAAAAGGCGCCTTGGCACCTGCCTGAATTAAAAAAAAAAAAGGGCTGGTGGTTAATAAAGGACACTAATCCTTCTAATATACCGACTGGATCCGCGAATAAAGAAATTTTTAGCCGCGAATACAGGAACTGTGTCGCAATTTTTTAACCCGCGAATAATGGAACCACGGATAAGGAGCTTTTACTGTAGCCTACTTCACTTTTCAAAGGCAGCGGAACTACTACAATTAATCCACGATACACGGGACTTTATAATCTAAGATTATTAATAAGTTTTAGTTTTTTATAATGCGGAATGTTGTTTAATGTGAAAGAAAAAAATGGTCCCATGCGATTCCGCTTTGAGCAAGTTTTACTGTATTAAGGATATCCAGACCACAGAGAACCGATTCTAGACTTCTAAAATTTTGACTGGGGGTGAAGACGTGGTGTATGTTTTAGAGAAACAAGTCAGCGCTTAAATTGGATCTGTGTTGGACAATAAGGGTGTTTTGGTTTAGTACGTTGATTCAATTTGCGCCACAGTACCTATATTTCAGATTCCCCTTTAGTTTGGCTCAATGGTGAGCATTTTTGTAGCCTCGCGGCATAGAAAGCTAAAGCTCCTGGGTTCAACCCCCAGTCTGCGCATATTTTTTTCTCTTCAAATATAATTTTACCTAAATTAATTTGAATTCTTAAAACACATGGCATATTACTTCTCGTTACACCAGGCTCGTTTAATGGTACAGCCAAGTCATACAATCTTCACTAAAAAAATCTTGGTTTGAACAGTACTCATGGTTATGCAGTCGTGTGACATTACAAAAACTCTTTTGTTGGCCATGTGTTTTGTTTAGTAATAAATTTGGTGTCTGGAATAAACAAGGGTTTTGTGACTTTCAAAACGTGACGCGTGCTTTATGTAAGCATAAAGATTGCGAAGTGACATTTGCAGTTGAAAACTT
Organism: Diploptera punctata; assembly: GCA_030220185.1. NCBI lineage: Eukaryota > Metazoa > Arthropoda > Insecta > Blattodea > Blaberidae > Diploptera > Diploptera punctata. The sequence goes on from JASPKZ010003852.1 coordinate 2,753,364, forward strand.
TCGAAAAAAAAATCGTAATACAATCGAAGATGCTCTGAGGGAAAATTCAAGACTGTGTACTCTTCGATTTAATGAATGTGTTTCTTTGAATCGACAAATCTTGAGGCTGTACTATACTTAAATATGCCATCGTGTCATCACTTCACGTATTTTTTCATCCACCAGCCGCCACTGCATTATAGGCTTTCAGGACGTGTAGTGGGGACCAAGACGGCTAAGAACTCATGTCCGGAAACATACCATTTTTCCACTACACGCAAAATATCACAACATACATTCAATTCTCCCGAATTTTCAGCGCCAAGTAGTACGTGTATACGTCATCTACCAATCAACTGATATCCCATGCCCACTATAGGTTTGTTTACATGCCATTCAGTTGAGTCTGTGTTGTGGTCTTTGTTCATACTATACTAACAAAGCTGTAGGTACTACATTTCATTTAAAGGGTGTTGCTCTTGACCATGGTGAACTACACGTTTGCGGAATATGCCAACACTGTATTATTGTACGGCGAAGCTCGGTGCAATAGGAGGTTTGTTCGTCTGAGATCATCTGGACCAACGATTTGGGCAACAATGGATAGGTCGTGGCGGCCCGAATGCTTGGCATGCACCTTCTCCCGACTTGACCCCGCTAGACTACTACCTGTGGTGCCATATGAAATCCATGATTTACGAAACTCCTGTGGCATCCCAGAAATACTTACTGGAGCGAGTTATGGCTGCGGCGGTACCGTATATGTGTTGATATCGGTCGTCACATCGATCCCTTCTTGTAAGTGGATCCACACGATAAGCAGCAGGCGTCAGAGAGAGCAACATGTGTTGTAGTTTTATGCGTGTAGCGGGAAAATGGTACATTTCCGAAGCTAAGCATAACTGTCTTGGTCCCCAATACACGTTCTCAAAGTCTGTACGGGAATGTAGTTACATCCTGCATGTATAAACTGTTTTTGGGTTAAATCCATCACACCAGAAGTTTTGTTGCTTAAATCTTTATCCTTTGTAAATAACAAGCATGGGAAACAGTAACGTCTATTCGTAGATTTACAATCGCAAATCCAATTATTTTGATCATGAATCTTCAAACTAAATGTCCTACATTTTTTACCTCTGCTGATCTGCACCTGTTTTAAATCTAGTTCAGGTTATGGTCTGTCAGCTTCTTTATTTTAGACTTATCTTCTAAATTTAAATTAGAAGAGTTGTCTCTTGAATGAAACTAACACTATTCATTGTTTATTTATAATTATAAATGTTAAGATCCATCCATCCATAGTAATTCTGCCAGAGGTCAGGCCTTTCACTGCAATCATAGCATTTTCATGCTATGCTTTACTACGGAATTATAGATGTTGTAGCGTCCCGTTGCTTTCCACACCGGTGAAGGATGATGATAAGAAGAGAATGATGATGATGGCCGGATGATTTTCGGGGACCGTTGGGTTCTACGCTTCCTGGCATTTGTCTTACAGGTGAGGAAAAACTCCGAAAAAACCTAACTCAGGAGCCTGTCCCGATCGGGAATCGAACCCGGGCCCACTGCGTGACAAGGCAGCACGCTACCTCGAGACCACAGCAGTGGACATATTATGATATTGTATTTAAATCACAAGAAAATAAATTATAGTTTGCACACAAAACATTATTAAATATATCATACTGTATTAGACTGAAACTGAACGCCCTGAAAACAATATTTATTCTGTGGATATATGTGCTCTCCATATAACAATAATTCAAGTATTCTAGATCAACTCATTCGGTTCCTCTAAAATTCGTTTTTTTTTCTTTCCAAAATTCAAAATGCTCAACACTGGATGTTAGGACTGAATCGTCCGATACCGCAGGCTTCGGTTTTTATTTAATGTATTTATTTACTATTTATTGAACTGCACGTTTTGCCAGCTCCAAGTCATTAATCAAGCATATGTTGCCTTGTCTCTCGCGCAGAGCTAGTAAACTGATATCCAGGGGATTCACAGAAAATGCACGTGCCTACTTCTAAAGTTTGTCTACACGAGATCTCCATGGCAGAAATACATTCTTGATTAAAAACATCTGGATATTTTAGAAAATCGTTAAAAAACCCAAGAATATAATTCATCAATACAACTATTCACTTTCTTCATATGTACTAATTTTCTTGGGGGTTCAATGAGCCACTGAATAAATAGAACAGTAGCAGCACGACTCATTTTGTTCGCTGACAAGCTGTAATAACCTACTCTGGACAAAAATAAGATTAAGAGTTAGTTATTTTTGTTAGCTTTTTTTAAGTTTAAGACTGTTGTAAATGTGAAGTAAAGCTCAAATATAATACAGTACTACATCATTTACTCTGTGGTAAAATTATGGGACCTATTATTTAAATACTAACATGTATAACGGATAACATAATTCCAAAATGATGGTAGGCAACCTTATTTGTTATTAATATTGCCATGGTTACAAAGAACCACTGCAATAGTTCACGTTTATTTGAACAAAATCATTGACTTACAAAAGTTAATAATCAACTGACATGTTAATATGGCATTTTTATGATTATTTTTACCTCAACCTCCTATTCAATTTTTACTTTCTGGTATTTACCATACAGGTCACGGACCATCAATGTGATATTGATTATTTCCTCCAATGAACAAAATCATTAGAAACACTTTAAAAAGTTGAACATTAATGTGGCATTTAAAGCTAATAAAACTTTACAAAATATAATAAAAACAATAAAACCAAAATAAAAAAATAAATAAAAATTATCAGGTGTATATAAATTGAAGTGTGGCACATGTGACAATGTCTATCTATATAGGACAAACTGGTAGACCTTTTATCTCTCGGGTAAAGGAACACATGAGAGCATATAACAGAAATTTAGAATATTCAAAATATGCTAACCACCTATTCCAATTTAATCATTGTTTCGATCCAAATTTTGAAATTTTACATGTTTGTGATAAGGGTAAGAAGTTAGATCTTTTGGAGACTGTAGAAATAAATAAATTGAAAAGTAGTAGGCTAACAAACTGTTAAATTCTCAACTTGATTTGAATGAGTCCCCTTTGTTAAATTTAAAAATATATTGTTGTGTTGTTAATTAGATCAGTTGGAACACAATTCATAATTTGTTAACATGTCTGAAGAAGGTACAGTGTACCGAAACAGCTGTCACCGAAATATACAATAAATATGAAAATCAAATAAAACTACGTTTTATTTTTATTTAATTAATTATAAAATTATTTACCTTGTAGGTACGTCTCCTCAACTTTTAAGATGGACCTACAAGGAAACAATTTTATATTATTAAACTAACTCTCTGGCACTCTCGAACCCGTAGATTCATGGCCGCGCGGACTTAAATTCTCCATACATCTTTATCCTGAGCTAATGTTTTCCAATCATCCCCTGTATAATTTACTTCCCTCAAATCATGGTTAATGTTATTCTCCCACCTCATTCTTGATCTACCAATTGGATGTTTCCCCTCTGGTTTTCCTACAAGAAGCTTCCACGCACCTCTTTCATTCTTTCAGGTATCAGGAAGCTTTGCATTAGATACTATGAAAGGTGCAGCTAGACCTGAATTTGGATTTTTTATAAAATAATTTTAACTTGTGAATAATATCTCAACGGGGTTTTATCATGAATTTTATTAATATTGAATATGAATACATAATCTGCGTAAATAGCACTATGGTAATTGTTATTTTCATCCAATTTCAGTACCGGTACTATAAATGATTAATCTAAATTACAAAAAAAAAAAAACTTACGTAAGTTACCAATCTGCTCCAAATTAATGTACTTGAAGAAATGATAACGCAATATAGCACTTGACTATGGGAAAACCGAGTAAAACACCACGTGACTCCTCCCATTGATCTATATTGTACAATATGCAGTATAGAGCTCAATGGCTCCATCTGGTTTCTAGCCCTGTGAATCTTTATCATAGAGAACGAAGATGTTTATAGGCGTAATCGATCGAGATTATATCGAGAAATACACTTCTCCTTCGAGTATCGTGCATATGCATTGTCTTTTACGGATAACTCACAATAACAATTTTTCCTAGTAGTATAGAGGTGGGTAGATTCCCGGGTAAAGCGTAGCATCGCACGGCGGATATTCTTTTACGGATAATTCACAATAACCATTTTTATCTTTTAGCTCATTTATGCCAAGAAGATCGGGATAAATAGATTCCCGGGCAACGCCGAGTAATCAGCACGGGGGTATCTAAAAATAACTACGATATAAATTTATAATTATATTTCTTCTTACTTATTCAACTAAACATAAAAACACATTTAATTTATTTAGGCGTAGCAACTTACACCGTATATTAACTAGTACATTACATACACATGCGTGAACTCATGTTTCACCTAATAGCTAGCGTTTATAGGGTTACCTTAGAGCAGGCATGTCATAGTTCAGAGCTCCAAGTTCCGTGCGGAGCGCGGTACTAACTCTGGAGCAAGCATTCTACTTCATACTTCTCCGGCGGGACCTGTACGAATTACTACTATTGTCACGAAAGCTTATAACAGGAGGAATCGAAATATAAAACAACGCACAAACAGGAGTAAAGCACTTATTATTAAATAGTACGCCGTAGCGTAGTGGATAAGGCTCTGAGCTACAAGCCGGAGGGTCGAGGGTTCAAGTCCCGTTGGGGTCAGGATTTTTAAACTGACCCAAACCCTCTGGCGGCACCATGGCCCTGGGGTCGACTCAGCCTCTAACGGAAATGAGTACCAGACGCTTGTTCTGGGGTAAAGGCGGCCGTCACGCAGGGCTGACAACCCGGCTGACATAAAGTGCCGATTGTCTAGAAAATGTGGGAGCCTTAACCTCCCACTACCCCAAGGGCCTCCGGGGCTGTTGTGTGATCACTCTTTATTAACTGGTTTACAGTATTAAATAATATCTCAAAAGATTTTAATCTGCAATTTTGAAAGGCGTGCATGGAAGCTTCTTGTAGGAAAACCAGAGGGAAAACGCCCAGTTGGTAGACCAAGAATGAGATGGGAGAATAACATTAACTATGATTTGAAGGAAGTAGATTATACAGGGAATGATTGGAAAACATTGGCTCAGGATAGGGATATATGGAGAGCTTATGTCCGCGCGGCCATCAACCTACGGGTTCGATAGTGCCAGTGAGTTAGTTAATATTTGCCTGAAAGAAAAAAACATTAAGAACCAACAGGCCTCTACGTACAAAAGATGAGAATACATTTAAAATGTTAATGTGTTTCTACACCATTTTAACAAACATGATATAATATTTCTTGGTACATAAAAAAAAAATAGTGGGTATATATTTATTGTTCCTACTGCAGGAAAATAAATTACCTCTTTTCAGAATGCTACTTTCCGGGCATTCTTACTTGACGCTTGACATTTTTTTTTTATTTTATTATATTTTTTATATAAAACTTTCCTAATTAGAGTATTGCCATAAGGACAAAGTGATACAGACAATTAATTTTCGAAATTGATGAAATACATTTAAAAAAATTAAATTGTAATTGAAGTATATTCTATAAAGTATAAATTTTGAAAACATGGTTTCTTAAAATTGAAATTGATCCTCTAATGGCAGCGATGGCAATTTTAGAAAGATACACTCTGTCCAAATATAAGAAATTCCATAATTTAGCTAAGAATCCTGGTATAGTACCTCTTGCCCCGATCATCAATCTTGTAACAATTATACTATCTAATTAGTATTTATCTTTGTAATAGTCAACTATTGGCTCATATATGGCATTCTTTTCAGAGTCAACTTCCTCAGGTTGGCTACTATGAGTCTCAAAACGGATTGTGGGATCTAATATCATACCAATTTTAGATGGTCTAAATTCAATAATATTTATTCGTCTATTACTCCCATTTACTAATTTAATATTAGAAATATACAATTAGTACCTGATAAACCAGTCGTCCTCATCTAAAATAAAGTTCTGTTTGAAAACTTCGTCAAGCAATAAAAAAATTGACCTTTCAAAACGATGTTTCATCTTCTGCATTTCAACTGGTATTTTAATACCAATGTTGTTGTAAAGTTGTACAACGGGTTCAGGTCTGAAGGCGTGTTCTTGTTGAGCAATTCTTTATTCTCAGCTTCTTTTAAAATTTCTATGTATTCTAGGATACTAATCTTGTTGTTTTTATTCTTTCTGTGTAATTTTGACATAGTATTATCGATTTTGTCGAACTGATGACCCGTTTCTAGTAGGCCTATATGTTTGGCAAAACTTGATTTCCCCTCAGGGGTCCTCATCTAGGGGTATGTGGATGGCGACCACAAGGTGTCCAAGCTGAGCAAAACATTTCTTCCACTTACTTTGTTTTGCACTCTTTTAACTTTACTATCTAACCTCTCTTGGTTATTAACTCTTGTTTTTTTTTCGACCCCGACGCTATTAGGGCACCCGAGGGCTAGGTAGTCTTTCTTTTCTTCCATTTATTCTTTCCTTTTCGAGAAAAGCCTGGCCAGAGGCTATAAGATGGCAGCCCCATCACTGGTCTTGCCTTCCTTTGGCCAGCAACCAATAGAAGGGACTATTATTATGCTTTCAAGTCTTATACGAGAATTTCCCGGAAGGAACGCTGGAAGGAAAATTTTCTATAGGATCGTAACAGGCCTTGGCCTAATACTTGGAAGGACGAAGAAAGATTAATATATTTTTTAATGTTCAGTATATCTTGTGTTAAAATTTCTTGTCTACTGATGTAAAACTTACCGCAATTTTGTACTTTAGTTTATAAACGCCTTTATTTTCGTATTTATTTGTTACTTCAATTTTGTTTGATACGATGTTGTTGAGTTTGTTATTAGTTTTAAAGGCGATTTTTATGTTTTCGTCTTGTTTTTTCATCGAATTAGCTAATTTAACCGTTTCAAAATTGGGAGAGATATTCTGTGCCAAAAAAAATATGTAGACTTGATTCTCGCAAGGTCTCCATTCTGAACGCAGCCATGCTCATCATTGTATTTGACGAGTGAAACTGAAACAAATCACCAGGCAGCGTTACCTGCCCCAGGGATTTCCCTGACCTGCCCAGCGGAGCGCTCCTGGCGCATATCGGAGCACATTGTCTCACGGAGCTCGTGTTTTACATCGCTGCCTTAGAGAAAGAGCCTTGAGGATAGAATGACGAATGAAGAAGGCTCCATCAAGGTAAATTCGTTTGACGTCATCAAACTGGTTGCGTGGCGGGAAATATGAATTTTAATGTTCACATAGTAGACTTGAATGAAATTTGGCAAATATATTATTTTATTTTAATTCAGAATTATGAATATACTAATTACCCCAGTGCTGGGTTTGAATGCACTTCACTGAACTCAGGGGTACAGTAATTACTTAAATGATAGAGAAATCTTTGACCGTGGTAGGCTAATGGTTATGTTCCTTACACCTAGCCCTGAGGGTCATAGGTTAAAACCCGGCCGGAGTCGGACTTTTAGGGTGGAAAAATCCAAGGAAAAGTCTTCCGTGAGGGACAGTAAGTCGTGGGCCCCAAATCTGAAGATTTTCAAGCTCGTAGATGAACCTTAGCCGAAAAAAAAAGTATCTAAGGTAAATTTACCGATCTTCATCATCCAAATAATATATTAGTATTTTGATATAATGATCCAGTGGATCGAAAATGGATTTTTCTGGCGCTACATGATCTTGATGAAGTAATAAATGTGAAAATAATTTTTTGCATGCTGCTTGAATTTTGACACTGATAATGCAATTGAACTGAAGTTTGGGGATGTGACAATCACTGCACCTCCCCTAACAGCTATGCAGCACATACAGTGAAGGGGAGATGTCTGCCAGTTACCCCCATTTTCTTGCATCATGTTATAATATTGTTTCTGTAAACAAGTAGGCCTATTTGAGAATAAATTCAATTGCAAAGAGACAAACAGGTAAGTGAAAGGAGAAATTACAGAATGAGCTTTATGATCTTTATGGGTACAGTTGTTCCATATAATGAAATGGGGAAGGCATGTGACAAATGGAAAATAAAAATGGAGCATAGAAATTTCTTCTAGAAAACCAGAGGGAAAAGTACCTTTTATGCAGGCCAAGAATGAGATGGGCGAATAACATTAATCTTAGTTTGAAGGTAGTCAATTATACAGGGAATGATTGCAAAAATTAGCCTGGGATAGGGATGTATGGAGAGTTTAAGTCTGCACAGCTATGAATCTCCGGGTTTGAAAGTTCCAGTGAGTGAGTTAGTTATATAAATACTATTCAGTGTCATATTTCCTCTACTTGTCTACCATCAACCAAAATATTACACACACATCAGAAGCTTGCAACAAACGTGAACTTTTTTTGTGAGATTTGATTTAAAAAAAGTCATAACATAAGAGTATATTACCTTTAAACATTGGAACAGAATTGGCCACAAACTTAGGAAATAAAAGGTGCTATTAAAAGGGACATGTTAGATTGGAATCCTCAGGAAAAATGATATACCAGAATAATATAGAGAGAACTATGGAGGAGGAAGCTTAAAAGTGTGGAAAATGCTGAAATGAGTTGAAACTAATGGCCAATAAGTAATTTAACACCTCCAAAATTAAAAATAACAGTTAAAAAATAATATAATTTTAATATCATAATTAAAATAAAAACTTTACACATTTCTACACAACATAGGTAAAATTCAAGTGTCTGATACATTACTGAACCACATCAACTTTTTAATTTCAGATTGATTATATAATTCAATATTTACAATCACACACCAAGTAATTTCTTAAGAATACTCCTTGTGTAATAATAATAATATCTCTCTCTCTTCGGGTTTTTACAGCTGCTGCCGTCTTCCCGTGCCAAACCTCCAAAGCCTACGGTCTTGGGCATCTTCGATGCTTAGCCCTCTAGCTTGCATTACTGTCTTCATGTTTTCCTTCCATGTTAACCTTGGTCTTCCTCTTTTCTTCTTTCTGTTAGGATGCCATTCATATAGTTGCTTCGGCCATCGCTCATCTTCCATTCTTAAAACATGTCCTAACCACTTTAATTCCTTTTCCTCAATTCTTTCTATTATGCTTTCTTCTGCTTCCATTATGTTTCTAATTTCCTTATTTGTGACACGTTCTAATTTAGACTTTCTGGCACTTCTTCGTAAATAATCCATTTCTAGAGCTATTAGTCTATTCTTGTAGTACTTATTGATTGTCCATACCTCACTTCCGTACATTGCAACAGATTCCACCAATGTTTTACCAATATATTTTTTTTGTGTCTTTCCAAATATGCTTATCCCACCATATGGAATTAATGATGATATTATTTTGCTACTCAATTCAATTCTATGTTTTATATTCTCTTTGCCTATACCTTCGATGTTATCCATAATCATTCCCAAATATTTAGTTTGTTTCACTTGCTTTATTTGGATTCCATCTTCCAATACTAAATTTTCTCTTTCATTGCTATTTATTGCCAGATATTCTGTTTTTTGTAAATTTACTGTGAGACCCCATGATTCATATGTGATTTTCAACCTTTTTATCATGAATTCCATATCAAAATTGTCTTGCGCTAAAACCAGTTGATCATCGGCAAATTGTAATGTCAGCAAAAATCTATTGCCTATTGGGATCCCCATACCTTTGCAGCTTTGTTTCCATTTCGTTAATATAAATTCTACATAAATATTAAATAAAACTGGTGATAGACTGCACCCTTGTTTCAATCCCTTTGAGGTGTTTATAGGATTAGACATTATATTTCCCATTTTAACATAAGCAGAGTTATCTTTATAGATTTGTTTAATAATTTCTATTAGGTTTCTGTCAATATTGTATTTCTCCAATACTTCCCATAATTTGTTCCTCGGAATGAGTCATAAGCTTTCTCTAAATCTATCATTGTCAAATGGGTTTCTTCTCCAACTGCAGTCCGTTTTTCAATTAACTGTTGTATTGCAAATATATTGTCAACACATGACCTTCCTGGTCTGAATCCATTTTGATCTTCTCCTAATTTGTCTTTAACATCTTTTTGTAACTTTGTTTTTAATAACTTCGTAAATATTCTATATAATGTGTTATTTATACTTAGTCCTCTGTAGTTTTTTGCGTCTCTTCTATCGCCCTTCTTGTATTTGGTACAATGTAGCTTATTTTCCATTCATCAGGAATCTTCTGTATTGCAATGCACTTATTATACAAGTCCGTCAATCTACCTATTAAATTTTTGGGCCATATTTAATTAACTCATTTGGTATGTTTCCCGGCCCTGGTGCCTTTTTATTCTTTAGGGTTTGAATTTCTAATTCTATATCTATTGTATCAAATTCCAGGGCGTTCATTTCTATGGATGGATTTTCTGTTGTTTCCATAAACTCATTTCTAGTTTCTGACAGTAAAGCTTTGTAATGTTTTTCTGCGTCTGGATTGTTGCTAACAAATTTATCTTGCTGGATCCTTGGTTGGTTTTCAGTGTTTTTAGAAATCTCCATACTTCTGATGATTGTGATCCTCCTATATAACTTTCTATTTCTTGGCATTTGCTTTTCCGTTTTCGTAATTTGTTTTTTTCTTCTATCACTTTCCTTTTAACTTTGGCGTTTGTTCTCTTGTATTCTATCCAATTTTCTGTTGTTTTATTTGCCAACCATTCTAAGTAGCATTTTTTCTTCTTTTTGGTTAATTCTTCAATATCTTCATTCCACCAATCTTGGGTATTTTGTTTTTTATTTATTGTGCCTAATGCTTCTTTTGCTGCCGAATGTATTATTTCCTTTAATTGATTATATTCTTCTTCTATGTCTTCCTTGTAATCCAAATTCTCAATTTTAATCCTCAGTCTTTCTTTATATAAGTTTTTGATACTATCCTGATTAAATAAATACAGTTTAAATTTTTCTTCCTGCTTCGGTTGCATTGTTGATTCCCTTGCTTCATCATGCACTTTTTTCCCTGTAAGGAATTTGGGGATGATCTGTGCTGTGAGTAGATAGTGGTCAGAACCACAATTTGCTCCTCTTTTAACCCTTGAGTCCTTAATAAATAAGGAAGTATTTTGCTTTACAATTATGTAGTCTATTATTGATTTCTGATTGAGACTAGGTCGTTCCCAAGTAAATTTATGAATATCCTTATGGTCGAAAAATGTGTTTACTATCTTTAATTTATGTTGTTTGCACATCTCTATGATTCTATTTCCATTATCGTTGACTTCTTGTTCCCCATATTTTCCTACTGCTTCATCATTGTTTCTTCTACCCACTTTCCCATTTAAATCTCCCATTAGTATTAATTCTTCATTACTTCGTATTTTCTCTATTTGTTAATAATAATAATACAAAATGTTTTAAACAATTCAATATTAAATATGTATTTTATTTCAAGGAAATTCATAACTTTTCCTCTCAATTAAATATATGTGGGTCATTTCTATTTCTATATCCCTGCATCCATTCTTCCAACTTATAATAATAATAATAATAATAATAATAATAATAATAATGGCATAGTCCATTGTTGAGCCATAGCCTCTCCTTTGTAAGAAGTTACTAGACCAAGTTAATTTTTTAGTTACCTTATTTGCTCATAGATGTCATGGATGGCATGCGGTCAACACACCGATCCAATGAGACATTTAACAGGCAACTAAGGTATTACTAGGATGTTCTTCTTCTTCTTCTTCCTTCCAAGTATTAGGCCAAGGCCTGTTACGATCCTATAGAAAATTTTCCCTCCACCTTCTTCCGGAAAATTCTCATATAAGACTTGAAAGCATAATAACAGTCCCTTCGATTGGTTGCTGGCCAAAGGAAGGCAAGACCAGTGATGGGCCTGCCATCTTATAGCCTCTGGTCAGGCTTTTCTGGAGAAGAAAAGAAAATAAAGGAAAGAAGAAATGGAAGAAAGGAAAGACTCCCTAGCCCTCGGATACCCTAATAGCGACGGGGTCGAAAAAACAAGAGTTAACCAAGAGAGGTTAGATAGTAAAGTTAAAAGAGTGCAAAACACAAGTAAGTGGAAGAAATGTTTTGCTCGGCTTGGGCACCTTGTGGTCGCCATCCACATATCCCCTAGATGAGGACCCCTGAGGGGTACTAGGATGTTAAGGTTGGTAAATTTTGCTTAGAGGCCTTTTCATCTAGGCTTATGGATCTTTTACAAGCCTGAATATCTTCAGACTCGGGACCCATGGCTAAAGACCATCCCGAAGGACTTGCTCCTTGGATTTTTCCACCCTAAAAAAATCCATGGACCCCAGCCAGGTTCAAACCTGCAACTCACGGAACCAGAGGTAAGACATAACCACTAGTCCACCGCAGCCGACTATTCTTCCAACTTAATTTCCAAAATTATTCAGGTTTCAGGTGGCTCCTTAGCACAAGTAGTTAGATGCTCACCTCTCACCACTGTGGTCTCGAATTCGCATCTTGGCCACTTCAAGTGGTTTTTGATGGACAAAACAGAGTTCGAGTAGGTTTTTCTTAGGGTTTCTCCTGTTTCCCCTGCTAAAAGTTTCATATTATTTCTCCACACTCATCTCATTCATTTCATTTTATCTGCCCCTGAGCTGGTGCATCAGGCATGGTTAGTTGGCATTCTTATTATTCACAGACCTTCAACGTAAGGGGGCTTAATTTCATCTCATCCCTCGACCTGGCCCTCTGTCGGACACAAGTTGAATTTTTTTTATTCAAGTTTCTACTCTATTTTGAGAAAATTCTATATATTGTCAGCCAGCAATCAAAACCTCGTAACTCAATAATTTCAATTACATGAACAATTTTTCATTCAGGTTGTTTTAAAATAATGTATTCTAATATTAATTCAAACTCTAACAGTCAATACACGTTTTATTATTCACATCAAGGGAATTTTCTAGGTATGTTTCAAAACATGATAGAATTCTTCATACCTAAACAGGAAGAATGTAACTGCAGGGATTTTGCAGACATTCATGTGGCAAGTAGTCATAGAATACATGGATATCACTTTCTTCAATCATTAAATGTGTGTGAATTCCTCAATTCTCATTGTGAGAAGTTGAAGTATAAATTAAATTATTTTGAGTCTGTGAAATCTTACCTCAATATTAATGAAGTATAAAGGCATAATATTATCTCGTTTATTTTTTTATCATCTTCTGAGAAGAATACTACATTCATTAAAATTAAGTTTGAATTTAATGATTCCCGAAAGAATATAATGCAGACAACGAATGTCATTGAAAGTTAGGTGTCCTGGTTTTGAACCAGGTCATAAAGAGGAGAACCTTGAAACTTTGTTGTACTCTTTAAAGAAGTCATGGTGGATATATTTTACTTTGTAGGGCTTTGGCTTTTGCCTGACAATTTCACATGCTTCCACATACATTACAGGAGTGTAATTTATATTTGCCTCTTTAGTAATTTCCTTTCTATAGTGGTGTGGACAGAATCTCACTACACTTGAGTGTGACCCCTTTTTAGGAATTTTTTAACTATTACGTCTCTTTTCATTATCAAAGTGATTCAAGCATTTGCTAAAAATATTGTTTCTGTTTTGATATGTCACTATACAAAATTAATTCATTTTCAGTCACTTCTGTTTCAATGAAATTTACTATTAATGTGGCAAATTTATCAGCTGCATTCCACAGATAGCAGAATGCATCCTTTGATTGTAAATCAAACATAGTAAAGTTATGAATAACAAGATTTGATTTATAGTACAGAGCTGAAGCATTCAGAGGTGGACAAAGAAGAACAGCCTGTAGATCCATAGCAAAGACTCTTATTGACCATCTTTGTCTGCCTCCTTAGATTTTCTTGCTTCTTCTTTCTTGATAATATGACTGCAGTATGTTTCATCAAAATACCGGCTTCATGAGAATAGCACAAATTGTACTTGTCTTTTCAGGTAAAAATAAACTTACATTATGTTATTTTTAGTCTGGACATCTTACCTCAATATTAATATTGAGGTAAGATGACCAGACTAAAAATAAAAATAACCTCAAAATATAACTTCCTAAAATTAAATATTAAATTATGTTCCTCAAATATATCTAGAAATACTTTCATTGAGGCCTGTGGATAATATTTATCCTTACAAAAAATCTCATACTGCTTGTAGAGAGCACATTTGGGGTTCAAGGTACAGTTTATTGGATGTTAAATAGCAGTAGTGTGATTCCAGTTTTGGAAGCTCAGAAAAAAATTCAGATACATTCACTCTTAAATCCTTACTCTTTTCATTAATGACAACATGATCCAGTTTTTTACAGACCATTCTCCTATAGATAGAGTAGCCTATTTAGAAACATGGTCTAGCAAATTTCATGCTGTTTATCATAAATGGTAAAATGATAGTCAAGATAATAAAATCAATTTGATTGCTCTGAGGATCCCCTTTGCCGCTGAACATTACTATAGCCTACATGTCCTCTTACAAAGATCTTTTTCTCATCCCATGAAAGATCATTCCAGAAATGATCAAAAGGTGTGAGGTTTTGAGTATGAGAATAAAGCAAAAGAAATCTTGCAATTTCTCCCCACCGGAGATGCAAGTTCCTGGGTCTGAGATTAGAGCAGACAAAATCTCGCTCTTTCTCCCTGCCAGAGATGTGAAGCTTTTGGGCCTGAGGTTAATAGTTGAGGAAATGCTTGGTTTCTGAAATTGTTAATAGATGAAAGCAAAATGGTCTTCGAGTTACAAGGTTTTAACAGCACACAGACGATGCCTTAGTTTATCAAATAATGCAAAAAAAAAAAAACAGATTTTACTCTTGATTGGAATTATGAGGTTTTGATTGCCATCCAATGATATACTTATTTTTCAATTTTAATACTTATACACTATTTTTATATACAAAACATCTATTTTGCAAAGATAGAAGCAATGGTTTCAAAAGCATTTGGCGATAGGGAATTACAACATATATAAGAGAAAAATTTGCGTCTAGATCGTAACTCGCCTCGGTAGCTCAGTTGGTAGAGCACTTGGCCCGGAAAGCCAAGGGTCCCGGGTTCGAGTCCCGGTCTAGGCGAAAATTTTTCTCTTCAAATATAAAACATCTATTTATTCATATTAATTGCTAAAATATTTAAAAAATACACATCAAACCTTCAATAAAAAAAAAATTCAAGAAGTTATATGTTAAAGTTTTTTTTTGGAATACAGTATTTTATCAAATCTCAAAAAAAAAAAAAATTCAAGAAATTACATCTTAAAGATTTTTTTAGAATACAGTATTATATTTACTTTTATATTTTGAATATTTCGTTATTTCCACTTACTCATTTGTTAAAAATAGATTTTGCAATATTTTCACCTTTAATAACTCCATAAAATCCTCCACCCACTGCTCCAATCAATGTAAAACCTGCACTTCCTACCATTACTCCAACTGGTCCAAAAGGAAAACCAATAATGGTACCTGCAGTCCCCAAAACCTTACCACCCAACATTGATCCCAATATCCCTCCAGTCCACCTAAGACCCACTTCTGTTCCTGTTCTGGCCACATTCTTACCAGGAATGAAACTATTTGACTCATTATGATCATTCTGCCAAGATTTAAAAATAGAGTAAGTATCATTACATATTGCAGCAAAGAATGCAGTGGTACCAATCCCTTGTGATACTGTACTAAGCACTTCTCCTGATTTTACTACTGCACCAGGAATTTTAACATGAGGATCTCGTACACCAGTGAGCTTATGATTAATATTAATGTGGGGATATTTAGCTCCTTTGTGCGCTACATCAAATCTTATGGCCCATGTTTTTGCATTTGAATCATATATACCAGCCTTACATGAAGAACTAAGCTGTTTGCCTTTCATAAGGCCATAGCGGTAGGGAGCATTTTTGATAGCACCAAGAGCATTTAGGGTTCTTCCCAATCCAAAAAATCTGGATTTTTTCGATTCTGTCTCATTTGATGTCATGATTACCTACAAATAAAAAAAGAAACATGCTCACTATTGATACACAATTTTTTATAAAATTATTATAAATAAATTACTATAATTACTTAATAACAAAATTGCTTTCATATAATGGCAATTAACAGCAGTCAAAACTGAAATTGTAGCTGGATAACAAAAATTTTTAAAAATCAAATAAACTTATCAGAGTACATCCTCATTGGCAATAGCAGTTATTTAGTTTTGCGAAGAATGATAAAGCAGGAAATTTAAAATAAAATGATAAATTCTTGACTTCTGTCCTAGATCCATTATATTGGTCATGTTTCCAATTGATTATTGTATGAGTGAATAAATTTTGTGAAATATGAGGAATCATTCAATTTATGTTACAGGTGAACTTATCTTGAAAGATTCTGGGGCACAAGTTATATTTATTTTGACTATTTAGCACTTGTATATGGCTGCTGAGGATATTTTTGCAGTTTTCAAGTAATTTTATTTCTCTTAGATTTTTTAGATTTATGTAAAATTCTAAAAAAACTGCATCATTCCTATCAGTGACACAAGAGTTCCAATGGTTTAATTTCTAACTGCAGCCTTATCACTGTCAATCGTGTGTATATTTGTTTGGCAGACCATTTTAATTTTTTAATTACTGTCATCCATCCATCCATAGTAATTCTGCCCGAGTGCAGGTCTTTCACTGCAATCATAGCATTTTCATGCTATGCTTTGCAGCTTTACTAGGGAATTATAGGTGTGGTAGCTCCCCGTTGCTTTCCACACCGATGAAGGAGAATGATGATGTTAATGATAAGGATGATGGTAATGGCCGGATGATTTTTGGGGACGTTGGGCCCTAAGCTTCCTGACATTTGTCTTACAGGTGAGGAAAAACCCCGAAAAAACCTCACCCAGGAGCCTGTCCCGACCAGAGATCGAACCCCGGCCTGCTGCGTGACAAGGCAGCACGCTATCTCGAGACCACAGCGGTGGACTATTAATAGTGAAATTTATTCTTTAAGAATAAGTGATTGAGTTTAATACATTCTCTGTTATTCATTTTGAAAGATTGGTCATAGAAATAAGTTTGTCACAGTGCAGCATTAACATAATTTGTAATATTAATGGCTGTGGTTCTTTGAAAATAAAAATATAAAATTGCAAGAGGAAGAAGAGTCAATCAAGACAATTGGGAACTTGTTTTTTTTTTTTTCCCCCTGCAGAAAAGGAAGACAGTGCATGATTTATAATGCTGTGGCATATTACAAATAATAAATGATTTAATCTTAACAGGCTTAATAATACTGACAAATTTTGACAGCAAGTATCTAAAATTTTATAAATTGAGGAGCTGAATGGAATATGGGTATAACTCATGTTTTGCCCTTTTTTCATTCAATGCATTTTTTGACTCGGCATTTTGTAGTTGGTCAGCCTGAAAAGTTTTGTTTTGATATCTCGATTATGGCAGGTTCAGCAGCTGATTGTATCAATTAAAATAAACAACAATGTTATGCATTTAGTTATATATCAATTGCTAATATCTCAAAACATATATTTTTTAATTGTGTCCATATTCCATTCAACTCCTCAATTGAGAGCTGAAGAACTAAAAATGTCAAAAAGTCAATGTCCGAACAAAAACTTATGTACACCACTGAATATTTCTTCTTCTTCATTACGTGTATCCAGCCATAGCTGATGACATGAATCCATTGTATACTTATGCTATAAGTTGCAGTGGAGCTGCATTTGAACATGTAGCTTATGTGGGCATTCAAGGTGCATGTCCACGAGGTTTAAAGAGAGAGATATAGGAAAGACAGAAATTAACCCTTCAGCCTCGAATACTCTAATACCATCAGGGTCGAAGAAAACAAGAGGTCAGGCAAGGGAGACTGAATAGGAAAGTAAAATGAAGGATCTGGTACTAGAAAAGGAAGAAATACCAGATCGGTTAAAGATAAATGGAAGGAGCAAAACACAAGTAAATGGAAGCAATGTTTTGCTCAGCTTGGGCACCTTATGGTTGCCATCCACATATCCCCTAGATGGGGACCCCTGAGGGTACACCACTGAATATAAAATGAACTGGCAGTAAAAAAACTATTATTTCAAGAAGCAGATTTTTTAGCATCCAAAATTCAACCTTTTACAGCTGCAGAGATGTTTAAGGAGTACCTATTTTAGCTGTTTATGTCACATTACTTATCATCATCATCATAATCCATGCAAGTATTAGGTCATGTGGCCTGTTATGGTCTCAAAGAGGAATTTTCCATCCAGCACTTTTTTGGATGTCCCAGCGATCTTTTGCCTTGAGGATAGTAATGAAGCATTGTGAGACGGCATTAATTGAAGATGGGGTTTTCAGTTATTCTGGTAGCTTTGTATATGATGTAGAATGGGTTCTACACCAAACTCTTCCATAATTTCCTCATTTTTTATGATCCCACTTTATATAGCCTGCTGTACGGTGCATAAATCACATTTCGTTTGCTGTTATTCAGCATTCATCTCTTCTTCATACTGTCCATGATTCACTTCCATATCTTAATACTGGTCTCACAAGATTGTTTTTTTTTTAATTTCCAAATCCAAACAAATGAGATATAAAGAAGTATCAACTTTCTAAATTCTAACTTGCATTAGGAGAGTTAACAAAATGTCAAAAGATATGCTGCTTTTTATTCTCGGAGAAACTCAGAATGTAGCAGAGATGGTAAGTCATGTGATTATATAAACCAGTATATTCATTCTGATCCACAAGTGGTCAAGGACACTGGTACAGAACCTCTATCTGCACTGTACTTGTATTGTGTATAAAAAAGAGTGTAGAATGAGTGTATATTTAAGTATTTGTAGTGTAAGCAGAGGCAGTGCGTCCTATATGTTAAATGGTTCATTGAACCCCAAGAAAAATTGAACTTACGAAGACAGTGAATAGTTGTAATAATGAATAATATCCTTGTATTTTTTTTAATAATTTCCTAAAATATCTAGATGTTTTGTATCAGGAATGTATTTATGTCAAAAGATCTCGCATAGACAAACTTTAGAAGTCAACATTTTCTGTGTATGAACCCACTGGATGTCAGTATACTGGCTTGCACGTCGATGAGGTGACATATCGACGGTAGGCAATGAATACCTCGTAACTCCATCAGTCATTGAAAACCACATAATTCCAGTAGCCAGCACAGAAATATGTTATGCATAACCTGTTGAGAACACGGACTTCAAATTTATTAATAACTTGACTTGTATTCTGTAGTAAAATATGTGGGAATTATTGCTTGTCAATTTTCATAATTATTTAAAACAGTTATTTGTTTCTCCTGTAAAATTTACCAAAATGGAGTTACGAGGTTTTCATTGCCCACCATCGATATACTTGATTTAATGCCTCTATTAGCTGGTAAAATGTGCAGCTCCTGAAACATTAAACCTGGTGGTATCGGACAAGTCAATCCAAAAGTCCAAAATTTTGAATTTCATAAATAATCAATTCTGGTGGAATCAAATGAGTTAATTTAAAAGTCTTGAATTGTTGTTATATTGAAAGCATATGCATCAACAGAATAAATGTTATTTTCAGTTTTATTACATATATATTCTATTCTTTAGTGTTCTGCCCTAAGGCAGGTCCTTCATTTTAGTCATAGCATTTTCAGTAGCTGTCAGATTGTGCAAGATCAAATATATGCCATACAGTAGGTTAGTGAAGGAAGTATGTGACTGGACACCTCAGCAGAAAAGGAAGATCACAACTATGATGGAAGAATAAGAAGAAGTGACTATAGGCATTATTTTAGCATTGAACAGGAAGAGAACTGTTTTAAGATCTAGGAGTTCTGATCTGGTAATGTCCTTGGAAACCTCTGATGGCTCCTATTGCTTTTTCCTTCACATGGATTCTGAAGAATGTTCTTGATGTCCTGGAAACCTCTGATAGCTCCTTTTGTTTTTTCCTTCACATGGATTCTGAAGAATGTTATTGATGTCTGTAATCATATTCCTAAATAGTTACAATGATACACTATTGTAAGTTCTTCTTTTCCAAAAGATATGGAGTATGTTTTGACTATATTGCCTCCCTTTCTAAATATAATTTGGGCTATTCTAGCCCACTCTGCCCCCATTATGGCTACTCTGAGTATTCAATCAGAGAACAAGTGACTGCTGGCATCACCATTGCCAACATGATAACAGACGTTGCCGCTATAGTCAATTGCCTACATGTTTACTCTAGTTTACTCATATATAGTCCCATTTTTACCAATGCATTTCAACTACTTGTTTAATGCAAATAAATATTTATAAAACAAAACATTAAATATATTTAGCCACAGAAATTAATGATTTTTAACTAATTTTACTTGTAAATATAAAAAAAAAAACTATTTCTTAACAAGGACTCTATAATACCTCTGGTTTCAACAGCTCTATTGATAACACTGAATTTCTGTCCTTAACAGGTTTCAACAACACAGCTGTTGATAACAAAGATTTATGTCTGTATTTTATCACGTTTTTGTCAGTATCTTACCCCACTTTATTTATTAATTTTCAGATTAGCGTAATTTAATTATGTTAGATTAGTTTTTAGATATTAAATTCTACAAATATTTGTTGCGACTGAGTCAATGTGATCAGTGCAAATAATTTTCAGCATGTTTTCTTTAAGTGAGAATTTTTTTTTGCGTGATTCATAAGGTGATTTTTGTGAACATGTTTTCTTGTTTCTTCGTGTGTTTTTGTGATATGTTGGCAACTTTGTTTGAGCCACGAATAATATGAATTTTACATTGTAAATATGGTAATTTTAGGTAAGCTGAGCTCAACTTCTCACTTCATTTCAAGGCATTTCTTTGATTCTTTTTTGGGAAAATTCAAACACACACATGTAATTATTAAGATAATGCAACAATAAATCACGTGTTTTCGTTTTTTATTTAAATTTATGCTGATGGCGGGGTGGGCTAGTATCCCCATCATTTATAGCCTATCGTTTCTTCTTTGTTAATGATTAATATTGTTATTGTTAAATTTAAAGAGAAAAAATTTCAATGAGAAATGTTAAATTAATAATAAAAATATCAATTGTTATTGTTATTAATAATGTCATGGTTACCATGAACTACAGTAATACATAGCATCTTCAATAAAAGATGCAATCCTAATGTCTGGTAACCACTCATTGCGTGGACCTTGTATGGTAATCTCACTAAGTAAACCTACATAGCTGTAAAAACAATTAGAGATTACAATGGAATAAAATCAATTTTTTGTGCTGTTTATTCTTTACTTTATGACAAAAGATTTTAAAAATTTTCTTCTTCAGCTTGAAACACACTATCCAATTCCTGCCTTGAAATGTTGGAGTTCACAGTTTGAATATTTTCTTTAAGTTCCTCTAATATTCGAGGATTTTAAATTGTGGCTTTATTTGGGACAGTTGTGTTAGAGAATTGATGGCAAAATTTGTGGCAACAAATTTTGTAAGATTTCTTCATTGCATTTGTCAAAAAGTAAAAATATCCACTGTTCAGTGATATGTACCAAGTAAAAGTGAAATCACCATAGTCACAAAACAACAACTGAACACAAATTCAGAATTTGGTTAAAAAAACTTTGGAAAACAAGTCTGTATCTAACAGTTACACAAGTAACACTAAATAGGGGTAGAAAGGATGTGAATGGAACCTGCTTTGCCACCCACCAGTTCACTGACCGGGAAACGGGGGGTGCTTTCACCACTTGGCCTGCCGGCTGGTTGCCAGTCGCTTAGGGTTGCAATTTATACTGAAGGCACTGTAGTTCAAATTTCATTACTTATTCGAAGAAAATTGTTGGTTGACAAGTTAATAATTAACTGGCTTTTTTTTTTCTTTATTTCTATCTCAACCTCCTTTTCAGTTTTTACTTTCAGGTATTTACCATAGTTCATCAATGTATATACTGTACAGTTCCATAAAGGTCATGGATCATTAAGATCATAGTGATCAATATATTTTTCTCCAATGAACAAAATCATTAGAAATTTATGTGCATTGAAAATAGTCATATTCAGCTCATTCTACTGGGTCACTTTATAGATTGATAATGTAATGAAATAAAAACATTACCACAGCTTACAAAAATATCCAACATTTTTACACATAGTGTCCTGATGTCCTAAACTGAATCACAAAATTATAAAACATGTGGGTATAAATTAAAATTATAATATAAAACAGTTTACCTTGTAGGCCTAGGTCTGTCTCATCAACTATTGACGAACCTATAAGAAAATCATTTTGTAATCTTAGGCCTATAATTTTGTTATATTAAGCATTTGCGCTTCTGTAGAACTCTTCTTGTAGTCTTTCGAGTATTCAAAGTTTTCCCCATTATAGGTTACCAGCCTATAGTTGGGTAAGTCCAGTGGTGGGGTTGCCACCTCAATGCCTCTTGGACAGGCATGCTTTTCTGTAGGGGATGCTCCCTTAGCCTTTGAAGTTTCTCCTTCTCCGCAAGGCAGCGGTTCCTCTCTCTTCCCCTGAGTGAGGGTAGGGTGCCTCTTCCGCCAAATCTGCCGTATTAAGGGTATCCCTCTCCGCCTTCATTGCCGTTGAGGTCTTCACCGTTCCCTGGCAAGGGGCCCTCACATGGTACTATCAGCCGGGCCAGCTGAACCAAGGTTTTTTTACGAGGTGTTACTCCTCCCCCTCCTCCTTTCTCATCCGGGCTTGGGACCGGCAATGGCGGAGTTTCTGTAGAACTCGTTTCACAATATTCGCGTAATTATATAAATTTAAAAAATCGTAAGAAATCTATATAGAATCGTTCCAAAATGTTTAAAATAGTACGAAACGTCATTACATATAGTAAAAGTGTATAGTGCAACAGAGGCATAAGAATGTTGTATGGAAAATCGTCATAGACAAATAATAGACCTCAGCTATAATTTTAATTTGTAATAACTCATCGGAGTTTACCATGCATTTCATAAATATTCAGGTATATTCTGCATAAATAATACTACGGTTTTTTTTTATTTTCATCCAATTTCGGGACTATAAGTTATTATTCGAAATTACAAAAAAAAATACTTACCTATATTATCAATCTACTTCAAATTTGTTTATAACCAACTCCTTAAAATTATGTACTTGAAGAAACTAAAGTCTAAACTTCCATGAAATCAATATAGCTATGTAACAGCTGAATATGGGTAAATCACCACAGGCTTTACAGCAGTTTTACAGTTCAAATATGGTTCAAATAGTGCCTTAGCTATTGTGGGTTGTCGCCTCTGGTTGTAGCTGTGAATCTAGAGCAGGGATATTTTAATAATAACCAGAAAGCGCACTATTGTGCATGCGTTTATAGATATACGGGATATACAGCGACAATTCGGTCATGTATCATGTATCATGTATGGTCAATCATGACCTCGGTTCTCTACGATTATGACCTACTAGAATAATCTCATAATTTTGTAGATGATGTTTTAATCGTTTATCAAAACAGATGCTTCATTATAAACCTCAAGGCCGAAGAAATGTAGAAAGAGCAAAACGACCTGTAGCACATTGTGCATCGGGGAGCGGAACGGGCCAACAGGCCCATACCAGCGATAACCCATACCTTGAAGATGCTGATGATGTTTCCAATAACTAACTCTCTCACTGGCACTATCGAACCAGTAGGTTCATGGTCGCGCGGACATAAGCTCTCCATACATCCCTATTCTGAGCTAATGTTTTCCAATCATTCTCTAAATATTCTACTTCCCTCAAATCATAATTAATGTTATTCTCCCACTTCACTCTTGGTCTACCAACTGGGCGTTTTCCCTCTGGTTTTCCTACAAGAAACTACCATGCACGTCTTTCATTCCCGGTGTTTCCAATGGGATCACTAATAAATCGTTCTCTATATGTTCTCTATGATCAGAATAACCAACAACCGTGGAACAAAATGCGTTAAATTTATTCCTCGCACCGATTTCACAAAATTTACCTTACAAGAGAAATTAGAAATGAAATTAGTAGAAGTTGGTCAAAGTGGAGTTCTCTTGCTTTTGTGACCTTCGTAGTCGTAAAGTAGTGCCTGTTATAAGATATACTTTAAGTAAAGTTATATTCTTAATTTCCGGTACGTATATAAACGAAATAATATTTCTACAATTTTTCTATGATGTGGACTTGATATAATATGGGTAAATCTCTCACAGAAACAAATCTTGCACATACAGTAGAGAAAGAATGAATACTACTCTCTTGAAAGGAACACTGTGCTTGTATATATCTTATCTATAGTGTTCTGCCCTAGGGCAGGTCTTTCACTGCAATTATAGCATTTTCATGCTATGCTTGCAGTTTTACTACGGAATTATAGGTGTGGTAGCTTCCCGTTGCTTCCCACACCGTGGAATGATGATGATGATGGCCAGATGATGTTCGGGGACAGTTTGGGCCTTAAAGCTTTTTGACATATGCCTTAAAGGTGAGGAAAAACCCCGAAAAAAACCTCACCTAGGGGGCTTGTCCCGACCAGGAATCGAACCCGGGTCTGCTGTGTGACAAGGCAGCATGCTACCCTGAGGCCACAGCGATATATATATATAAATGGGGGTACTGGGGTAAGATGGAGGGCTGAGGTTAATAAACTGACACAATTTTCCATCTAACATACTTATGCCACTGATGCACTAAACACTTTTCAACCATTTTATATTAACGTTTCATACTATTTTAAACATTTTGGAACCACTTTATAAACATTTATTACGATTTTTAAATATTTATAAATTACGCAAATATTGTGCATCGGGTTCTAGACACGCAGAAATGCTTCATGTAATATCTGCTAGGTGGCTCTCAAATAGGAGTTAACAACATTTGAAAATTCCAAACCATATTTAGTGTTAGTGTACGTAAAATTAGTTTATAGCTTTTTAAATAATATGCATGTAAATTGTTTTGTTAGGTTAGGAAATGGGAAGTTGGTGTACGTCCATTTTTTTTTTTAGCATTTGGGAATAAATAATATGCATGTAAATTGTTTTGTTAGGTTAGGAAATGGGAATTTAGTTTACGTCAATTTTTTTAGAATTTGGGAATTTATTCCCAAAGTTGGTAATGCCGACTTCAGAGCCATCTACTGGAATCTACATTAACCATTACAGCAACTTCCACAACTTGCGCATGTGCATTGCGATTCTGTAAAACTTAGAAGAATTTGTGTGCATTGGTTTCTCAACCTTATCCAGGTGGAGAAACCATCGCCACATGTATTCTTGTAAGTTCTACAGAATCACAGTACGCATGCGGGAGTTGCAGTAATGGTTAATGTAGCTTCTGGTAGATGGCTCTGAAGTCGGCATTACAAACCTTCGGAAAAAAATTCGCAAATGATTAAAAAATGGATGTAAACTAACTTTCCATTTCCTAACCTAACAAAACAAATTATTTCCATAACATTTAATAAACTATAAATTAATTTTACCTACACTAACTTGTCCCATTGGAATCTAACAATATGAAGTTAATTTCTTGAAATATGGTTTGGAATTATTTTCAAATGTTGGTAACTCCAATTTGAGAGCCATCTAGCGGATGTTACATGAAGCATTTCCGCATCTATAGAACTCGATTCACAATATTTGCAGAATTTATAAATATTTGAAAATCATTAGAAATATTGTTTAGTTGTTTGTTCATTCACCTCATACTTCTTAACTCCCAAGCAGACTCGAGTTTCTTCACTTCATTTGTGACATTCTGAGTGCTGTATTACGTTCACAACTGATGTCCAATGGCCTCCTATCCTGCAGACTGACCTCAGCGCCATCTGATGGCTGACTGACAAACTTCCAAATCAATCCCCTCTCCTTATTGTCGGGTATTTCAAAATTCATATTTGTTTTTTTATTCTTGCATATGTAAATTTTTTCCCAAATTGTGAGTTCCTTCGGTTTTTCCAATTGTTTAAGTAATTTTGTTTTGGTTTCTATTCTATGTTTTTCTGACCAGGCATGTGCAGCTATTGCAGATTTTTCTGTTTCTCCATTTTTAACATTTCTGAGGTGTTCCTTTAATCTTGTATTTAGATTCCTTTTTGTTTTTCCTATGTATATCTTTTCACAATATTTACAATTAATTTGATAAATTCCCGATTTTTTGCAGTCTTCAATCTTTTCATTTTTGTTGGTTTTATTAAATTACCTAAACTGTAATCATTTTTCGGTGCTAATTTAACGTTGAATTTGTTGAAGATTTTTTGAAACTTGTCAAATACTAAAGGATGGTATGTGAACTTCTTGAATTTTTTTACCAATATCTTTATCTGTCTGAAGAGTACTTTCATCAATCATTTTTTGTTCATATTGGTAAAAAGTTCAAGAAGTTCACATACCATCCTTTAGTATTTGACAAGTTTAAAAAATCTTCAACAAATTCAATATTAAATTAGCACTGAAAAATTATTACAGTTTAGGTAATTTAATAAAAACCAACAAAAATGAAAAGATTGAAGACTGCAAAAAATTGGGAATTTATCAAATTAATTGTAAAGATTGTGAAAAGATATACATAGGAAACACAAAAAGGAATCTAAATACAAGATTAAAGGAACACCTCAGAAATGTTAAAAATGGAGAAACAGAAAAATCTGCAATAGCTGCACATGCCTGGTCAGAAAAACATAGAATAGAAACCAAAACAAAATTACTTAAACAATTGGAAAAACCGAAGGAACTCACAATTTGGGAAAAAATTTACATATGCAAGAATAAAAACACAACTATGAATTTTGAAATACCCGGTGATAAGGAGAGGGGATTGATTTGGAAGTTCGTCGGTCAACCATCAGATGACGCTGAGGTCAGTCTACAGGATAGGAGGCCGTTGGACATCAGTTGTGAACGTAATTGAGAATGTCACAATTCCCTAGTAAAGTTGCAAGCATAGCATGAAAATGCTATGATTGCAGTGAAGGACCTGCCTTTGGGCAGAATTACTATGGATGAATGGATAATAAAGTGAATGGCTCACAATGTGCATATGCTTCTTTTGCTGGCTCAATTGCTATTGGCATCATCTTGAATATCAGTGGGGTAGAGGATCCAAAAACTTACCATAAATGTCATTATAATGTAATGAAAGCTAACCTTAATGACCTAAACTAACTTAAAAGGTAACACAGTCATGCTAACAAAATAGTAGCTAGCCTGAATATTAATTCCTGATATAATGTTCCAAAAATAGGTGATTCATGATCTCAGATGTACCAGAATATGCAAGAGAGTTGATTGGAAAGTAATGCACAATAATATTTTTTTGCATTAGTATTGCAAATACAATATTGAAATTTCACTGAGATATAGTTTGAAGTTTTCACTTTTTTTCATGACAGCTCTAGTGAGAGAAACATGAACTTCGCAACAAAGATGGTGTGCATGTTATTGTTGTCAGCGTGTGAAGAGCAGCAAAGTGTAGTGTGATTTTTTGTGGGGTAAAGGAAATAACTCAAATGGAATTCATAGGGACATATATGGTGTTTATAGGAAAGACTGTATGGACAATAGCAACATCTATAGGTGATGCTCGTTCTTCAAGGATGGCTGTGAAAATCTTTGTGATTTGCCATGTTCCGGCCGACCAGCCAACAAATGATGACAAGCTTGAACCACTTAATGCATTACTCTGCAGAAGGGCATGTCACCCATTCATCTGAGACAGATGAAGTATGATCAACTGTCTGCATATGGCTATACTCCAACCGAATTAACTTCTATGAACAGAGTATACTGAAACTGGTATTACAATGGAAGAAATGTATTGAGAAAGTTTGCAACTATGTAGAAGAGTAGCTGAAAGATGTGATTTAAATTCATCGGAGAAAATTTTTGAAAACTCACCTCATAAATTTCATGCTTCTGACGAAACCTTGGTTTCAAGCGAAATCTCACCCATCTTCAGTCAAAACTCTGAATGATGAAATTCTTCTGCTGTCAACTCTTCTATTGTTACCACCTTCTGTGCAGCCATTTATGGTTGAATTTATAAACTTCAAAATTAAATTTTGTTCATTAGGAATATCAAAATTCATTGATATATATTTATTTTTCTGAATGCATATCTTCTCCCAAACTGTCAATTCTAAAGGTTTATCCAATTGTTTAAAAGTCTTTCTTCTCTTCCAATTTTATGATGTTCTAATAAATTATGTGCAGCAATTGCAGATTTTTTCAATTTTACAATTTTTAATATTTCTAAAATGTTCTTTAGTATGAGATTCCAAATTCCTTTTAATTTTTCCTGTATATGACGGCAGAAGAATTTCATCAGTCGGAGTTTTGACTGAAGATGGGAGAGATTTAGCTTGAAACCACAGTTTCATCAAAAGCACGGAATTTATGAGGTGAGTTTTCAAAAATTTTCTCCGATGAATTTAAATGATTATTATCTCATAATTTTAGCAAAAAAGGGCACCAAAATTTTACAGAAAACAAATCCATCCCTGCCCTACTATTCTGCAAAAATTATAATGAAAAGAAACTTCCAGAAAGAACTGATGGAGCACTTCAAATCACAAAGTAATGAGAAACCATGGGCAGCTATCTCGCAGAATAAAAACTTAATACCTGAACAACCTAGACATGAAGCAGTAGCAACATTCAGACTGTTAACAGGCCATGACTACCTGGCAGCACATCTCCATAAAATTGGAATCTTCAACTCTCCAAATTGTATCCTCTGCCAAGACAACACTACTGTGAACAAAGATCATCTTGCTAGCTGTGAGGCTATGAAGATATCACCTACAAGAACTCTGGCAGGACTCTATTGGGAAGCAAGAAAGCAAATGGAACACATCCAAGCTAATGGCAATTAGACTACTACTACTATCTCATAATGTTTACCTCCCAACATTAATTTTAATATAATGAAAGATGTGAATTAATTTGTGTGTTCATTTTTTTACCTGTTAAACTATTATAAAAAAATTATTGTGGATAACTTTCCGATTCACTTTTGTAGTTAAGACAAATTGATAAGAATCAAAACAGTTTGTAAACTGTGGCCTGCTGCATGTCAAGACATTTGTGCTTTAATAAAATAAATATAATTGGCTTTATACATTAAGTTTGAATAAATATGACAACATGATTCAATAATTTGTGAACTACATGATATGAATAGCCATAGGTTTTAAGAAAGCAAAGAATGATATTTGTAACTCCGCTGCCTGTGCTAATTGATCCACCTTTCTGAATGTTTATTATGCTTA
Organism: Diploptera punctata; assembly: GCA_030220185.1. NCBI lineage: Eukaryota > Metazoa > Arthropoda > Insecta > Blattodea > Blaberidae > Diploptera > Diploptera punctata. The sequence goes on from JASPKZ010003852.1 coordinate 2,782,565, forward strand.
ATATTTCAGAATTATGGCTGGAGATGCAAAAGTGGATGCTAATGAATTTAAAGGGCTTTCCAAATATTTTAATGGTACCACAACGGCAGGACGTGCAAATGTAAGTAACATATTTTATGAATTTATTCATTGTGCATGAAGTACAACTGGATCTGGGCCATATGTATCTTCACGTGGACAACTAGTTGCTAACACATATCGATAGTTATTGCTTATGTTTATGGTTTAGCAAAATGTTTAGTGGCATTATCCATGATTTAGTCCAGTGATAAACAAGCAAATTTTACTTAAGTTTCCGCTAGGGATAATAAATATAACTTAAGTAATTGTGAAAAAAAAATTATCCTTATGTTTAGGTACATTTGGGTGGGTTAGATTATGATTTGGTAGGGTTAGCTGACATTTAGTTAACAATATGAATGTATCTGGGTGGACTTTCCAATAATAGGGGAGTTTTTTCCATATCAAGTCATGTCACCACCACCTCCGATTTTGTTGGAACTTAATATTTTTATCTTCTCACATAGTTATGAAAGTAATCTATACCAAATTTTAGCTCTTTATTTCAACTTTCTTTGTTGTATAATACCTTGAAGTATTAGTAAAAATAGCTGGTTTTGCGGTTTCCAAACCTCCAAAAAAAGAACTTATAATTTAATGAAAAATATTTGTATCTTTGACATTTATAGTTTAAATGTTATGAAAATTTGCAGTAATTGTTGAGTGAACTGTGCTGATTCCAGAAAAAAAGTCAACACTTTATGTTTGGGCCTATTTGTTTCATAAAAAATATTTTTTTATAAGTTTTCAAAAACTTTTTAGCACAAAAGTGGTGTTTTACAAAATAATTTGTATCTCTAAGAGGCAAAGTGATAATCAAGTCAATTTTTTTAAATTGATCTTCAACATATTTTCTATTTTAAGAAACAAGAAAATACTTGGCATTGCATTTGCTTCATTGTATGAAAATATCTTTAATTAAACTATTTTTTACTACTTTTTTTGTAATAATAATATGAGAAAAACTATGTGAGAGTGTGATGATTATTTTTTATATTTGCCATAGATTGATACTGGGTTATCACTGGATGCAGCTATGTTGCTATGAAAATATAATTTCTATAGTCAGCCGCTGAGTCCCCATCTTTGACGTTTAGGTTGTACAAGGGGTAAAGGGAGAAACTTGCCCTCTGCTGCCAATAAGGAAATAGTTGAATTGGGAGTGAACGTCTGTCACAACCAATCACTGCTCTTGATGCCGCTAGTGAGGTTTGAAATTGCTGTGATGTTGTCGGCTGTATTTCTACTAACTGTGTGGTACATAAAGCGGCCCCTCCACTTACTACCCATATCAGCAACACTGTCGTAAAAAGTCAGGGCCGGAGACTGAGCGGCTGGACTGTAGGTTATGTTTACGTAAACTTATCATTCAATATTAACACTTTTGAGAAAAGTAATTTATATACAGTGGACACTTTTTAATTTGAACTCAAGGGAGGAATTTTTAAAAATTCAAATTATCGGAACTTCGAATTAACAAAAGACACTTTATTTTACATAGTACTGTACCCTGAAATAAATTTATTTCATGCAAATACTGCAATTAAATGCTCTGTAACTCACATTTTAATTTCCATATTTTGTCATAAAATGTGTAGTCCTAGTAGTTTGACATAAGTTTAGCACTTCAATACAAAACTGCTTCCCCTTAAATGTAAATGTTTTGTTAGGCATACACTTGGAGAAAAGTCCAGCTTCATCCACATCAAAGATTTATTTTGATTCATAATTCCTTGTGAATTTAGGTAATCCACTCATTAATTGTTTCCCTATTACCGTAACTGCAGCACTCTCCTCGCACATGTTTTTAAACAAAATGCGATTTTTTCCCCTCAAAACCACTGAACCAACCTCCACTTCCTTTAAAATTTCTTGTGAGTTTCCTACTTCCACCACTTTGTAGGTTCCAACTCTTCATTATCTTTTTTGTATTCTTTATATAGGTGGATAAAGTGTTTGGCAGTATTCCTTGGCAATATTACACTTCTTCTTTGTTCCTTTTTCTACTTCCTTGAACACTTCAACTTTTTTTTGCTAATGTTAAACTGGTGTACACTCCACGTTTCGACATTGTGAATCGAGCAACTAATAGATTCGTATACTGATATAAGTTATTAACTCTTGTACTGTATGTGTAAATATATAAATGTACTGTAAAATTAAGGGAGGGTACATGCATTATTTTCAGTTTTTGGGCTATGAGTGAGGGGTGAGAGTGTTTATGTACTGAATCCGACGACACAAAGCGCTGAACAATGCGGTCCAGTTCGCTTGCCATCTAACGGGACTTTTAACAATAAGCAACTAGGAATGCGGGTACTAGACGAATTCTTGGAATTTTTCAACCGTATTTCAACTCTTATAGAATTCAAATTACTTTTTTCATTATCAATAAATTTAATTGTGATGGGGACATTAAGCATGGTGGCCTCTTTGTACTTCATGACAGGAGTAGGCTATATGCTTGCACTTGGTTTCAGCTATTCCCTTATCATCCACCCCTCATACAGCACATATAAACATACACTTCTCTCTGTACACAATACAAGAATACATCTACATAAATAAGTGGTGCATAAATATTAATCTGCCTAGTGTGAAACCCAAAGCACATAAGTTCAGTGGGTGGCATTAGAAACACACACATTCCATTTTTTTTCAGACACATTTCATTATCTTATGAAATGTTTGTAAATTCCTAAAATTGCTTTTAGGTACAATCTATTTCAATGATTTATACATTTATTTCTAGTGTTTTACTATCTCAAGCAATTGCATAATTTGTTAAATTTTGGATTCTGGTGTTTATGTCTACAAGCAATATTAGGATAATCAATGGTAAAGAGAAACATTTATGCTTGAATCAGGAATCAAACCCTGAACCATTAGCACGGAAAGCTACAATAAATGAATTGTGTTCATTAATTTACTTATTTCTATCATAATAATAGCTTTAGCTTCTCAATATTAATTTAATAAATGTTAGGATACCTCATGCTTAAGATGAAATACTATGAATGGAGAGAATAATGTTTGCATGGCAAATCCAGAATTGCAAACATAGGGAAAGGCTGCATTTTTCTATAATGAAAGGCAATGAAAAATAAATCATCACAGTAATGATATTTTTAATTTTCAGGTTGCCAAAGCAACATATGCAGCAGTAGGATTGGTCATCTTGTATTTTTCTCTCAAGCCAAAGAAGAAGACAACATAAGCTTAATTCTAGGAATATAGCTTTAAATATTTTAGATAATGTATGTTAGATATAATGCATCAAGAATTGTTCATTTTTTATTTAATATTTTTAAGAATGTAATTGTTGTATTTACATGTATATAAGCTGCTTTATTTTTCAAAAGAAAATTTGACTTTAAATTTTTCAGAACAATATATGATAACTTCATTTTTAATAATTTCTTTACAATAGCATGTATGTACCATACTGCTCATGTATGTACTGTAATAAATATGCATTTTCCTATAATTTCTCCATCACATGTTTAAGAAGTAACTTTTTTTTAAAAGTGTCATAAGATGTAGCATTATATATATGTGTGTGTGTGTACTCAGAGGTAACAATTATGTTAAAGTAAATCTGTATTAGGAATTTATCAATGAAACGCTATATACAATGTAAATAATATAAATTGGAAAAATATACAATTTCCAAACTTAAATAAGTGCTTTTTATTTATAAAGAGTCAATCACAATAATCCAATCTACAATATAAAAGAAAGTAAGAATCAAATCGTGAATTCTTCTTACCTCATACATCTATGCAGTATCGGGAAACATATCATTCCCATCTTCAGCTGTTTTCACGACTGTCAATTTTTCATTATGCCAGTAATTTTCTAAACTGCCATCTGATGTACTTTTGAATAACTTTGGTAATCAAATTTGGTTTGTCTGGAAACTCAAAGTTCATGGTTCTAGTATGGTTTTTTGAATGTATATCTTTTCCCAAACTGTTAATTCCAAAGGTTTAGATAGATCTTTCAAAAGTTTTGCTTCTTTTTCAATTTCACCATTTTTTGTGTTTCTAAAGTGTTCTATTTTGTGAGTGTCTAAATTTCTTTTTTATTACAAAGTTCTTCAAAAGTACACCAGATAGCAGTTTAGAAAATTACTGGCATCATGAAAAATTGACACTTGTTAAAAGCTGAAGATGGGAATGATGTGTTTCCCAATACTGCAATTCTGTATTAAAAAAATAGATGTATGAGGTAAGAAAATTTCACGATTCATTTGATTCTTATTAAGAAGACCTCATAATCTAAAAATTCCCAACTCTATTATATAAAAGAAAGTATTCATAGCTACAATAAGTAGCAACTTCAGGTTGAAAAGATCAGCTATAATGGCGGGAGGATCCAACATGCTGACCACATGTCACTCCTACACTGGCTGGATGATTGTTCTACCTCTGATTTAACATGTGGATGTGAGCAAGATCTGTCGTGTAATGGTGTTTGTTTATTCTTGTAAAGTCACACATGTAGTTTATTATCCAGACAGTATACAATAATGTATCATTCAATTGAGGAAAATAATTAAAACTCTTTACATCCTGATGTTACAATGAATCACAATAACTTTTAATTCTTCTTCTTCACTTAATGGTTTAGGCTCTGGGCTTCTTTTTTTTTATTCATAGTTTCCTTCCATTTTTATAGCATCTTTCTATATCTCATCGACCACTTGGCTTATTATTGGATGGCATTATGCACCAATCAGCTTACGGGCCATTATGTAAGTTTCGAGAAAAATATGTTTACAGTTTTTTTCCTATATTTTAAACTCTAGCAAGAGTTATTTAATTATTTTTGACTTGACAATCACTTATATGATATTGCATATACTGATTCATACTGTATCAGTAAAATTAATAACTCACTGGCACTATCAAGTAGGTTCACACGGACATAAGCTCTCCATACATCCCTATCCTGAACTAATGTTTTTCAATCATTCTACGTATAATCTACTTCCCTCAAATCATGGTTAATGTTATTCTCCCACCTCATTCTTGGTCTACCAACTGGGCATTTTCCCTCTGGTTTTCATACAAGAAGCTTCCATGCACCTCTTTCATTTCCATTCCTGATACATGTCCTGCCCATTGCAGTCTACGAGACTTAACTGTTCTTATTATATTTGGCTTCCTATAAAGATCAGAGATCATGTAGCTCACTGTAATGTAATCTTCTCCATTCTCCTGTCTGTTCATCCCTCTTTGGTCCAAATTTTCCTATACAGAAAATACACACATAGATAGCTATATTAAAGCTTCGGGATTCAACCATTTTGCTCACAAAGGGACAGTGTTCAATAGTTTGACACATAGACTAGTAAATATACCTATGAGCAAAGAAAATTATGAAAAAGAAAAGAATACATAATGTTGCAACAGAAAACAGTTTTGAAGAAAACATGGTATACAAGAAAATGAATAAATTTTAAAGACAAAAATTAATTAATGAAAGCACACTTATAAAACAAACAGAAGAAAAAATACAATTCAAGAAATTCACTTACATCTATTGAAACACCACAAGTTTCAAAAAATTTTCAAAAAGTTTAATATACAGGGCAAGTCAAAATGTTGTGCAGGTTTTCAGAAATTTATTATGTGAAATGTAATGAACATATAATATCGTGAGACATAATGTATGAAAGGTAAACTCTCAAAGTTTAGTTGTCCACTTCTAAAGTTCCGCGTTCACCCGCAAGATGTCAACAGCAGAGCAGTAAAGGAAAATGGCGTTGACTGGGGATCAGAAGTCTTTCTGTGTGCTTGATTACCATGTAAACAACTCTGTGACTAGTGTTCAACGACATTTCCGTACCAGATACGATAAAGACCCGCCGGATGGGAGATCCATTCGTAAGTGGTACACACAATTTAGGGATTCAGGCTGTATCTGTAAACGAAAATCGACTGGCCGTCCGTCGACGAGTGAAGAGACAGTCGAACGCGTTCGCACATGCTTCGTGCGGAGTCCACAGAAATCCACCTACCGGGGAGCGACAGAACTTCAACTACCACAAAAAAACTGTATGGCGGATTCTCCGGAAACGTTTACAGATGAAACCCTACCACTTGCAACTGGTTCAAGCCTAAAACCCGCCGATTATGCTTTGCGAGCGTCCTTCTGTGTTGATTTTCTCGCATTAATGGAAGAGAATGAGTTCCATGAGAGGGTAGTTTACAGTGATGAAGCGACTTTCCACCTTTCAGGAAAAGTGAATAGACACAATGTAAGGATTTGGGGAACTGGTAACCCCCATGCAACTCTGGAACATCAACGCGATTCTCCGAAAGTGAATGTCTTTTGTGCCATTTCCCATGCAAAGGTTTATGGGCCCTTTTTCTTTCATGAACGTACTGTGAACGGACATGTTTTCCTTGACATGCTACAACAATGGCTCCTTCCGCAGCTTGAAGCGGATAGTCCAGATTTCATTTTGCAGTTGGATGGTGCCCCTCCACATTACCATGGCAGTGTTCGAGACCATTTGAATACGGCTTTACCACAACGCTGGATAGGCCGTGCATCTCAGGGTGATCAACAACTCATTCATTGGCCACCTCGTTCACCAGATCTAACCCCGTGTGATTTCTTCATGTGGGGTCTTGTAAAGGATCATGTTTACGTGCCACCACTTCCAACAACACTGCATGAACTGCGTGCCCGCATCACAGCAGCCATTGCTGATATCGACCGCGGACTGCTACAGAAAGTTTGGCAGGAGATTGAATATCGGCTTGACATCTGTCGTGTAACAAAAGGCGCTCACATAGAACATCTGTGAATATTTAAAAAAAAACTTTGAGAGTTTTACCTTTCATACAATATGTCTCACAATATTATATGTTCATTACATTTCACATAATAAATTTCTGAAAACCTGCACAACATTTTGACTTGCCCTGTAAGATTGGCACCAAAGGGCAGATACAGCCTAAATAGGATAATTAAAACCAATAAAAATGAAAAAAATTATTGAAGAAAACAAATCAGGAATTTATCAGATCAAATGCAGGGATTGTGACTACGAAAAAGAAAAAGAAATTTGAAAACAAGGGTGAAAGAACATCTTAGAAATGTCAAAAATGGTGAAGTGTAAAGTCAGCAGTATCTGCTCATGCTTGGTCCGAAAAACATCTAATTGAATCAAAAGCCAGTCTGATTAAAGAAACAGAAAAACTAAAAGAACTCACAGTTAGGAAAAATTCCACATTCAAAAAAACAAGAAAGAAAAACTTATGAACTTCAAAATTCCCACAGATTCTGACTGGATCCAGAGGTTTATTGATTCACCAACAGAGTGGAGAAGTAGTTCTTCTGATCGACATAACATCAGTAGACAAGATAGTACTGAAGATGAAATTGCGATCTACGTAGAAGACTGGATATGAGGAGAGGTATGAAGCACTTTAATTTAATCATAAATTAAATCTCATAGTGATATATTCCTAAAAATGTTCAAGACTAATAATATGCTTGTGTAACTGTAAACAATATTTAAAATAAGTGGAACAACAGTAAAAAATTTATCTCATATTTTTAGTGTGGATTATTCACATTGGAAATTTATATATATATATTAAAATTATCATAGAACAAATTTAGAAAAAAATATACACTTTTCATTTAAATAAAATAGAATGAATTTTACTACCTGATGAACAGTGGATCTCTAACCCGTCTCCTATAACAATGGCCTCTGAATTGACGAGCACCTGATTTTGTATCTTTATGATTATAAAATCGGCTGCGGTGGACTAGTGGTTATGCTCCTTGCCTCTGGTCCCGGGTTCAAACCTGGCCAGGGTCAATGGATTTTTTTTAGGATGGAAAAATCCAAGGAGCAAGTACTCCGGGAGGGACTTTAAGCCGTGGATTAAGTCTGAATATTTTTAGGCTTGTAAAAGATCCTTAAGCCTAAATGAAAGGCCTCTAAGCAAAATTTATCGAATTTTCCCATCATAGTTCTACCTTAGTTTCCTAGATGTCAGTATGAGGCAGAACGCTGACCATGGACCACTCAAGTGACATCTATACAAAAACAAGTGTAACTAAATTAGTATGGTTCAAATTCTTCCCTGTAGAGGGAGAGTGCCTAAATCTCTGTTAAGGGAAATGTGGGCTTACAAGAAGAGAAGAAGATATGATTATAAAATAGGAGTATATGGACTTCATGTACGATAAATATTTGATTCACATAAATAAAATTCTTACATACCTGCAGGAGTATATGGACTTCATGTACGATAAATATTTGATTCACATAAATAAAATTCTTACATACCTGCAGTGAGACAGAGGATGCCTTTCCATTTTCTTCTGCAGTTCTTATAAACCATATCTAAAAATTTTCTGAGCTCTTGATGTCATTATAACATATAGAAAAATCACACTAACTTGACAATCTTCACTATACATTGTAGCGCCAAACCAACAATACTCAGTTATGCATCAACAATATAAGAGCAGGAACATTTGGAGCCAAGCTCCATGATACAAAATTTAGATTAGTATTTATGAAGATCTAGTTTCATAGCCATTTGTTGCAAAACACAGAATCTCTAAGAGGTAAAATCAAATGTTTCTTACCTCTCCTCATACAATTCTTCTATCAGGACTGATGGCTTTTACATTTTTCTTTAATAATAATGCTATATTTAAAGATTTGGCACTAAAAGTGTGTGTACACTTACTTCATGACCCAGTGCAACGGATGGCATCAAAATTTCATTATTTTTAAAACGGTACTTAGCTGGTTGTTATATAGCATTGTCCAATTGTAAATTAATTTTGGAAGTCCACTCGTGTCTGTTTTTTCAACATGTACATTCCATTTGATATAATCTCGGCTATTTTTTTTTCTAATCATATTATGGCCTTTCTGCAGTGGTATCTTGCCCTTTGGTGGGGCTTAATCCCAAAAAAAATGGGCTCAATAACAACTATTTTAATACTTTTAAAATTCATAATGAATCACCATTGAGGTTACTATGTAAAAGATTGAAATCTTAAGATGTGTACCTGATATCTGAGTTGTACTCAAATAAAATTAAATTTCAGTTTAATCACTTTGTCAGTCAGATAACTTTGAAAGCCTTTCATCATCAGCATTTAAAATGGTACTCATTTAGTTATATATGACCTGGCAGCACTACTAGAGCAAATACGATAAATGAGTTCTACATTCTATTCCAGACCTAGTCAAATTTTAGGTTGTGAATTGTCAATACTTTTAAGAAATTTACAAATTGCCAACAATTAATCATGGGTTTGAAATTATGAAACATTTATGAATGTTGGAAAGTAACTCAACATTTTTTTTTTCATTTACATTTGAAGACTCAGGGGAAAGTAAGTTTAGTAAATGGGATGAGTTATGAACATTTGCAGATTATGGTTTAAACAGGAGAGAAACTTGGAAGCTAGTCTCAGGAATTCCATATTAAAAATTTACCTGCCAGGAAAAATCTTTTATTAAGTTATGTAGATAGGAAATAACACTATGAGGTTATGAAGTATGAGGTGAGTGAAATAAAAAATAAACAATAATACAAATATTTTAGTTTTAAATTTTAAACTATTATCCTGTAAAACAATGAAAAGTTTGGTCTGTCGTCATCTTATCTCATAGTTGATGGTAATATGAGGTAAGATGACGGTAGACCAAACTTATTTATTAAGTAGATCCTCATAATGATACTTTTTATTGTATTTTCATAATGAAAAGTTAACTTAGCTCTCTTTTCCCCTTGAGTCTTCATTCATGTTCAGAATTAAATTGAAAATGGCATATGAGAAGGCCCAATGTTTGTGTTGTATTAATTCTGTAAAACAATTTAAGAACTGATTACTGTAGAATATTCTGCCAAAACCAGACTGCACCATAGGAAGCAAATTAGTCATCCTGCCTTCGCAAAGAGCTGCAGGATAAATGTTGGTTCAAGGCTCATGAAGAAAGTAAATTTCTCATTTAAACGCAAATCTTTCTCTTATACATTGTAATTCCCTTCCAACAAATGCTCTGAAGCCATGCTTCTATCTTAAAGATAGAAGCATGGCTTCAGAGCATTTGTTGGAAGGGAATTACAATGTATAAGAGAAAGATTTGCGTTTAGATCGGTACTTGTCTCAGGTAGCTCAGTTGGTAGAGCACTTGGTCTGGAGAACCAAGGGTCCCGGGTTCAAGTCCCGGTCTGAGCGTATAATTTTTCTCTTCAAATATGATTTATCCATCAATGAGATGTACGAAATCAATTATTCTCATTTAATTTTGACCAGGGTATAGGATTCTTTCAAAGTTAAAATTGGGAAACACATTATGAGGTTCTTAATTAATTTATTATAGGATTCTTATCCACTCAGCATCATAAGAATTTTATATAGCTAAGATAATAATTAATGTCTTGTCTCCAGGTTGAAGAAATTTGCTACAATGGCTAATCATATGTCATCCCTATTCTAGCTGGATGATCTTCCATCTTTGTGACTGACACTTGAAAGTGAGGTCAGGAGCTGGCTGGTAACATGTGGAAGTGAGACTAGCAGCCAGGATATAAGTTAACCCTTAACCGGAGTTGTGGGGTCTTTTATGATACCAATGACATTGGACACCCCTGACATTCTTTTAAAATCCATTTTTTTTTCGAAATCCTTTTGTGTAGCTTTCCCTTTGTTTAATATTAACCCTTAGCCATGTTCTGTAACCTGTAAGTACTGATACTTTCTCTGTGTATAAGTAAAATAAAGAGTGGTATCCTTTATGACTCCACAACTCCAGTAGCATTCCAGTATTTTTGTTGAATGTTAGTTTATGTAACAATGGTATAGTTGGTGTTAATATGGCCTATCATGCTCGTAAATGTATATCAGTGCTTGATACTGATTTCCTGGTCTTTGAAAAGACCCTGACTATAATTATTCTGAACATGAAACATTCAGAACTAGAATGTGACTCTGAAATTTTTAAGCATATTCTTCCAAACAAACAGGACACTTATAGGTGTGGACATTCTGCACCAGACATCAGAGAGTACGGGTTTAGAGATGATCAATTATTTTGCATGCACCTAAAAAAGAAAAAGCTGCCATCATGCTTCTAACATGCACCATTCAGAATGTAGTGATCCTGAGACATGCAAACCACAAATTATATTCGTATTTTTATAATAGTACAAAAGGGGAATAGATACTTTTGAACAAAACATTTTTACATATAGTACAAGCAGGCGAAGATGGAAATGGTCCCTTGGCTGTCTGCTATGTTATTCTGAACAAAACTTATATCAATTGTTAGGTATTGCAATCTTCTTTCAAGGGTTACAAGTCTATTTCTCACTTTGAATTCCTGAAAACTTTAGGCCAACAATTTACAGAGCCATACCTGAACGAAAGACTTATAAATGATCAATTACCAAAGAACTCAGAATGCTTGTTTCCAGGATTTTGAAAAAACCATTTCCGAAGAATGGAAGATCAATCAAGGATGTAAAAGAAAACAGTGTGCATTGTGCCTTCGTTCAAACGAAAAGAAAATGAACCAGTATTGTGTAAGATGTGATAGACCAATGTGCCAGACATGCTGATCAGTTATGTGGATAATTAGGAACATTCTATTATGAAAGAAAGTTTTTGTAAATTACGTGGGGTTTTTATTCAGTGTATTTTGAAATTTCAGTGAAGAAATGTGTATTTAATTTTAGGAAGTTATATTTTGAGGTTATTTTAATTATATTATTTTTGGTCTGGACATCTTACCTCAATATTAATGTTGATTTGTTCTTGAACATGTTTCAAAACAATTCTCTGTTTTATCTTCAGCTTTCCCAGTCTGGGAAAGCTGAAGATAAAACTGAGAATTGTTTTGAAACATGTTCAAGAACAAATCAACATTAATATTGAGGTAAGATGTCCAGACCAAAAATAATATAATGAAGAAATGTGTGTAAACACAAAACCTGACAAATTCATTGTATAGATGTTCGTGGTAATTATTGTTCTATTTTTCACTACACTTGTGCTATATCCTGTAATTTAGTGAATTTCCCTCCCCAAATGATCCATATTATTCCACAATCAGTTAGTTAAATAAACAAACTATTTTATAATTCTATTTTTCACAATAAATACAAATACGACTGCACGTACTATGACATTTTCTGTTGGTGTCTTTTTCGGCCCCACAACTCCACTGACATAAAAAACGCATAACTCTGGTTAAGGGTTAAGGACCTTCTAGATCAGTTACTCAATACTGCTACTTTCAATAATATCATGTGCCCTGCTCATTAATTTACAATATAATATATAAAATCAATAACCGAATTAATAACCCACAAAAAGAAATATACATAAATTAATATTTTTATAGGAAGTAACACTATGAAGTTTCTTTAATAATAATAGATATAGACACCTTACTTTTAATTTGTGAAATTATAATTATGAAATGTCTATATCTGCCTCAATATTATTAAAAATGTTAGTTTTAGTTTTGATAGTTTAAAACTAAACATCTTTTAAAGTGGTTGGTATCTAATGTCGAGCACTTGATAATGGAATCATTCGCTCTCTTGCACTCCAATATTTAGCAGAAAGGCTGGTCTCTTCTACAAAAGCTGGACAATGGAGGAGATGGTTTCTTTCCATATCTTCATTTAAATTGCAAAAAGGGCATTTAGGTGAATCTGTTATGCCAATTTTGTGTATGTGTTTATTCAGGCAGTCATGTCCCGTTAGCAGTCTGAATGTTGCTACTGCAGATTTTCTTTGTAATATAGTAATGTCATAAGCTTGTAGATTTTCCCATTCCTTTCCAGATGTTTTGGTGGTGTATTCTTCTCTAAGTTTATTGATATATTTATTTGAGATAATTCTTTTGATAGAGTGAAAGGAAACTGGAGTAGAAGTTGGGTTTGAAACAATTTTGCTACCCTTCTTGGCCAGAAAATCAGCTATTTCATTGCCTGTCACTCCACAATGGGCCGGAATCCATTGAAGTACAACTTCTTTATGTAGACGGGATAACTGTTTTATCATTTTGTGACATTCAATAATTTTGATGCTTTTGGGTGTTGTGTCTTGTGTTATAGCGAGAATGGCTGCTTTGGAGTCACATAGAATTACAACTTTTGTAAATTTTTGGATGTGATATAAAAGATTTTTTAAACTTAAGAAAATTGCTAGAATTTCACCATCAAAGTTTGTTGAATTTGTGTTTAGTTTACGATAAAAGGAAAAAAGTGGACATACTGCACCAGCACCAGTGCCACCGTCATTTTGGTAGGCTGGAGCCATCTGTAAAAATATGTATCCATTCAGGAGCAGGGTATCTTAGATTTATTATTTCCAGTGACATTTGTTTTAAAATATATGGGGGAGTTTCAGATTTCTTGATGTCTTCTGTTAAATGAAGGTTACATTCATTTTCCAAAAATTCTAGAGGGTTGTTTCTCATCTGCATATTTTTCTTTTGAATGTGGAAGTTGCAATTTCTGTTTGATTTCTTGTACAATACTTAAGAAGCTTTGCTGAGATTTTAAACATACTACACATCTTTTAAAGTAGATTTAATTAATTTCTGTCTATCTTTGGGTTTTTACAGCTGCTGCCGTCTTCCCATGCCAAATTTAATTAATTTCATAACTTATTATGTGCATGAGGTGATATAATTACGACTCATCTTATTTATTATTTTTAATGAAACTAAAATATTACCCAAGTACCCTTGGGCAACTGATTACCAGTTTTCCACCATAATATTTTACATCATATGACTTCAGAGATTTAATTGTTTAATAGTATCATGCCTTTATGAACATTGAACTTTTATAGGAAAAATCACTATGAGGTCTATCTAAGTAAAGTAAAGTGATCCCACTATAGGCCTTAGGAGGCCCTTGGGGGTAATAGGAGGTTAAGGCTCCCACTTTTTCTTGACAATCGGCACTTGATGTCAGCCGGGTTGTCAGCCCTGCACGACGGCCGCCTTTACAGTAATTTTTTAATAGGAAATAAAGTATGCATGACTAGTGAAAAATCATATATTTCAATTCTCTTTGGATAAACAAATACAAAATTGAACTATTGTGGTCCATTTTGATATCTTATACAAGTTTGGTATAAAACTAGACACATTACATACTTCTAAAGAATATAATACATCTGTCACACAGTTACAATATAAGCACTTAATATAAGTCAAGTAATCATGAATTTCATAGTTAAATATGGGAAATAACATTATGAGGTTCTTAATTCAATGAATGAATGAGTCACTTCTTACTTTACCTCATATTTCATATTTTTTTAAACACAGGAACTGTTTTCAAGAGGAGTCCCTTTTATGAGTCATAATGTCAACTGAAGATAAGAGGGCCTCCTCTTGAAAACTGCAGTTCCCGTGTTTAAAAAAACATGAAATATGAAGTAAGGTAAGAAGTGACTCATTCATTCATTGAATCATGAATTTGTTTAAAAGCACAGCCTTTATGTTGTTAAAAGCATGTCTAAAAGTTTATGTTGCTATCCTTTATTATTACATTCGCTGATTCCTTCACCAACCTGAATCCGCTGGCCTGGAGTCAGACTGAATTTATAGTTCCTTGGAGCTTCAAATAACAATACTATTGTCGAACCGAGACGAAACTCGCCAAATGGTTCTCCTTTACACATGTGTAGTTTCTTACCTTCACTTCCAACAATAAAAGCATCTTTCTGCCGTACATCCATTCTTCGCCACTTACGTTGATTTGTTATCAGATCCTGTAAAAATTAACACTCCCTCAAGCACAAAAAATAAACTTCAAAACATAAAAGTGAAATTTAGTTACAATAAACTGTAAGTAATCACATTTAAAATTACTAGAACATAATATATTAGTAAATAATGCGAGTCTGTTGCATTTTACAGACTGGACAAGCTGACGATGAAAGAGAATTGTTTTGAAATGTCCTAAAAGAACTCAACTTTTATGAGGTAAGACAACAGGCTCACTTTTTTTTCAATGCCATCAATTTGTCATTTCGACTCACATTATTTACTAATAAGAACCTCATAATGTTACTTCCTATTGCAATTTTATAACATAATATATTAATGATATATATCCCCCACCATGGTCAAGCGTAGAAGTCATCCTGCCTTGGTGCAAAGCCACAAATGTTGGTAGTATTTAGGCTATTATTTTTTTTTATTTCAAAGATGGATATTGAATTACCAATAAATTTTCCCCAAAGGCCTCTCATTTCAAGTATGATTTTCTTTTACATAAATCTACAACACAGTACTTCATGACTTTACTTTCTTTCGAAAAGAAGCCTTACCCAGGATTTTTATGGCCAGAAAAAAATCCATCAACCTTGACCTGGTTTGAATCTGCAAACCTCAGAACCAGAGACTACTGGAGTATCAAAACTGATAGTATAGGCTGTGAACTGGTTCAAATCTTAATGGGGAAGAAATTTGTTTCATGATATTTTGATCAGTGGAAAGAACTACTGCCCACCTGCTATTATGTAGCTTCAAATATGGATGCTTTGATAAGTAGTGGATCCAGGTTAATAAAACTAGTTATAATAGCTGAAAGAACCAACATGATAAATACAAGACATTCTTTTACTTATATTTAAATTAATGTTGGGAAGTAAACATTATGAGGTTATATCATTAAGTAATAATAATTCTTTTAAAATTGTAAACTTTCACAGCAGGTGTTTTGATTAATGTATTTTATGTCTTTTGGGCTAAATGGCCATGGTTTGGTTTTATTAACACTCAATGTTTTGTCTACTACTGCAGTAGACATCCTCAGGAGATTCTGCATGCTCTTTGACCTCCTAACTCTTCAAATGTCGGCTGCAGAAGAGTTAGGAGGTCAAAGAGCATGCAGAATCTCCTGAGGATGTCTACTGCAGTAATAGACAAAACATTGAGTGTTAATAAAACCAAACCACGGCCATTTAGCCCAAAAGACATAAAATACATGAATAATTCTTTTACTTGTTCGATGATGGTTCACCTCTGTGAACAATAAATCCAGATGTGGGGCCAGCAGTCAGGTGGTAAGAAAATAGCTTTCTATATGCGTTGTGCAATGCAGTTTTATACATTATTATTGATACTAAGTGACATTATTAGATAGCAATTAACAAAATTGAAATGAGAATGTACACTTCACAACATAAAATAAAATATTTTATTAGGACATGTCACTTCATGTTGATTGTATATAAAATCTCCAAAACATATCAAGTTGAGAGGACTCATTTTATGAGGTGAAGTATATATTTCTATATTTGAAGAGAAAATTACATGCTCAGACTGGGGCTCAAACCCAGGACCTTTTGCACTCTAGGCAAATGCTCTACCGAGTGAGTCATCTGAGCATACATAAGAGAAAAAATTGTGTTTAGATTGGAGCTAGCTCAGATAGCTCACTCGGTAGAGCATTTGCCTAGAGTGCGAAATGTCCTGGGTTCGAGCCCCAGTCTGAGCGTATAATTTTTCTCTTCAAATATAATTTATCTATCATTGAGATGTATAAAATGTATATTTCTAATTCAATTCGGTTTTTTTATTAGAACATGTTCTACATCCAACTGCTAATGAGAAGCCTTTGATAGCAATTCAACATATTCAAGAACTAATGTATTCATGTAGACTTTCACAGCCCGAAAATCTTCATCAAGATCATCATATTCAAGAACTTCCCATTGTAATAATTTGATGTACAATATTAAAAAAAAAAGGGCTGATTTTTGTTCATTATGTGAAGGTAACCAACACCACAGATTTAAAAATAAACTTATTGAAGTGAAGTGGCATAGTGGTAAGTTATTTTTCTTCATTTTGAGAAAAACAGTGTTTTATTTGTCAGTATACAAAGAATTAAGTTTGCTTAATATTGATAATCATGGAGATATTTATTATCCTAAGTGATGATATTAAATTGTTGATGTATCTGAAATACAGTATGCAGTTTCTTCTTTACAATCATGTACTGTACTTTTTTTTTTTTAAATGTCACCATTATGCCTTATACCCCTTCAAATAATGAATTGACTCACACTATAAGATTTTAAACATCTTGCTTTCAGTATAATGATTGAATAGAGATATGTAGGATAATTTAAGTTAGGTATGCTGATACTATACTTTAGCAAAAAGAGACAGCAGGGAAGATCAATGTACAGATTAAACATTTACTCCTAAAAGTGACTATGTGAATATCTTTTCTTGCTAATATTTTCAATGCATATGATATGATTTACAAAATGTCGTAGATGTCCAGTTAATTAAATATTTTGTAAGTAACAATAATGGCATGAGGATGCATAAAGTTTTGTTTTTGGAACTTGGAATTTCTCATCAGCTCATTCATTTTGGACCTTACTGTACAACTTAGAGAGATTCTTTACGAATAAATTATTGACTTCAATAATTGTCAAGTTTTTCTCAGGGAAATTACTTCCATTATTTTAAACATTTATAGTAATAATTATTACTTGTGGAATTCATAGCTTTAAATGCGCTACAAGCCGGAAGGTCGAGGGTTCGAGTCCCGGTGGGGTCAGGATTTTTAAACTGACCCAAACCTTCTGGCGGCACTATGGCCCTGGGGTCGACTCAGCCTCTAACTGAAATGAGTACCAGACGCTTGCTCTGGGGTAAAGGCGGCCGTCACGCAGGGCTGACATCAAGTGCCGATTGTCAAGAAAAAGTGGGAGCCTTAACCTCCTACTACCCCAAGGGCCTCCTGAGGCCTGTAGTGGGAACAAAAAAAAAAAGCCACATTCATTTAGGCTCTCCACTGATCCCTATCCTCAGCCAACTGAATCCAGTTCACATCTCTAATATATCCAATTCCTTTAGATCCATCTGAAGATTATCCTCCCACCTGTGTCTAGACCTTCCAAATGGTATTTTCTCTAAGGATTTCCCAATAAAAAGTTTTGAAAGCATTTCTGCTATCACCTATTCGAGCTACAGGAATGAACAGCCCATTTCAAATGTTGTTGTATTTACTTTAAACATATAAGATAAGATAATGGAAAATCTCAGTAAATGGCTCAGATTTTACACCTCACTTCATATTTTTCTTTCCTCTCCAGACTTGTTTCAAGGACATTTTCCTCATCTTCAACTTGCATCTGACTCATGAGATGAGGTAAATGTCCTCGAAACTAGTCCTGGAGAGGATACAAAAATATGAGGACATTTTCCTCATCTTCAACTCACATCGGACTCATGAATTGAGGAAGGAAAATATCCTTGAAACTAGTCCAGGAAATGATACAAAAATATGAGGTAAGGTGTAATATCTGATTGATTTACTGATAATTTTTTTAGAGGAATTAAATCCAATGGATACAACTAGGACACAACACACACCCAGTCCCAAGGTTGAGATTTTAAAAATACCTTACCCTGCCGGGAATCGAAACCTGGGTCACCAGAATGGAAGGTAGGTATTCTACCGACTACGCCACAGTGACAGACATTTACAGATAAAATGAAACCTCATAGTATTACTTCCTAATAAATATCTAATAATGGCACTTAAATGATCAAAAATATTTGTTTCAGGACAATTTATTTTCTGCCTACATCAACCAGATCCTTTGTAGTTGTTATACTAACCTTATCACAATAGACATGAATTGAACCAACATTAGTGGCACCTACAGCTGTTAGTGAGAAAAAGCCATATTTCCACTGTCCTACATACACAGCTCTCTCATTCAGAGTGAAGAGGTCTGGTATCCATTCAGCCACTCTAGGATTCACACTCAACAAATCTCCTGCAACATTTCCCTCATTTAGTTATGAACAATTTAAATTTAATATAAATTTATATATATATTTTTCAAATATACAGGTTTATAACAGTAATTTTATGAAACTGTATTACAACTCTTAGAAATTGTAAGATTGCCCACCCATATAATCTATTCGTACAAGTATTGCTAAATATAGTCTTAAAAAGTTTTAAATTTGTGCAATTGATTATTTGAACTATACCTGTTATGATGTGTAAGGCTAATGAAGGTTCCACTGACGATACCAATTCGAGCCAAGTTCCAGTTGTACTGTAAACAAACTTGCAGTACGTATTACTTCGCCAACACTGTCTATTGGGGGGACCATTGTGTTACTTTTACCTGCCATATGACTGATTGTGTATGGAACTGTCATCAATAGAAATATTGTTCTTAAGCAACACTATATTTTTACGGGAAATCGAATACAAAGTAAGATGGTACCAATTATTAGAAGTGATCCCACAACAGGCCCGGAGGCCCTTGGGGTAGTAGGAGGTTAAGGCTCCCACTTTTTCTAGACAATCGGCACTTTATGTCAGCCGGGTTGTCAGCCCTGCGTGACGGCCGCCTTTACCCCCAGAACAAGCGTCTGGTACTCATTTCCGTTAGAGGCTGAGTCGACCCCAGGACCCTAGTGCGCTAGAGGGTTTGGGTCAGTTTAAAAATCCTGACCCCAACGGGACTTGAACCCTCGACCCTCTGGCTTGTAGCTCAGTGCCTTAACCACTACGCTACGGCGTGCCCCACCAATTATTAGGAACTTCCATTTCTTATTTATTTATGATAAATTATATATGAGCCTGGTTTTATGGGAAAAAAATTCAATTTAAAACTTTTCTTTAATTTTTTAATTATTAATTGATTTTAACTAATTAGACGTTTATTCTTTTTCATGAAGTCGATAAACATCCTTTATTTACAATTTCATTATGAGCAGAATGTATGTTCCATGTTGACTCCTCTGTATATTCTGCGTTATTTTCATCACATTCTCTATGGCTAATGTAGGATATTTTTCACTTAACAGTTTGAAAACATTCAAAATAATTTTTCTTCTCTCTACTATTCAAATCCCTTCCTTTGCAGTGTCTTGTAATTCTACAGAAGCACCATATTAAAACAATTGAAGTCCAACATATTCTGCATTGTGTAAGTGTAAGAATATAACAATGCTTATGGTGAAATTAAATGTTTCTCCTCATATAAATTTTCTAAGTTGATCGCGATTTCGAGACTATAACTGTCTCATCATCAGAACTTTGTTGGCAACTGGTGTTATGTCGATCGGAAGAAACTCTTCTTCTTCCCTCTGTGGTGGACCGATGAACCTCTGGATCAGGTCAAAATTTGCGGGAACTTTGAAGTTCATAAGTTTTCCTTTGTTTTTCTGAATGTGGATCTTTTCCCAAACCGTGAGTTCCTTTTGTTTGTCTATTTGTTTAATTAGATCCACATTCAGAAAAACAAAGGAAAACTTATGAACTTCGAAATTCCCGCAAATTTTGACCTGATCCAGAGGTTCATCGGTCCACCAACAGAGAAAAGAAGAGGAGTTCCTTCCGATTGACATAACACCAGTCGACAACAAAGCTGATGATGAGACAGTTATAGTCTCGAAATCGCGATCAACTTAGAAAATTTATACGAGGAGAAATATTTAATTTCACCATAAATTAAACCTCATAGTGATTAATTCCTATAAAAGTTAAAAATAACAATGCTTATTTAATCTATTAAAATTGTAATTATATATTTTAAGATTTTCCTATTTAACTTTTATAGACATGTGCTAGATAATATATATTTTATTATTTTTATTTCCTTCATTTCAAGTATTAGAGAGGAAACCACATTTTCTTACACATTCAATGGTTCAACCAATGCAAATGTAGATCTGCTTTGTTTACATTACAACTGGAACTTAGCTCAGCAGAGCTGTAACAATAATCCATACAAGTCCCAGTTCGAGAGTTAATTTTTCTTTCTTAAATAAAACTCTATCCAGGGCGGAAATTAAAATAATAATGGAATCAAATTTCTTTTTGTTTGTAGTTAAAACTCAACTTGAATCTCTTCTTAAAATAATGAAGGATGAGTATGAAATTCGTAGATAATAGTATAGTGTTACTACTAGAACTTAAGACTTAAAGAAGCTCCTCTATTTATAACTTTGAAGGTTATTAGTTTAATTTGTTGAAAAGTGACACTTAATTTAAACAGAAACATTGAAATAGTCAATTTGTTTGTTGAAAAAAAAAAAGAAAAGTTAAAGACTTCACTAAAGTGATATTTTTTGTCACATAAATTATATGTACAAAGTTAAAATTTATGTGAACTTATAAAGTTAAAGTTATCTTGTTTTTATCAAATGTGTTAATGCAACTGTAATTAACTAATTTATTAAAAATAAGTCTTAGTTCATAAAATATACTATTAAAGTCCCAAAAATATATATCACCACTGATACCTTATCTGTATAGCTGTGGAAGAACAAGAAGTGTTTCTGGCAAGAATATTAGTACTATAACATGACAAACCTTGAAAATGTCTTCTGAACACAACATCCCATTGCACTGGGGAGTGGAAGCGATGATAGTCACCTGGTGCCAGATACACCACACATTGGTACAGTTCTGTATCCTGATTCAACAACAGTGACTGTCTGTAGTCTGTTGCAGAGCATTTGTCTGTGTGATAAGCAAGAAATTAACAAAAATAACTTCATACATTTATAAAAAAATAATGGGAAGTGACACTAAGACTTAGAGTCGAATGTTTGAACGCATTAGACAGTAAAAGGCGTTCTCTGCTGAGAAAGTTTTATCCAAATACATTTTGCTTACTCAGAAATCTATTCATGCGATAATAATTGTAAGCTACCTGACGAGGTACCTTAAGATCATAGCTCAAGATAGAAACTTATCGTGAAAATCCCGAAGGGAACCGATGTAGTTTGAAACATTTGCAGCTTTATCCAAGATGTCGGACCTTGAAGACTTCGATCATGTTTTCGGTATACGCAGAGAAGAGGAATTTGATAGAGCCTACCAAAGAATTCAACTGGAAGAACAGGAGAATCGGCATAATATTGCACGACGCAGACGTCGTTGTATACGGTATTATTTGCGGGATGCAAGCGTAAATGCGTTCCTCTATAGCAGACGAAAATAATGGAAGTGGTTTTATCGCTGAGAATTCTGGGTAATTCGTTGCCAATATTACGAAAACGTCAACTTTCATGCATGACCGGTAAGTCGGCCGTTAATTCGATCTCAGCAATTGCTCACGGTGAGTCAGCTCACCAGTGATTGGAAGTAATTTGAGTAGAGACTAATGTATTTGCATGCGGCCCTTAAACATTAATGAAGTCAAAATATCAATCAGAAACTTTAGACTTCACTTCATACAATAAAATCCTTTCATCTGGAGATCTTGTTACACTGTACAAAACTTCCAGTTATACACATTATTAAAATATATTATAATCAATTGAGTTGGTGTTTACTTGATGAAAATCCATGTAAATATGAAAATCAAATAAAACTATGTTTTATTTTTATTTAATTAAAATATATTATACTTGAAGGGAAAAATTATATTAATTAAATAAAAATAAAACTTAGTTTTATTTGATTTTCATATTTATTATATAATTCAGTGACAGCTGTTTCGGTACACTGTACCTTATTAAATTAAAAGATTCTTACCTCTCCTCACATTATTCTGTTAAGTAGATCGCGATTTCAGGCCTATAGCAGGCCCATCTTCAGTACACTGTTGTTGACCGGTGTTATGTCGCTCGGAAGAACCACTTCTTCTTCCCTCTGTTGGTGGACCGATGAACCTCTTGATAAGGTCAAAATTTGCGGGAACTTCGAAGTTCATAAGTTTTCCTTTGTTTTTCTGAATGTGGATCTTTTCCCAAACTGTAAGTTCCTTAGGTGTCTCTATTTGTTTAATAGACTAGCTTTTGATTCAATTCGATGTTTTTCGTACCAAGCATGAGCAGCTACTGCTGACTTTTCCAATTCTCCATTTTTGACATTTCTAAGATGTTCCTTCACCCTTGTTTTCAAATTTCTTTTCGTTTTTCCTATATAAATTTGTCACAATCTTTACATTTGATCTGATAAATTCCTGATTTATTTTCTTCTTCAATTTTTCATTTTTGTTGGTTTTAATTATCCTATTAAGGCTGTATTCATTCTTAGGTGCTAATCTTATATTAAACTTTTGAAAATTTTTTGAAATTTGTAGTGTTTCAATGGATGGTAAGTGAATTTCTTGAATTTTATTTTTCTGTTTGTTTTATCAGTGTGCTTTCATTAATTAATTTTTGTCTTTTGAATTTATTTATTTTCCTGTGTACCATGCTTTCATCATAACCATTATCTGTTGCCAATTAATTATGTATTCTTTTTCTCTTTTATAGTTTTCTGGGCTCATAGGAATATTTACTAATCTGTATGCTAAGCTATTGAACACTGCCTCTTTGTGAGCAAAATGGTTGAAACCCGAAGCTTTAATATAGTTGTCTATATGAGTATTCTTTCTATATATTCCAAATTCTATCCTGTTTTCTTTGTTTCGTGTTAAATTAAGATCCAAAAATGGGATTTGTCTTTCAATCTCAGTTTCCATGGTGAATTTTATCGTTCTACTCTGGATGTTCAAAAGCTTCAAAGCATCCTCAATTTGTTTCTGTTTGACAATAGCAATTACGTCATCAACGTATCTGGTCCAAAATTTGAAGATCAAAGGATGTCCTCTTGTTATTTTCTGCTCGAAACTTCCCATGTATAAATTGGCCAAAAAGGGTGAAAGAGGGTTTCCCATAGAAAGCCCAGACTTTTGTTTATAAAATTTACCATTATAGGTGAAAAACATCTGTTCAATGCATAATTTAGTAAGAATTATAAACTCCTTTATATTTTCTTTTTCTAATTTGTTTTTGTTTAGCCATTGTTCCAAGATCTCAATGGTGGTTCCTCTAGGGACACTGGGAAACAATGAAATTACATCGAATGACACTAGTCTGTCTGTAGGTTCTAATTGAATGTTTTCTAATTTTTGTACAAGTTGATATGAATTATCTATTGAGAGGTTATATAGGAAAAACGAAAAGAAATTTGAAAACAAGGGTGAAGGAACATCTTAGAAATGTCAAAAATGGAGAATTGGAAAAGTCAGCAGTAGCTGCTCATGCTTGGTACGAAAAACATCGAATTGAATCAAAAGCTAGTCTAATTAAACAAATAGAGACACCTAAGGAACTTACAGTTTGGGAAAAGATCCACATTCAGAAAAACAAAGGAAAACTTATGAACTTCGAAGTTCCCGCAAATTTTGACCTTATCAAGAGGTTCATCGGTCCACCAACAGAGGGAAGAAGAAGTGGTTCTTCCGAGCGACATAACACCGGTCAACAACAGTGTACTGAAGATGGGCCTGCTATAGGCCTGAAATCGCGATCTACTTAACAGAATAATGTGAGGAGAGGTAAGAATCTTTTAATTTAATATTGAATTGAACCTCACAGTGATAATTCCTATATAAAAAAAGGTTAACACTGTACCTTCTTCAGACATGTTAACAAATTATGAATTGTGTTCCAACTGATCTAAGCAACAATACAACAATATTTAAATATTGTTAACATGTCTGAAGAAGGTACAGTGTACCGAAACAGCTGTCACTGAATTATATAATAAATATGAAAATCAAATAACACTAAGTTTTATTTTTATTTAATTAATAAATATGGATTTTCATCAAGTAAACACCAACTCAATTGAAAAATTATATGCTTAGACTGGGGCTTGAACCCAGGACCTTTGGCTTTCTAGGCCTATACTCTACTGACTGAGCTATCTGAGCAAGTTCCAATCTAAACGCAAACTATCTCTTATATACGCTGTTAATTCCCATGCACCAAATGCTATGAAACCTTTACTTCTATCTTGCAAATGGCACCTTCTTTATTAAGAAGACATTTATTTGGGAATTTTACATTATATTATAAAGCCAGTACAGCTTCTTTTGATGTTTTTACTATTCATTTCATACATCTCAATGATCGATAAATTACATTTGAAGAGAAAAATTATATACTCAGACTGGGGCTTGAATCCACGACCTCAGTATTAAAATACTGAGTTACTGACTTTAATTACAGTCAACATGTTTCTGGCAGTGTGTTTCACCTTTTTTTAAATTTACATATAAAATCAATACTAATAAAATTCAGACACAAAGAATACATATTTTATAAGTTGAGGATGACGAATCTTACCTAAGAAGGTATACTTTAACTTATTTTATTTTATTACATATAAAAGAAAAATTGGTTTACAAATGAAAAGTACTAAGTAATATACATATTTTGAATAAATCATTTTCACTATCTTTCTCAATTTTTTTATAATTTCTTATAAAAAATAAACTGTATTTTGTTTTCATTAATATTAAAAATGGGGAAACAGATAAACCTGCAAATGTATGGTCAGAAAAACACAGAATTGAAACAAAGGCTAAATTAAGTTATGTAGATAGGAAATAACACTATGAGGTTCTTTAATATTGTTTATTTTTTATTATTTCACTCACCTCATACGTTCCCATAATTCATAGCAGACCATCGGGTTTACTTTATGAACATAATTTGTGACATTGTCAATGCTGCGTCACGTTCACAACGTGAAGAAACCCAGGGTCTGCTATGAATTATGAAGTATGAGGTGAGTGAAATAATAAAAAATAAACAATAACAAAGGCTAAATTACTTATTTTAGGAATTCTCACTATGAGGTATATTCATTAAGGTAGAATTTTTTTATCACTCACCTCATATTGTTCTTCTTATTTGACTATAAACTAGTTTCAGAATATAGTTTCTGTTCCATCCTCAGAAACTAGTTTATAGTCAAATAAGAAGAACAATATGAGGTGAGTGATAAAAAAGGCCTTAAAGGCCAAATTATTGAAACAGATAAATCTAAGGAACTTATAGTTTGAGAAATAATTCACATCCACAAAAATAAAAGAAAAATCATGAATTCTGAAATTCCTAGAGAAAAAGATTTAATTTGGATGTTCATCAGTCAGCCAACAGAAGGAGTAGGAAAAAAACCTACAAGATCGCCAACCTCCAATTCAATGGAATTTGATGGAATTGAAAATGATACGTAGATGTATCGAAACTAGTCTTCAAGAAATCTACAATTATGAGGTGAGTTGTCAAATCTAATTCAATTTATTAACTGTATTTTGTTGTATATATGCACATAAAATACATATTATGTATAGGAAGCCAGATATAATAAGAACAGTTAAGTCTTGTAGACTGCGATGGGCAGGACATGTGTACATATGGGGATGAAAGAGGTGCATGAAAGCTTCTTGTAGGAAAACCAGAGGGAAAATGCCCAATTGGTAGATCAAGAATGAGGTGGGAGAATAACATTATCATGATTTGAGGGAATAGATTATACAGGGGATGATTGGAAAACATTAGCTCAGAATAGGGATGTATAGAGAGCTTATGTCCATGCAGTTGTGAACCCATGGGTTTGATAGAGTTAGTTAGTTAGTTATGTGTATATAAAATTTGATGAACAAAAGCTATTAAGTCAGTTTATTTATTTAGTTCAATCTTCTCTCTGGCTTTCCAATAGACTCAAGTTGATTAACTCAGTTTATTGAAACAACATTATCGACATCTTGAAAAATGAAGAAGGGAGCAGTTATAACATAAAATACAAAACAAGATTCTATTAACTGGGCCTATAAATAATTCAACTGAATCTATACTTATAAAGGCTGCAGATAACTTTAATGGCCAAATGATAAAAAAAAAAGATTTAAATGTCTTAACAGAATTTTTTTTTGTATTTAATACTTAAAGGAAGTGACACTAAGAGGTTTATTTTAATTAATAGAGTTAGAATATTCATGACTTACCTAAGATTTGTAGATTTCTTGAAGACCAGCTTCCAATACGTTATGTATCATTATTAGTTCTTTCTAACTAAATAATTGATAATGATACATAATGTATCAAAACCTGGTTTTCAAAAAATCTACAAATATGAGATGAGTTGTGAATATTGTTAATTGAGAAGTTGGAGGAAAGTATTAGAGGAGAGAAAATAAATGTAAGCTTATAAATAAAAAGATCAAAGAAAGGACTTTTAGGCGAGAGATGTTTATGTTAAAATTGATTTACCTGAACTCTGCCTTAATTCTATAGTCGATAGCTTGCTGGACCATGTTGGCTCTCCAAGAAAAGCTTGTAATGAGTATGTAACACCCTTAACTTGTTCCACTTTACAAGTGTCCACCAGTCCAAAGCTAATCACACGTCCATCTGCAGGAGACACCTGAAAATTATTTTAATATGATCTATAACTGCAATTCCAATACTTTGTATAAAATGTTCATACACGTCAGGGGCAGTATCTATTACAGTCCAAAAGCACAATGCACTCACAGAAAAAATAAATCTAAATATATAAAGTAATTTTATAATTGGTAATAAAAGATTCCGGGCTATGTGGCCGTGGTCTATAACTGGCGTTTCTTCCAGACGTTTCTCCCTCAACTGCGGAGGGCATCTTCAGTAGCGAGCGCTTACAGCTCTTGTTTCCCTGTCGTAGACTCGACTGCCGGAATCTTTTATTACCATGATTACCGGCCGTGAAAGCCTGCATTCCACAATTTTATAATTATTTACTTCAATATTTTCATTTTCTCAATGACTAGAAGACATGTGAGGTCTTCTAAATGTAAACCTCTACACTTGGATAACTGTGGGTGTTGGGATAAAGGGGGATTGCACATTAATTCTGTCAATAATATTGAATCACGTAAGTCGGAGTTGAACAACTTTACACTTTGTTCCAAGGAGAACAGGGGGGAAATGCACATGCAGTAAGTTGTCCCTACAATGGAATTATGTTTGTAACCCAACACAGTTTCAGAATGACCAACATAAATTTACAAAAGTATTATTATAAACATTTCTAATACTATTGTTGTTGGGTGCTCCAAAATGCAATAAATGTATATTAACAGTGTTTAGGAAGGACAGCAATGAGAATATTCAGAGCGAAGATAACTCCCATATTAACATACAGAATACAAATAATATGGGAGCATCTTAAGAAGAGAGACTAGAAAATGTCAAAACATTTCTAAAGAAAGTCCTAGGTGTCTCAAAGTATACATCCTCCAGGCTCACATACTTACTAATGAAGGAACCATTCCTAATATAAGAAATACACTTCATTTTAATCATAGACATCCACACAGGCATATCAGAATCTCATGACGGAATATCTACAAAAAAAAAAAAAGAAATGATATAGAAGATGAATTCTACATTGTCAGCATGATGACGGATAGAAATTGGACAAGGGTGAACCAACAGATGAGGAGTGCAGTCAACAGACTTGCAGTACACGGCTTCCATCACAAACTATGCAACATAAACACCTTTCACACCTTATCCGAAAAATGTGTATGCAAACTATGCAGACTAAAGTGTGACACATACCACATTTTGAAATGTAAGAAGAACACAAACCTGTGATGGAACTCAGCACAGAACAATGATTCATGTTGTTTATTTTTTCTTTCACTCACCTCATACTTCATAACTCCTCGCAAACCCAGGGTTTCATCACATCATTTGTGACATTCTCAATGCTGTGTCACGTTCACAACTCACATATTCAGTTGTGAACATGACACAGCATTGAGAATGTCACAAATGATGTGACGAAAACCCTGGATTTGCGAGGAGTTATGAAGTATGAGGTGAGTGAAAGAAAAAAATAAACAATATTAAAAAAACCTCATAGTGTTATTTCCTATCTACATAACTTAACAATGATTCATGTGCCTACTCTACTCTTATGCACACTTGTGCACGCTTCCTACTATTATTATTATCAACAGTGTTCAATTTTGAAGTGACAAGTTTTCATTCTTAATGATTACCGCATTAAATATAGTATAGACGTTAAGGTAGAATATTTTTATCACTCACCTCATATTGTTCTTCTTATTTGATTATAAACTAGTTTCGGAACATAGTTTCTGTTCCATCCTCAGTATCGTCACGACCGTTGTTCTGTCGTCTTGAAGAGCTGTCCTTCTCTCCTTCCATTGGCTGACTGAAAAACCTCGAAACCAGGTCATTCTCACCGGGAATTTCAAAGTTCATTAATTTCTTCTTTTCGCTCTTTTGAATGTAGATCTTTTCCCAAACAGTAAGTTCTTTAGGTTTTTCTATTTGTTTTAATAATTTAGCTTCTTTCTCGATAAGATGTTTTTCAGACCATGCATGGGCAGCCACTGCAGATTTTTCTACTTCCCCTTTCTTGACATTCCTGAGATGTTCTTTCACTCTAGTTTTCAAATTTCTTTTAGTTTTTCCTATGTAGAATTTCTCACATTCTTCACATTTAATTTGATAAATCCCTGATTTGTTTTCTTCTTTAATTTTCTCATTCTTATTAGGTCTAATCAGTCTACTGATGCTGTAGTCATTTTTGGGTGCTAACCTTATGTTGAAATCTTTAAATTTTTTTGAAACTTGTGGTGTTTTAATGGATGATATGTGAATTTTCTAAATTTTACATTATCTTCTTTTACTTTTAGAAGAGTGCTTTGATTAATAAATTTTTGTCTTTTGAACTTGTTTATTTTTTTGAGTATCATTTTTATTGCAAAACCATTTTTCGTGGCTACGTTGATTATGTGTTCTTTTTCTTTTTCATAATTTTCTTTGTTCATTGGTATGTTCACTAATCTATGTGTCAAACTATTGAAAACTGCTTCTTTGTGAGCTATGTGATTGAAACCTAAAGCTTTAGATAACTACATGAAAGTTTTAGGTTTCAATCACATAGCTCACAAAGAAGCAGTTTTCAATAGTTTGACACATAGATTAGTGAACATACCAATGAACAAAGAAAATTATGAAAAAGAAAAAGAACACATAATCAACGTAGCCACGAAAAATGGTTTTGCAATAAAAATGATACTCAAAAAAATAAACAAGTTCAAAAGACAAAAATTTATTAATCAAAGCACTCTTCTAAAAGTAAAAGAAGATAATGTAAAATTTAGAAAATTCACATATCATCCATTAAAACACCACAAGTTTCAAAAAAATTTTTAAAGATTTCAACATAAGGTTAGCACCCAAAAATGACTACAGCATCAGTAGACTGATTAGACCTAATAAAGAATGAGAAAATTAAAGAAGAAAACAAATCAGGGATTTATCAAATTAAATGTGAAGAATGTGAGAAATTCTACATAGGAAAAACTAAAAGAAATTTGAAAACTAGAGTGAAAGAACATCTCAGGAATGTCAAGAAAGGGGAAGTAGAAAAATCTGCATGGCTGCCCATGCATGGTCTGAAAAACATCTTATCGAGAAAGAAGCTAAATTATTAAAACAAATAGAAAAACCTAAAGAACTTACTGTTTGGGAAAAGATCTACATTCAAAAGAGCGAAAAGAAGAAATTAATGAACTTTGAAATTCCTGGTGAGAATGACCTGGTTTCGAGGTTTTTCAGTCAGCCAATGGAAGGAGAGAAGGACAGCTCTTCAAGACGACAGAACAACGGTCGTGACGATACTGAGGATGGAACAGAAACTATGTTCCAAAACTAGTTTATAATCAAATAAGAAGAACAATATGAAGTGAGTGATAAAAATATTCTACCTTAATGAATATACCTCATAGTGAGAATTCCTAAAATAAGTAATAGTATAGACGTGTTTAATATTTAAGTGCTAAGTTTTTATTTTTTTTATTTTTAGTGATACATATTAGTAAGTATAAATAAATACACAAATAATTACATAAAATTGAAAAATTAATTTGCAGCAAGGAAGTACAGGAGAATTGACTTCATGTAAGAATTTTGATTGAGGTGAGTGTATTATTTTTTACCAATATCATAACATCCAGCGCTGTGGTCTCGAGGAAGCGTGCTGCCTTGTCACGCAGCGGGCTCAGGTTCGATCCCTGGTTGGAACAGTTTTTCTGGGTGAGTTTTTATCGGGGTTTTTCCTCACCTGTAAGACAAATGTCAGTAAAACTTTAAGGCTCAAACGGTCCCCAAAATCATATGGCCATCATCATCATTCATTCTTATCATTATCATCATCATCATCCTTCACCGGTGTGGAAAGCAACGGGAAGCTACCACACCTACAATTCCCTAGTAAAGCTGCAAAGCATAGCATGAAAATGCTATGATTACAGTGAAAGACCTGCCCTCAGGCAGAATTACTATGGATGGATGGAATATCATAATTTCTGTTATGATTATTATTCCCAGTAGAGCTCTCATCATAGGGAAAACGCCCAGTTAGTAGACGAAGAATAAGGTGGGAGAAAAACATTAACTATGATTGGAGGGAAGTAGATTATACAGGAAATGATTGGAAAACACTGGCTCAGAGTAGGGATATATGGAGAGCTTATGTCTGCACGACCATGAACCTACGGGTTTAATACAGTGCCAATGAGTTAGTTAGTTAT
The DNA here is from genome assembly GCA_030220185.1 of Diploptera punctata. NCBI lineage: Eukaryota > Metazoa > Arthropoda > Insecta > Blattodea > Blaberidae > Diploptera > Diploptera punctata. Next base: position 2,814,044 of record JASPKZ010003852.1, read on the forward strand.
AGCTCTCATCTTATTCTGGTCAATATCTGTAAAAATAAATAGGATATTTTCAGGTTTTAAGGAGGAGAGATAACTGTATAAAAACAAATAAGTTTTCTATATACACGTATGAAGTCATGGTAATAAAACTCCAAAAAGAGATTAGACAAAGTGTGGTTTAAGATTAGCAATAGGATGGAGAAATACATCATAACCTCCCTTCAACTACCAACTGAACAAGCATAAAACATGTCAATATTTGAGTCTTCCTGAATTAGATCTGTGAATCTCCAAGCACAAAACACAGTAGCTGCACTGATAAAAATTATTTGTACAATAATTCAATAGTAATTGATATATTGTCCAATTGACATAAAAAATTATTTGACACTGCCTATTAATGTTCAGCACGGTATGCAAAATAAACTGAGAAAAATCAGAATTATTCCATTAAAATTGTACTACACTCCAATTGGCTAGCTATGATTCCTAATAGCCAAACTGAAACATTTCAACTGTTGCTGGTTTTTCTAGCTACCTATTAACTTGAATTTATTACTTACATCATAAACTGCTAATTTTAAATATGATGACTGCAGCCTGTTTACAAACTTTAGATTGATGACATTATATTCACAGTGTCTTCAGTATAGGCTTACATTTTCACATCATCTCTAAGAAACAATTAAATTTATTATTTTTATTTCCTTTTTACTATTTATATAAACTTTATATTGACGAATTTATGATCACAAAATCATGTTGTTTACCCTTTAGAATCATGTATGATAGATATCCTATTGCTAATAAACTTAACATCTTATTTGAACTTTTATAGGCGAAAAAAATCACTTTAAATTAAAATGTTTCATACCTCACCTTATATCCAATCTTCTAATTAGACCGCAGTTTCAAAGCCTGGGCAGCTTCATCTTTAGTAATTTCTCGTTGACTGATATTATGTCGATCAGAAGAACTATTTCTTATTCCCTCTGTTCATGGATGATAAACCTCCAGATCCAATCAGAATCCGAGGGAATTTTGAAGTTTATAAGTTTTTTTCTTGTTTATTTGAATGTGGATTTTTCCCAAACCGTGAGTTCTTTTTGTTTTTCTATTTGTTTAATTAGACTGGCTTTTGATTCAATTAGATGTTTCTCAGACCAAGCATTTTGGGAAAAAAATTCACATTCAAAAAAACAAGAAAGAAAAACTTATGAACTTCAAAATTCCTGCGGATTCTGATTGGATCTGGAGGTTTATCGGTCCACCAACAGAGGGAAGAAGAAGTAGTTCTTCTGATTGACATAACACCAGTTGACGAGAAATTACTGAAGATGAAGCTGCCCAGGCTTTGAAACTGCAGTTTAATTAAAAGATTGGATATGAGGTGTGGTATGAAACATTTTAACTTAATCTTAACATCCTATGTCCATGCATCCATGAACTTCCTGGTTCAATAGTGTCAGTGAGTTAGTTATTATTGATGAATTATATAACAATAGCTAGGTTTATTTTAATTGCTAAAGCTCATTAATATTTCAGGTCATTAGCATCACGATTCAAAGCTGGGAGAGAGAACTGACAAATTTTGCTTCTAACCACTTATTTTAGGCTTGAGACTCTTTATGTGCCATAAATCTATGACAAGGGACCCACAGTATTAGTTCCCTTCTCAAGGAAAAGCTTTTTACTCGAAGAAAAAATCCATTGATCATGGTCAAGTTCGAACCCACAAAATTCTGGATACGAGGTAAATATAGCAGTTACTAGACCATCAGAATCAAATATGTTTAGCATATGTTTTCAAATAAATAAGTTGAGTCTACATTTCATCTTACTTCATATTGGTAGATACCAATAAGAGGTAAGATAAAATATAGACTCAACTCATTTATTAAGTAGAATCTCATATATTACTTCCTTTTGTATTTACATAATATGTTTTCAAACTTATATTAATTTTTGATTACATGAAATAATAATATAAAAACAGTTACACTAGTAATATAATTATCCAAGTTCAAGAGATTATATCTGACAACTCTTATGCTATGGTTTATCTACGACGCAAAGCGTCAGCGCAAAAATTGCTCCCCGTGTATTTAAATGGATGTGGTTTATCTACAACGCAAAGCAATGGCGCGAAAAATTTTGCGCTGACATGTTGCATCATGTATTCGAATTGCTTGAATTCCAGATGCAATTTGCCAGTGCAAACAAAGAATATAGAAGCTATTATCCGTATTCATTGCTAAAAAGGCTAAAAACAAACTAAGATTTAATGGCAAAATGTTGGTAAAAGAGTGTTTGCTTTGTAATTTTAGCAAATTCAATGATAAAATTTTAATTAGTTTCGTTTCAAACCATCGTGTTTTATACGACATGAGTATGAAGAAGTACAGAGATGTACAGAAAAAAGAAGAGTTATTGTGGCTTGAACTTAGTTAAAAAATAAATAAATGCTATAAATATTGTATTGTAACTTAGGGATATTATGGATGTACATAAATTTCGTCTTCTATTAAATTCTAAACCTGATAAAACTGCTCAGGCGAAAATCTGAAGTATTCTAAAATTTTGTATTATCATCAACCACATGTTTATTTAAGAACTTAAGAATAATTTGTTCTATTATTTTCCATACAACATTCATATGATGCTGTTGCTCTAGGTGCCTTTCCCATCTTTACTAATATTTCGTACTATTTTAAACGTTTTGCAACGATACTTAAAACTTTTTTTATAAAGAATTATTATATGTTTATCTACGTACACAAATTATGACTTTTCCTCTCAATGATTTTTTCAAAGTTCTTTAGAATTGAAGTGTGCATGCGCAAACGCTTATAAAATGAAATCCACCAGATGGCAGACATATGTGTGAATGACCAACATTTGCATTTAATTCCAAAACATATTTTAAGAAATAAATGTTCAATCACTTCATTTTCTTAGGTTCCAATGGGTCAGTTTAGTATACATCAGATTAGTTTATAGTTTACTAAATAGTATGTATGTAATTTATTTCATTAGGTTATGCAGGGACAGGTTTGTATACATCAATTTTTTCATAAACACGTTTGGGAATTTATTATGAATGTTGGTCATTTCGATTTCCCATATATGTGGTGCCATCTGGCGACAATTCCATAAACATAAATGCTGTACGGTATGTGCTCCATGCGAAGCCAGCATCACACCGAGTGTAATGCGAGCTCGCGTCACGTCGGGCGCGACACGCTGTATAATAAACCATAGCATTATTCAATTTAATCATTCATACAACCCAATCCCTTAGCAAACAAGAATATTAACAATGAGATTGTCATTCTACATTTTCATCTGATAGATTTGTTAATAACATATGTTGAAAGTTTTTTGATTTAGTCTCAAACTGGAAAATTCTGTCATAAAGTGATCCCAATACAGATCTTAGGAGGCCCTTAGGGTAGTAGGAATAAAAGCTCCCATCTTTATAGATAATGGCACAAGATGTCAGCTAGGTTGTCAACCATTACACCCAGAACATGTCAGATGCTCATTTCTATTAGAGGCTGAGTTAACCCCAGAGTCATGGTGTCACCAGAAGTTTTAGGCTAATTTAAAAATCTCAACTCCATCAAGATTCAAATCTGCAATATTTTGGCTTGTATCATATTGCTTTAATCAACTATACTACAATGTTCCCCCAAAAGAAAAACTCTGCTGTACAACTTACAATACAATCATCCTGATTCACTGGGCGAACTCCATCTTTGAGTGACCGACAGAAAAATTCTGCCAAACTCCTGTAAGTTTTAAGATCTTGATTGGCTGCTTCCTCCAAATTGCAACCAAATGTAGATGCATAGTAACCATATAACCAAGGTCGCATTGAAGTGGGAAGTTCTTTGTTAGCTATCCAGCCCCATGCACGACTCAATGCGCGTTAGAGGAACAGCTCTGTAGCAAGTTATCTGCAAAATAATAACCTCTATAGTTATAATTATTCTTATTCTTCACTCAGTTAAGAAAATGAAAGGGGTGATTTGTAGTTCCTAATAATGTTAATAATAAATAATTTGCAATCAATTATTATTTTCAAATAGCAGAAATTTAACAATTAGTCATTATCCTATTTACTTCTTACTTCCCACTATAGTTACTTGTTTTAAAGCTAGCCATCTTATTAAATGTTCTTTGTCCATTATTTTGACACTTGGGACTTGATGGTTGAAATTATGTTTTACTGTTTTTACTTATGATAATTGTATCAGTATATAAAATATTTCAGTACCTCCTGAATAAAGTTTCAAACAGTAATTTTGTGCAACCTTTGGTCAAAGCTCAAATTGCATTCAAGCTTTTAACTATAACAACAATAATGAGGGAATTAATTAAGAAGAAAGAATAGTAGTAAACAAGAATTTTTTCAGATAAATATTACACATTTGGAAGACGTTTGTATATTACCAAATACATTTTAGATAGATAAAGTTTTAAAAATGATATCACTGATTATTTTTTAAGTGAAATGTTGTAGCCAATAAATTAAAGACAATTTTTAGAGTTTCTAACTAGAGCAGCTTCTTAGCTGTTCAGAATGTTTTAACATAAACTGGATTTAAATCCCAGCCTCAGATGTGCGGACTTTTCTCTAACAGAAATTGTGCACATTCCATCAGGTTGCATGTATGCATGTGTGTGTGTGTATGAATGGTATATGTTACAATATCTATGTGTAACAGAAAAAAGGAAAGTAAAAATCAAAAACAAGATTAGATAAAGGTATGTCCTTAATGGGTCATGAAGACCCATAGGGGAATGGTTGCAAGGATCCATTTCTTAGCTAATGCAAAAAAAAAAAAAAGAAGGAGAAGAAAAGGAGGAGAGAAGGTGAATCTGGCCAACTTTATCTCTAAAAAAGTTCATATTAATTTATAGGAGGCTGAGAAGGCTCCATGAATGAGTGAAGAACAATCTCTATCACTCCATTGCCCGCAATTAAACACAGCCTGTGTTAAGATTCCTTGCCACTTAGCTACCTGGCCCATTAACAAACAGAAATTTTTAACATAATAAAAAGAAAATAACACATTACTTTAAAAAAATAATAATTTGATGCATATGGATGATGCCACTGATCAAAACTTGTCTTATAATGTAATAAATTACAGATAACTTACCTCCCAATTCTTAGCTACAACCACATTTGTGTCATCTGTAGAACGTTTTCTTCTTTGAATGTGACGCCACTGCAGGACAGCCAGTATTACTAACCCAACACTTAAAGGCAAAGGTTTCCACAGCTTTACAAGTTTCTCCCTGATTCCACGCCATCTCTTCTGTGAACTGCTAACTGTTAAAATATCAAATTGTCAATAAATATGAATTACAAATATTTTATATTCAGAATGTCCCAGATGTTGTGGATGAAAACAAACAGAAGTCTAACATGACTTATTTGACAAACATTAGTCTAACTTTAGAAAGGGACACCCACAAGTATTGTACTTCTTAACATTGTTGAGAATACTAGAGAAGCTATGGACAGAAAAGAATTTACAGCACTAGTTCTTCTCAACTTCAGTAAAGCTTTCGATATGGTAGACATTGACACATTATTAGCCAGACTAAAAACTTTACATCTGTCAGAAAATTGCCTTGACTGGTTCAATCTTACCTCAACAGTCGCCAGCAATCAGTATCTGTTCAAAATTGTTCCTCGCCCTAGCAATTCAGAAGATCAGGTGTACCCCAGGTACTATACTCGCTATGACATTTTAATAAAATTATGTCATTCCCAGTCATATTTATGCTGAGTATCAAAATTTACATTAAACTGACAAAATAACAAAAACATCAGCAGACTTAACACTGATCTTATACAAATATCACAGTGGTGCTAAGATCTTGGCCCTATACTCATTGTAGAGAATACCCAAGCAATAAATCTTTGAACATCCAAGATTACTGCATAGTTAACAATATCAATCAGCCAGCCATCATGCTAGATAACAAAGCAGTATCTTAATCATCATTTGTTAAAAGTTTGGGTTTCTATCTTGACTCTAATCTAAGTTGGAACATCCAAATAAAGCAAATGATAAAAAACATATTTTCAATAATACACACTTTAAATATATTCAGAAATGTTCTTCTGACTGATCTCAAAAAAATTCTAGTGCAAATTGATAATGGCAATATCTTATTGACAGACATTAATGATGGATTAGTATATAAATTGTAATGTATTCATAACTTATATAGGCCTATCAGATATATTTTCAATATTCATAACTAGGGGCATATTTCTTCATATTTCCATGAACTGTGCTGGCTCCATCTGCATAATTGTAGAAAAATGCATTCTCTTACTCTGCTATTCAAAATTATACATACCTCTACACCAAGCTACTTATTCTCTCACTTCTATCTCCTATATTCTAATCACAATATGAGTATATGATCACACCTGAACTTCCTACTTCACATCCCACAACACAGAATCTCCTATTATTTTAATTCCTATATTATATCTACTGCTAGACTCTTGAACTCCTTACCACAAGAAATCAGGTATTGTTGGATATTAGCTTTCTTTAAAAGAAATTAAAAATTCTTTCTTATGTATTTCAATAGATTAATTGATGATAATTATGAGCTAAGAATTTGGTCAGAGCAATTACGTCTGCTGTATGATGAAAATATGACTTATAGTATATAAAAACTTACTGCCTCGTATTTTTTTGTTAGATCCAGTAAATCTGGAATAGGCCTACCATGTTGTACAAGGTCATTTTTCTCGTTTAAAGGTCTGCACGAAAATTATCTACTATGTAAATTATATTGTACTCACTTACATTTACTTTTACTAAATTGACAAATCACATTTAACAGTAACACTTTAAAAAGTATTAATAACACATTTGAACAAACTCAGTGCCGATAATAAATTCAACTGTTGCTTTCCACGATTGATATATATATATATAAACGTTCATTTGAAACAGAAGGATATACAGAGACTTAGATCTGCTGAAATGAGATATCTTCAGAGGACTGCAGGATACACACTATTAGATCACAAAAAAAATGAAGACATCTTAGAAGAATTACACGTGGAATCTTTAGAAAACAAAATTTCTGATTATAAGTCAAGATGGATACAACATGTTCATCGAATGGAAGATCACAGAATACCCAAAAAAATGTTAAGATATCAACCTGCAGGAAGAAGAAGACCAGGACGTCCACTCAAAAGACTTTTGGATGGTGTTTCTGTTGAGGCCGAAACAGGTCAACAAATGGCCTAAATTCATGAATGTACTATGATGATGATGATAAACATTCATAATAATTCAATTGTTGTTATTCAGATATATATATAATATAAATAAAGCTTCTTAAATTAACAGGTTGCTATAACTGACAGTACGTGCCGCATAATTTTATTTTTTTGTATTTTGTAAAAATATAACTAACATAAATTAAATATAAATAAAAAATGTTATTTCTAAAAATTCCATTATTGAGGAATTGGCACTTTCCAAATCAGCCAATAATGAATTTTCATGAATCGATAAGTCAAAAGGTCATTCAATCTTGTGTATACTTGAGTTGTGACGTTTCTGAGTTCAGCTAGCTGGTGTTCAATAAAAAATTGATGGGATAAGACACAATCTTCGTCTAGCGGGTTCTCGCTGGACTTAGCCGGTAGATTTATTTAGTGGGTTATCGCTAATTCATCTGCAGCAAAACAGCTGGTGTTGGTGGGGATAACAGAGGAAACACTCTATGGGTGGATTTCTCAACCGAAGTCTAAACTACGACTGCGGTTTTCCAATTATTTATTGTTTTCATAACACCTATAAAAATGACTGAAAATTCACAGAAATTGTTAAGAAACCGTAGACATGATTCAAAGATTTGTTTTAGGAATTAACAGCCGTAGATTTTCAGTTTTTATGGTTGTTATGGAAACAATAAAAAATCGGAAAACTGCGGTCGTGGTTTAGACTTCGGTTGAGAAATCCACCCTATGTGTTCCTCTATAGAGATAATGTGAATATGCAGAATATGGCAGAAATTTTGAATCTTGATGTTCTCACATAATTGATTTGAATGAAATTTGGCAAATATGTTATTTTATTTTAATCCAAAATTATTAATATACTAATTACCCCAGCAGTGCTGGGGTAGCTGGGGTTGAATGCACGCCACTGATTTAGACTCATCTCATATTTTCTTATTTTTCTTGCAGACTAGTTTCTTCACACCTTCATGCTATTGTCAATGCATCTTAACTGTCAATTTTGTAGTTGTCGATCCTGTAGGTTAATTTGCACTCCTTCTGTTGGCTGACTGATGAACTTCCAAATACATTTGTTTTTCTTTTTCCTTTTTCCCCAGGAATTTCAAAATTCATTGTTTTTCTCCTTATTTTTGTGGATGTAAATTTTCTCCCAAATTGTAAGATTTGATTTGGAAGTTCATCAGTCAGCCAACAGAGGGAACAGAAATCAACCTACAGGATCAACAACCAAAAAATCGACAGTTAAGATGCATTGACAATATCACGAAGACGTGAAGAAACTAGTCTGCAAGAAAAATATGAAAATATGAGGTGAGTCTAAATTCTTAACTCATAATAATTGAAAGAAACCTCATAGTGTTACTTCCTTCAAATATTAAATAAAGATTCATTGATAGTTTCTGATTTTTTTGTTTCTTTACCAATACTAACTTGATTCATCATAATTTTAGTTTAGTTTATATAGATATATTTACTTATAATTGTATTTCCATATTAACTCGAATAATTGACCCTATTGCATAATTTCCCCCTAGGTTTTTCATATATATTAAGTTATGTAGATAGGAAATAACACTATGAGGTTTTTTAATATTGTTTATTTTTTATTATTTCACTCACCTCATACTTCATAATCATAAGATATACATAGGAAAAACAAAAAGGAATCTAAATACAAGATTAAAAGAACACCTCAGAAATGTTAAAAATGGAGAAACCGAAAAATCTGCAATAGCTGCACATGCCTGGTCAGAAAAACATAGAATAGAAACCAAAACAAAATTACTTAAACAATTGGAAAAACCGAAGGAACTCACAATTTGGGAAAAAATTTACATATGCAAGAATGAAAATACAACTATGAATTTTGAAATACCCAGTTATAAAGAAAGAGGACTGATTTGGAAATTCTTCGGTCGGCCACCAGATGGCGCGGAGGTCAGTCTGCAGGATAGAAGGCCGTTGGACGTCAGTTGTGAACGTGACGCAGCATTGACAATGTCACAAAATATGTGAAGAAACCCAGGGTCTGCTATGAATTATGAAGTATGAGGTGAGTGAAATAATAAAAAATAAACAATATTTTCATATATATATATGTTTTTTTAAATCCACCTCTCATACAATGGGCATTACCTAGGCCAAAAGTTTTCAGTTATAACTTTGGACACACTTATGAAAATTTCAAGTAAAACACAAAGGAATTCATGGAAAACCCAAGGTCGAATCTTTCTGCAAAGACCTTACGTACCTGCAGTCTGTCTCACCCGTGCATCTGTTGTCGTCAGTCTGAATAGCGTTAGGTATCATTGTGCATTGGTAACAGTGTCACTGCATCAGTGTCATTAAGCTCAAGTATGGGAAGAAAGTCTAACAAAGTTACAAGTGGTAATTACTGTAGATGTCTAATTGATAGTGTTCTACATTGTGAAAGCATATTGATATTTTCTTAATCATCATATAATTTCCCCCCTCGAATTTTGACTCCTAAATCTTAAAAAAAAGGGGGGGAAGGGGGGGAAATTACTCGAGCAAACATTGTAATGTTATACATGATCTTGTGTAAATATTTTGTGTATTTAATATTTTTCATTGGCTGAGTCGAAGAGAACGCCTTATGACCTAACTCTGCCAGTTTAAATAAATCATTGTTATTATTAATTCATATTTCCGATTTCAATGTTTAAAAATTACTATTTGCCTGCATGGTGAACCAGATACAAATTACAACATGAGCTCTTTCTTGTAATTTGGTTTTATTTATTACTTCACCTTTTTAACTCTCCCTTTTTTTGTCTCTTATTCATTCAATGTTGCTATCGCTATGACTCATGTTATATTAATTTTAACTAATCACAATTAAATTGAAACACTTTCTACACAGCAAATTAATACAATTCAAATGACTACTAGTACACAACATCTAAAACATAAAGAAATTCTCAGCCGTTGACTAGTCGACAATGGCACCACATGGTGAAAACTAGAAAACTAGAAACTCTATCAAAACAGAGTGCTGGAAAGGGCCATTTCTCCGGAGATGTGACTGTTTTGAATGAACTGTGATCTGACTACTACATACTTGAGCACTAAAGAAAAGTGTTATAGAATACAAACTCAAATATTAAATGTTATAGAAACGGCCTATTTGCAGGTAACATGAATCAACCTCAGTAGAGTACATTCATACCTCTTCTTCTTCCTTCCAAGTATTAGGCCAAGGCCTGTTACAATCCTATAGAAAATTTTCCCACCAGCGTTTCATAGGATGGCCCAGAGATCTTCGTCCTCTTGGTATATAATTATAAACAGCTTTGGGAATCCGATTTGAACTCATTCTTTCAAGATGGTGTTTCCAATTTAGTTGGTACCATTTTATATATTCCAAAACTGGCGTAGTTTTCAATTCTTTTAAGATATCGGTGTTCCTTTTCCGATCCCATCTGGTGTAACTCGCTGTTCTGCGCATGAATCTCATTTCACAAGCTGTTATTCTGCTTTCATGTTGTCTTTTTAGTGTCCATGCTTCACTACCATAGGTCAACACTGGTCTAGCCAAAGTGTTATATAAACGTAATCTGGTGTTTTTTTGTACAAGGAATGGTTTCATAACTTGATTAATAATTCCCAAACTTTTATTATAAGTAGTATTTTTTTCAGGGATATCCTTTTCATCCCAGATAGAGAGATAATATCCAAGATATTTAAATTGATTAGATCTCTCTAAAATTTTATTCTGGAGACAGATTTTACTTTGTATGGCGTCCTTCCCATGAAATGCCATAATTTTAGTTTTGTTAACTGACATTTCCAAATTAAATTTGGCACCTATTTTTTGTAAATTATAAATTGACCATTGCAAATAATTTTTGGAAAGTGCCAGAAGAGCTAAATCGTCTGCAAAAAGAATAGCATCAAGTTTGAGGTTCCTATTGATGGGTATATATCCTCGTTGTGTTTTCCTCCATTCGTTTATTAATCTATTCATATATATATATAATGAAAAGCACCGGTGAAGGTCCACATCCCTGTCTTACTCCAGTATTGATCATTTCCCAAGAAGATAATTTGCCATCTTGTTTAACAGAGATTTCATTATCTTTATAGATGTTGAAGATATTAGTAATATATTGTTGTGGAACGTACATTCATACAATGCAGTGATTTAGTAAAAAAATGGAGATATGTTCTTTTCGAACAGACTGATTCAGTTAATCTTGTGTCTTGGATTCCGAAAGAATCAATCGTGTAACAGCCTGTGGTTTTCTTTATATTCATTGTAAGAATGCTCACCTGGAGTATCTGTTGACAAGGTGGCTACAGGCTGAACAATGTTACTGCTGTGTTGGATGAGGACTGAAGTGCGTGGAATGCAGTGGAATGTTGTAATACATCTGAATGCTTTTCTTTGAGGAAGGAAACTGAAATCCAAGAAATACATATGCACTGATATTAAAACCTATTAGTCACATTTTGAGTGAGAATTTATATAACTTGAGAAAATTTGACTTTTCACAGAGCTTTGCATTCTTACATTTATTTACTTCCTACCACTAACAACCTTTCAAATCAAGCTTCCTACCATCCTCAACAACTCAAATATCCATTAAAATTCAAATGATCTCTTTCCATTTGGTTTTGTTTACCTAGCCCTTCTTCAGTACCTCCATTGTATCCATTCTTTGGATGTGTCTTTCTCATAAGTAATGCCACGAGTGATTTCCAAATTTATCTAGAGAATTTGGAAATCAAGAGTAGCATTTGTTAGGACTATTAAACGAATAAAATTAAGCTGTTTACTCACAAATCATTTTTTAACTATAATTATTTTAAGATATTTATATATTTAATGTAAACGGCGATGTTTGAAAACAAATGAGAAACGATAGGTACACTTCATCTGCTTCTTTTGTTTATCACTGCAACCAGATCATACTATTTATTGCCAAAGGAACGCAATATTGTAAGAATGCTCTCTAGTGGAGAAAAAATGAAACACATCAAACTGTATATTAATTCATTTCTGATGTCGTATGATGTAAATATGACAATTATATTTTTCTGGATTATTACCTGGGAAAAAATACATTTAAGAAAGTGCAAACAGTGGTTTCTTTTTTTTGGTGGTATAATAAATTGCTACAAATATTTTATATTAACTCCTGTAAGCGCTGTGTGTTGACATCTATGCACTATATATACAATCTGGTAGCCGTATTTATTGCAGGCTCAGTCACTGCAAAATAATGGTCAGACCGGTTCAGAATATTAAAAAGGAGGAGCTTTCTTTAATATGGTAAATTTAACACTGATAAATATTTCATGAAACACGACTCTCATTGGTTGTAAAACAGAAATCATTGAAACGTGACTGGTCATTGACTCCCATTTGGGGTATGAGTTAAATAGTCATCTTAAATGTATGGTACTTACACCCAATTTTGCCATGTTTATTCTCAACTCAAATCACAATCACACCCACAGATGACAGTTCTACACCATTTCATAATAAAAATATAATGTTTGGGGTAATCATGGCTTTCCGGAAGAGACATGAAGTACAGAATGTAGTCATTTCTACTGCAATGAATAAATTGTTACTTTCTGAAGAGAACATTTGTTTGATCTGGGATTTGAACCTAAAACTTTTGGTTTTACACACCACCACAATAACCATTGTGCTATCCAAACAAACCGTATGGGTAGGAATGCCTGGATAGCACAATAGTTGGTGCATAAAACCAAAGGTCTTGGGTTCAAATTCTGGTTCTGGCAGAAATTTCTCTCTTCAAAAAATAAATTATCAGTCAATCATAGTATATAAATTTACATTTAATCAATTAAATCATTGCACTATCGAAAACAAGCCCTCTATACATCCCTATCCTAAGATTTTTCCAATTATCCCCTGTATCATGGTTAATATTATTTTCCCACTTCATTCTTGTCCTATCTACTGGGCATGTTCCCATCTTTCATTCCCCATTCATGCCACATGTTCTTACCATTACAATGCAATGTTCTCATTTGATCTGGCTTCCCATAAATATCATGTACGTCACTGTTATGAAGTCTTTCCCATTCACCCATGTTTGGTCCAAACATTTTCATAAGAACTTTATTCTCAAGTACTGATAATCTATTCTCCTCCCTTAAAATAAGAGCTCATGTTTCACATTCATATAATATACCTAGGAGAATAACAGTTTTATATATTTTCTCTCATTACAAAATTCAAAAGTACATAAAAACTGGATGCCCATGTTCTCCTTGTGTTGCCAAGGAATCTCTCAGATTTCATGGGTTGTAGAACCAACTCCGCCAAGATTGAAAATTTTTTTTCAGATAAGGAACACTTAAGGATGCAGCATACTTACCTTTGGATTTAACAGACTTGAAAAAAATATTTACATAAATAAAGTCATGGATTTCTGAAATTGTGATGATTTTTTCTTATTGTTTTACATTAAATCCGCATCTATGCGAAAATTATCCTTCACAAGGTATTGATTTTGATGTTTTTGATTTTAAAAATTTAACCATTTTTATTGAATGTGATAGATATTTCTGAACCAATGTGAATTCTTCCATAGGTATGTGAATAATGTTTGTGATTGGTTATGAGTAGAGCGAGGAATTATATGAAGAAAATTATACGAAAATATGAAATCGTGAAGACAAATTATGAAAAATATGAAAATTATGACGCAAAAATATTATGAAGCTACTATTTTCTATACTTTTTACATATATTTATATACATAGGCCCACTATAACTTATAAGTGTACATACCAACACATAAATGAGACAAACAGAACTTATTTATAGCTCAAGAAATCAATATATTCACTGTATTTCAATTTTAATTAGCTTTTTCATTAATTCCGACCCAATATAAAATATCATATTCATGATCTGAAACAATTTTAATGAATCATGCCATAGTGCAGTTGTATAAGGAAACGTGGTGCAAACAGGAAAGTCGTGGGTTCGAGTCTCGATATTGTCAAGATTTTTATTAGCTGGACCAGACCTTCTGGTGGCATTGTGGACCTGGGGTCTCAGATGGAAGTGAGTACTAGATGCATGTTCTGGGCACAAATGCGGCCATCAGGCAGATCTGACAACCCGGCAGACATCTAGTGTCTATTGTCTAGAAAGTTGGAAGCTTCAACATTCCACTCCCCAAAGGCCCCCCCAAGACTGTAGTGGAATCACTTTACCTTCATAAATAAAAACTGAGAGGTTATATATAATACAATTAATTTATGTATTGAATATTTAATTATGAAATCCAAACATATACAAGAATCAAAACATTGTAATCAAAACAAACAGGTTTCCATGAAATCTAGCACTAACAAAGATTAGAACAGATATAGTTTGAATTATTGTTATTTTTACTTTGCATAAAAATATTAATTTCCTGGAGATGCAAGTGTAACAATAACATTAAATTGGACGATTTAAAATACAAGTAAACCATTCCAGATGTCATATTTGGAGAAAAAAGATGTTAAAAATTATTAGTCCATAATTGATTCCAGGGATTGTTTCAGAGCTCTCTTTGCAATTAAAGTTACATTTAATGTTGAACTTCAAACTTGGTGAAATGTAGTTAAGAATAATTTAAACGTTTTTTTTAATGAAATGGGTCTAACATTGTGTCCATAATCTTGGTATAATTGTGTTTTGAACAATCCAATTGTCTTTTCTGTTTGTAATACACAGAAGTTTTTTTTTCTATATTTTCTGATAGTAAACTATAAGGCATGTCGGTCAGAATTGTTTTACACGATGAAAAATTATGCTCAACATCACACAATGTTATGGCAGCATACTTGTATCATGCTACATTCGATAGTTTGATGCCCTTACCTACATGAACTTTACTAATTTCACAAAGCACTTGAACGGAAATGAGTACCACATGCTTGTTCTGGAGGGTAAAGGTGGCCGTCACGCAGGGCTGACAAGTGCCGATTGTCCAGAAAAAGTGGTAGCCTTATCCTCCTACTACCCCAAGGGCCTCTCGAGGCCTGTAGTGGGATTACTTTACTTTACTGCTTCAAGTTTACCAGCAGTCTCTCCAATATTTAAATGCTGTAATCTGTTCACAAAGTAAGGACTGCTCTCAGGTAGCAATAACAAGTTGACAGATATTATACCTGACTATAGAATATTCCAACTTTGGTCTTCTACTTATTCATCTAGGCTCATGTTCTTGTCTGGGGATCGAGTTTAGGACAAAAACCTCCATCTAACACATCACTATGTGACTCCTCATCTAATTATTTGCTTTTATAAAATCTATCTATCTTGTTCAGAAGGGATACTGAGAATTTTCACTTGTCTACCACGTTACACTGTCAAAAATTACATAAATACATTTATTTCAAGAAATATTTTAATGAATTCCTAGAACTTTTATTGAAAAAAAAAAATACGGGAATTTGAAAGTTGAAAAATATGAAGGAGTATGAAATTGCCACTAAAATATGAACATTTTGCTAAAATATTATGAAATATGAAGTTTTTTGTTGCTCTTATTTGATTCTACACATCATGAAATGTACAGATACTTAATCTCAGTGCTCTCGGACAAATAGTTTAAAACATGAAATTTCATAAAATTCCGCGCTCTAGTTATGAGTTAATGACATATTATGAGACATGATTATATTTTAATGGTCAGTTTTTGTGATTGGTTATTTGTGTCAGGATTGAGTAATAGTTCATTTGAGAAAGGAAGATGTTTGAATATTGCGTGAAGAGACTGAAAACTTAGGAAGAAGAAAGTTAAACGTGTCGGTTTTGTAGCTTAGTATTGAAGATACTAAGGTGATTATTAAATCCTTAAATAAGTTTATAATTGAAATAATTCAATATTTATGTAAATCTGCCTACTCGGATACATTCAATGGGTGGACGAAGTTGACAGTTGTTCATGTTTTCTGATAGTAACTTTTATTTTATATATTAAACCATCTCATCAAGATTTAATTCAGGAAGTGAAAGTGAGGAATAAAACTGTAGACTGGTACTTGTTTGTGCGTGAAGTTTTAATAGACATGTATGCAGAAAAGGAACTTCAATTGATGGAAGCGGACATATTGTAGAAGTAGATGAATTGAAGTTTGGACATTGTATGTTTGAGAAGAGTCGACTAATAGAGAACAAGTGAATTTTTGGGGGCATTGATATAGAAACCTATGACACTTTTTAGTACCTGCAGAGGTTAGAAATGCTGCAACATTGAGAGATTTGTTGTTAACTAAAATAAAGTGTGGACGTATAACTTCTTCAGATTGCTGCAAGGATTATAAGAATTTAGAGGATTTTGGTTACAAACAGTTAGTAGTGAATGTATTTTAAACCTTGTGAATCCAAAAACTTGTGCATATCCACAAAATAATAAATTCAGTAAGGTAAAGTGCAAGGAAGAATGCCAAAGTAAGGAAGGAGGAAAGTCCATATTATGGTGAATATCATGGAAACTGATGTAACAAATGCAAACAAAATAAAATAACATTTTAATTTTTTTTTAGCTTTAAGATAAAAAAAAAACTCCTGGCACGACAGGCCTACAAGGCCCTTAGCCTACCAACCGGCTGCTGGCCTCACATCCACATGTGTCAATCACAGAGGTAGATGAGAATCAGCCAGTGTAGGGGTGACATGTGGTCAGCATGTCGAGTCCCCCAGCCGTTATAGCTGGTTTTCTCAACCTGGAGCCGCTACTTATTGTAGCTACCCAAATGCATCATGATGCTGGGTGGGCATCGGTCCCATACTGGCCGAAATACCATGAGAAAATTTCTTCCCCCATGGAGACTCGAACCAGCGCAAGTCCCGTAGCTCTGCGCCAAGGCTTCCTGCCTTAACCACTCAGCTATGCGCGGGACAGCTTTAAGATAGTAAGATACTATCTTTCTCTTCGAAACATTTATATCATAAATATATATATAGGGTGTAGCAAAAAACACCAACAACGGAGGTGAGGTGGTATACTGAGACATGTTGATCATTTTTAATAAGGTAGTCGGCCGCGGTGGACTAGTGATTATGCTCCTTGCCTCTGGTCCTGAGGGTTCAAACTCGGCTGGGATCGATGGTTTTTTAGGACAGAAAAATCCAAGGAGCAAGTCCTCCGGGAGGGACTTTAAGCTGTGGGTCCCGAGTCTGAAGATTTTCAGGCTCGTAAAAAATCCTTAAGCCTGAATGAAAAGGCCTCTAAGCAAAATTTACCAAATTTTCCCATCCTAGTACTACCTTGGTTTCCTAGACGTCTGTGTGAGGCGGTGCGCTGACCATGGACCACTCAAAATGACATCTATACGAAAACGAGTGTAACTAAATTAGTATGGTTCAAATTCTTCCCTGTAGGGGGAGAGCGCCTAAATCTCTGTAAAGGGAAAACATAGGCTTACAATACAATACAATACCTATGTCCTGAAATTATGCATTTTCACACTATGACTAGTTAATTATGTCTCAAGATCAATGTTAATTCGAAGGATTTGAAAACTTATTACTTGACAACACCTCACAGGTACCGAACCTATGATATGTTGCTTCACAACTGATTGTGGCTGCAACATGACACAGCTCCAGTTAACTTCCATGCCAATGTGAGAAGACATTTTTGGCAGAGGGGGGACCAGAACCATGGCCCCCAAAATCATCTGACCTTAACTTTCTCGATTATTTTTCGTGGGGCGACATGAAACAGTCTGTTTATTAGACTCCAGTAGAGTTACATATGGATCTTATAGCCTGAATCCACGCTGCTACAGAAACAATTCAAATGAGGCCAGGCATATTTGAACGTGTGCACCAATCACTACACAGCTGATGTATGCTCTGCAATGAGATGGGAGGTGGATATTTTGAAAACTTGATGTGACTGTGAGAGTATTTTCAAGTATTGAGTCTTGAAATACAACTAACAGAACTCTTGAGAAATTAGCTACTCATAGTGTGAAAAACCACCATTTCTGGACATAGGTACCTTATTAAAAATGATCAACATGTCTCAATATACCACCTCACCTCCATTGTCGGTGATTTTTGCAACACCCTGTATATATATTCACGTTTCAATCTCTTTAACAGAAATATGGAGTTTATATAATTAATAATTGTAATTAAAATGTACAGTTTTATATCAGTATCTCGAAGTAATTATAGAATAACATCATGTTTTACAGTGAGAGTAAAATCTCAGTGAAATTTTCAATTTTATTTCAAATACCAATTTGTGAATACAAATACATATATAGGAATTACAAAATACATATTTTGAGTTTTATATTCTAATAAATTTTATACATTAATTATACAAAATAAAGGTAACTGACATAACAACTAACGCTTCTGTGCAGTGTAAGAGTTTCAATTAAATAAATAGCAATTCGGCTAATGTTTCCATTAAGCGCAGTGAGAAATTTTTCTAAGTCCTAGGCAGACACCATGTGCATACGCCAACAAGATTTTATTTTCAAATTATTTTCTAACATTTACAATAAATTTTACATTTTTTCTAATGATTATTTCAATATATATTTCTATGATATTTAACTATATATGTAACATGAAGACGTTGGCAGCCATATTGATTTTAACATGTTCCAGTGCAGCCAACATAGAGTACATTACTTCAGAATTTCAGAACTTACTATTTATTTTTGGGCGTTGCATTCTTTCACAAATTAGAGTGCTTAAATTGTGTTAATTTAGCTTTTAAGTTGGTCTTTCACAGGTTAGAGTACTTAAATTACGTTAGGTTAGCTTTTAGGTTCGTTAAATATCGTGTATATGTTGGTTGCATCGGTGATTCTATAGTGTAAACTGCTTTGCATTTGACGATTTTATTATTAATTTAACACTTCTCATAGAAGGATAAATTATATTTGAAGAGAAAAATTTTCGCCTAGACCGGGACTCGAACCCGGGACCCTTGGCTTTCCGGGCCAAGTGCTCTACCAACTGAGCTACCGAGGCGAGTTACGATCTAGACGCAAATTTTTCTCTTATGTACGTTGTAATTCCCTCGCGCCAAATGCTTGAAACCATAGCTTCTATCTTTGCAAATGGCGGCTTCTTAGTTAAGAAGACATTTATTGGGAATTTAACACTACTTTATAGCCAGTAGGGCTTCTATTGACGATTTTATTATTAATTTAACACTTCTCATAGAAGGATAAATTATATTTGAAGAGAAAAATTTTCGCCTATGCTTTGCATTTGTTGGCGCATGCGCGTGGTGTCTGCCTAGGACTTAGAAAAAATTCTCACTGCGTTTAATGGAGCCTTTATCCAATAATTCTTTATTACATATGAGTTTGTTTATATTCTACAATATTTTGAGATGTTGACACTTGAAAATATTTTTAATAGTCTATATACCAATTTGGGAAGCAAGGAAGAAACTTTAATTTTCATGTGTTATGTCAAATTTTATATGGAATTCACCATTTTGTTGGATATTTACATGAAAGCAGTTAAAATGCAAGTATCCATGACAAGAAAGAATGAGTGCATTTTTTTCAGAACTGTAGCATCAGTTTAACCTCCAAATTACTAAGATATAAGTTATGTTTGGTTAGGTTGGGTAAGGAAAAGTATGTTAGGTTATGTTAAATTTTAGTCAAAATGATGGGTTTGTGAAAAAATTTGTTTAATTTGTTTTGAAAACCATGACTAAAATTCATAATTTTTTGTAGAAAAAGTTTGAAAATCATGGTTTTATCATTCTAAGTAGTCATAAAAAAATTTAGCATATACATTTTTCAGTTGTTGCCGTTCACAGCAATAGTCAAGTTGATTAGCCCCTGTTCATAATATGCACGGCTCAACTGCACTTCTACTTATGCTTGATTTTTCAGTTTATTATTGTAAACTATAGTTCTTCTGTATTTACTAACATTATTTAATATTTTAAACTTTTTCAAACAATTTTTATAACATTATTAGACAATTCTGAAGTATTTATTTAAATATTCAAATCACAATATTATGACACTGTTAGACAATATTGTGATGCTAACTGCTATGTTCTCCACAGAGTATATTACTTAGTCTATGATTTTTTCTATCTCTGTTTTGGGTTATCGCTGGTTGGATTGGCATTAGGGAGTGATAAGTATGTGTACACCCATTTTTAATAAACATTAGGTAATTTTAATATTATTAATATATTTTTTTAACATAGATTTGGGGATTTATTGCAAAGATTGGTCATTTAAATTTCATAGTGACGGAGAGTAGTCGAGGATGATAATCGATATGTTGTTCGATTGTGGATTACCGCTGGCTCTATAAACTCTGGTGCATGTGCACTGTTGTTCTATAGGACTTTGAAAATATTTCATGCAAGTTTAAGTGCAGTTTTTCCAAAATATTTCACGCAAGTTTAAGTGCAGTTTTCCCAAATGCTCTTTTATTTTATACATATAATGTTTGTGTTAATATTGGATTATTCAGCAGAAAGGAACCAGAAGTGTAGACATTAAATAGTCAGCCTTTAAAACCAAATTGAAGCGACTCTCAAAAGTTAACAAAAATAATTACCTTAACCACCTAGCAGAATTACTCAATTAACAAGTCACTGAATATTTAAAGGATCTAGTGAAACATTTTGTTATCTTATCAAGTTTGTTATAAACAGAATCCAATTCTAGAGCTGGCACATAAAAACAATAAGCAGAATAAAATATGTACAAAGAGTTCAAATGTACAGAGCATTTAACTAGACTACTGCCAAATTTATTCCTGACACCACGAAATAACTGAGTAGCAGAAATATGAGCTATTTTATGCCAGGATACCATTTACACTAATTTTGATAAGTGAGAAAATAAGTACACCAGATTAGTTTATTCGATAATCTTCTGCACCAAAGTTGATTCTTCTATTTGAACAATGACTAATTAAATGGACTCCTAGCATAAAATCCCCAACATAAGTAGCACTCATGTTAAGGTCTACATTTATGGTATCTAACTAACTCACCGGCACTATCAAACCTGTAGGTTCATGGCCGTGCAGACAAACTCTTCCATACATCCCTATCCTGAGCCAATGTTTTCCAATCTTGGTCTCCGGAAAATTTTACCCCAGTTGAACCCATGTCCGCCTTTCTTGACAGTTGTATTTTTACAGTAAAAGATCGTCACTCTTTCGGCCAAGGTACTTTCATGGTATCAGTTCCCATATTACTTATCCATATAATACATTATTCAGTGCAAGTTCAGCAACCCTGTGAGGCCAAGACTTGTAGGCTCAGACATAAAAAATAATTAAAGTATTATTGTCTATAGGCTTATTGATTTTTGTTAGCTGAATATTAGATGTTATAGCTCTATTTTAATTGTTTCATTCATTCTCATACATTGGTTGAAAATTGACAGAATATTGGAATGAGCTTTTGGCTGCTAATTGTTAACAATATATTCTCCAAACTTACTATATAAACTTACTTAACCTAAATCTAAAGTTATTCGTAATTAAATTTTGTTACCATCTTATTATTCTTGCTGACATTGATGAAAACTTAATTACGAATATACTACACTTGATCTATGACTTGAGACTTGAATATAATTAAGTTTGTATTTAATAATTATGAAAATGTTCGTACAGACGATGCATGTAAATATTTCAAGAATTATCTCCGTGATAAGAGAAATTTATTTAGTTGGCAACAACAGTTTGATAACTTCACTATTATAATTTTTCCCTTTGCATATAATTGATTTTGATTACTATAAATTATTTCAGAATGTTCTTTTAAACATCGTTTTTTTTTCAGAGTAGGGGCATTGCGAATTTTTCCGTGTTTACAAATTTCGTTCAAATACCGAATAATATAATGACAGAATGAAGGACAAAAATTAAATTTAATTAAGTACTGGCATTGGATACAAATGTTTTTTTTTTCCAATTTTTATTTTTTTATTAACATTTTATATGTATTATACACATCCCACATAATTAATACAAGTCGTGTTCATTTATTCATTTACTTGTCCCCAGTAAACTACTACATTATCGATTTTAAAAGGAAACAAAGCACACAGATGACTCATTCATTCAATTAATATTAGAATCAATTGTAAGAACACAGATAGGTCATAGCCCTCACCCAAATTGATCCGGAAGAAACCAAAACAGCATTTCTATTACTTCCACCAAGATATTCTTCGTCCCCTCCACACAGGAAATTAGATTTACTGCGTATGGGAATATACAATCTGTCAATTAAGAACACGTGAAAATGACACAACCGGACACAACTGTCATTAGACTCCCTTTGACAACTTGAACGTGAAAATTGCTGTATTATTTTGATGTTGGTCACATTGTAAAGTTATGCGTAGAGGAATAACTGCAAACTAATTAATGTATTCTTTTTACATTGGATTTCATGTTTGAGAGAAACACAATATTTCATGTTGGCAACATTATAATGAAAACAAATTGAAGTTTAAAATATTTCTTGAAATTCCTTATATTGATATTTGAATGTTTTCTTTGTTGTCGATATACCTATTACAGATTCAAACTAGCTTTTAATTTGTAATCTAAACTCCATATTATATATTTAAGCGGAGTTTTAAGGTAATGCTTTCGATTTTTTTTTTTTTTACTTTGTAGGTTTATGTAGTTTACGGTCACTGGGTCTATGATTTCGTAGGGGATTCTGTCACTAACATAAATTCAAATTAAAAAAAAAAATACACACACTGTATTGTTGCAGTATGTGAATAATAACCTGAAAGAAATATATATTTTGATTTAAAAAAATGAAAAAGTGAGAAATCGAGTTCGAAGTAACCTAAAATTAGCATATTTGTAATGTAAAAATGTGTATTGGTCAGTGCTCAGATAGTGTAGCCAAGTTATTACACAAACCCACTAATGAACAAATAAAGTGGTGTACTAATTCACCCATTTTCTCACCCTAACTTGCCTACTACTGTAGGTGGATTCTTGGCATAGAATTTCCTTATGTGCTAGCAAACATGTTGACAATTAACTCTAACGGGAACATGTGTTATATTGGCCAACACGACTCTAGAAGTCACTTGTTCTCTGTTCGAATATTCACTGGTAGCATGGTGACAGAATAGCCGGCAATTATTTTACTTACTGGTACTCAATTTACAATCTATTACCATTTTCTGAAATAGAAGTTAATGTACAAAGAATACTCTACCGGTACAGTAAATATAAATACCAGCATTGGTTTACAGATTCAAAAGTGTCAATATACAAAATTAATTACATCTGGTACAAACTGCTGAAAAAATTGACATTCTCTTAAGTAGTTTAAGTTAACTATTACCAACTTGTGAGATTTTCATAATTTTTATTTCCAAGTACGTTAATAGTAACAATATTAAAATCAACCATATCTATGGCTTATAGAACTTTTATGTTTAGTGCATTTACTAAGATCTTCCACTGGTACCCGTCCTCAACCAATTGAATCCAGTTCATATTTCTAATATCCAGCTCCCTAAGATCTATCCATTTATTATTTTAGGTTTTCCAGATAATGTTTTTCCCATGGGATTTCCAATAAAAAAAATTGAAAGCAATTTTCCATTCAAGCTGCATGATCTGCTGCAACCATCTTAATCTCCTAGACTTAAATAATATTATTAAATGATTAGAAAATCATATAAATTATGGAGTCCTCAATGTGAAGTGTTCTCCATTTTCACCCCTTATGGGATCAAATATTTGTCTTAGGATACTATTTTTGAATATTAGTAGCTTTTATTTTTTGTCTTGTTTTGTGAATGTGTTCCAATGCCAACAAGTGCACTGTTTGAACTTCAGTTTAAATATTTCAAATTAAAATGGAAATATGACATAGATACTGTAACTGGCAACATGTATGCGCCTTTAGCTCAGTGGTTAATAGCAGTCTTACTTCAACGCAAATGTAAGATTGATGCATCACGTTCGAAACTACCTAAAGTATGTGTACTGTAAATTTTTTCCACCCCCCTTTCTTCCTTTATTATGCCGGTTCAATTGATTCAGGCTGATTCTGTCGGTTAAGGATGGATATTTGGAGGTCAATTTGGGTTAGGTTAAGCTCTTGGAGGCCACTTTGGGTCAGGTTAGGTCCTCGGAAACCACTCTGGGCAAGGTTAGGCCCTCATAGACCACTTTGGGTTAGGTTAGGCCCTTGGAGGCCACTTCTGTCAGGTTATGCCCTCGGAGGCCGCTTTGAGTTAGGTTAAGGCCCTCAGAGGCCACTTTGGGCTAGGTTAGGCCCTCGGAGACCACTTTGGGTCAGGTTAGGCCTCGGAGCACTTTGGGTAAGGATAGGCCCTCATAGACCACTTTGAGTTAGGTTAGGCCCTTGGAGCCACTTCTGTCAGGTTACGCCCTCGGAGGCCACTTTGGGTTAGATTAAGGCCCTCGGAGGCCACTTTGGGCTAGGTTAGGCCCTCGGAGGCCACTTTGGGTCAGGTTAGACCCTCGGGAGCCACTTTGGGTAAGGTTAGGCCCTCGAAGGCCACGTTGGGTAAGATTAGGCCCTCGGAGCCACTTTGGGTAAGATTAGGGCCTAGGAGGCTACATTGGGTTAGGTTTGGTCCCCGGGGGCCACTTGGGTTAGGTTAGGCCATCAGAAGCCACTTGGTATTAGATTAGGCCTTCGGAGGCCGTTTGGTTTTAGGTTAGACCCTCTGGACCACTTTGGGTTATGACAGGCCATAGGGGGCAACTTGGGGTTAGGTTAGGCCGTCGGGGGCCACTTGGGATTAAATTAGGCTTTCGGAGGCCACTTGCGTTTGGGTTAGGCCCTCGGAGATCAGTTGAGGTTGTGTTAAGCTCTCGGGGCAACTTTGGGCAGATTAGGTCCTCGGGAGCCATTTTGGGCTTGGTTTCGCCTTCTGGGCCACTTTGGTTTAAGTTTGGCCCTTGGGGGCCACTTGGGTTTAGGATAGGCCCTCCGGGCCACTTGGGTTAGGTTAGGCCCACAGGGGTCACTGGGTGTTAAGTTAGGCCTTTGGGACCTCTTTTGGTTATGTTAGGCCCTCGAGGGCCCCATTGGGTTAGATTAGGCCCTCGGGGGCCACTTGGGTTAGGTTAGGCCATCAGGGGCTACTTGGTGTTAGGTTGGGCCTTTTGAAGGCCACGTGGGGTTAGGTTAGGCCTTTGGGGGCCACTTTGGGTCATGTTAGGCCCTCGGGGGCCACTTGGGTTAGGTTAGACCCTTGGGGGCCATTTGGTGTTAGCCTAGTGCTTCGATACCACTTTCGGTTGTTAGGCCCTCGAAGGCCACTTTGTGTTAGGGAAGTCCCTCGGGGGCTACTTGGGATAGGTTAGGCCCTTGGGGCCACTTGGTGTTGGGTTAAGCCTTTGGATGCCACTTCAGGTTAGGTTAGGCCCTCGGGAGCCATTTTGGGTTATCTTAGACCCCTGTGGGTCAGTCATCCATCCATGTCAGCCAGACTCAATGATCATTTTTACCGAGGGTCCGGATCCTCGGCTGGCAGGTAGAGTTGCTGGAGTAAAGGGGTGGCCTGTGGTCGCTGATCAAGTGTTGGTGGGACTGAGAAAAATGTTGGTGTATTATCCAGAGTCACGGATCACAAGGAAAATAAATGACTTAGAGACACTAATATCTTGTGTCAGTTATTTAAATGTGGCGGACTGCAGTGAGAACGAAATCAACCATAATTGTTATATTGTGTCATTTTTAAAGGTGTAGGAGTTGAAATCACAACTCTCTTATAGCCTATGTTCATCCCGGGAATCTCCTGAACATTTTGCAAAAAAAAAAACCCTGTCTCAATCGGATTAACGGTATGGCCGCACATGAAGTACGAACAAACAAACAAACTTATTAAGTTATGTAGATAGGAAATAACACTATGAGGTTTTTTAAAAATAAACAAAACAAACAAACATTCATTCATTTTTATATATTAGATATGAATTCCACATTATGTGCATTTTCTTAATCTTTATATAATTCTCATAGTGAAATAATTTTTTTCTTGCATCTGATCGCATTGTTCTTCGCACAAAGCACACATTGTCTGCTTAGTACAGTTTTCATCAGTGCACACACATAAGTCAAAACCATGCACAGCAAAATGTGTCATTGTGTGATATAGTTCTTAACCTGTTACCCTTCCAATATGCTGATAGTATTGCTTCAGTTTTATAAAATTCCATGCAGATTTCTTTCTTCTTAGCTTGAAGCTCTGCTAGGAGGTGTTGATGAGCTCATAAAGAAGATGAAAGCCCAACTCCTCTGTTACTTCCAGGGACGGAAATCATGCAGCACACTGAAGAAAGGGAAAAAGAGGCACAAGAAATTACAAACATGATAAACAGAGAAGACGAGAGAAAGGAACACACAGAGAAAGTTGACCCCTAAAAACAGGAGCAGAAGAATCCAACGAGGGCTTCACCAAAATGAATACAAAAGGAGATGCAGATCACTTCTTTTAATGTTCAGGTAAAATGTTTAATGCATATTGGGTTGAATATGTAAGTAATCAAGCACTATAAGAAAGAAACTGGTAAGGAACCTTGTGAAGGTACAAATTAGGAGATGGAAGTGAAAAACAAATGCTTTCAAGGTGTCAGGTGTGAGTCAATCACATAATACTTTTTTTTTTTGCAAATGCCCCAGGTTGTCTTTCGACATTTCTGGTTTCTCTCCTGGCATGGTGTTCTTGTAACCCACTTCTGAGGTTGGCGCACCTGGAGGGCGGGGTTACGTTGCCCCGATGATATGATGGGTGATGATGATAGTGGTGCACCAGGAGAGTCCCTAATCCTAAACTTAATCTAAGATGAATATGAATGATGATGATTGCGATGGCCATATGATTTCGGGGACCGTTTGGGCCTTAAAGTTTTCCTTGACATTTGTCTTACATGTGAGGAAAAACCCCGATAAAAACCTCACCCAGAAAAACTCCCGACCGGGGATTGAACCCGGGCCCGCTGCATAACAAGGCAGCATGCTACCTCAAGACCACAGCGGTGGACTCAGTCACATAATACTTGGAGTTGAATTTTCGTATTGATGAGGATAGGAAGACCTGATACGATACGAAAGCCTTTGGCAAAAATCATGTCTGATGGAAAGGTCTTAGTGATATCCTGTCTTTACCCTCACATCTTCATGGATGCTCTCTTGCAGGAGTCACTTAACTAAACTAATTTAGTTATTCTTATTTTCCTACAGATGTCAGCAAGTGACAAGTGGTTATCTCATTGCCTCAAAGACAGATCTAGTAGGTAAGTAAAATTTTACTTCAAAGGAGAAGGTTGACATTGAGTACTGTTTTAAATGTCCTGTTTAAATGTCAGCATCAAAACTAAGAAATAATATATTTACTTATTATTGCACTGTGATCCAGAATGTGAAAAAATTGGCAAGAATCTGGAACTCATTATTTGGCCTCAAATCCATCCACATGTGTAAGATAAATGTTTTTAAGAGTATGAAAGTATCTGGGTCTGCATAGTTGATGTGAGTCTTTAATTAGTTGTTATATGGAAAGTATTAGTTCATGACTGAATTTAAGAAACACAACTTATTTGCAAGATATTTTGAAAAGTATCTATAATCACAGACAGGCCTATGTATTTCGAAAATAATAATAATAATATAAAAATTGGATCTTGTAATTGAACTATGTGCCAGGTTGTATGATCCAACAAATCATGTAATTGCACCTCTGCAAAAGATTTGCTAAAAATCCTGACTAGGGTAACAATGTTCTTTACTTTTAAGGTATGATTATATGACGATAGATATTAGCATGTCTTTCATTTGCTTATGTTATTATAAGCTTATATTACCTTTTGCTTAAATTAGCTTCCATAATTAACAAAATAGCTTCATTTTCGTTGTAAGGCTTACTTAGAATTGTGATTTTGGTTATTTCAAAACTCATAAGGATTATTTCTGCTCTTGTTGGAGTTGTTAAGATAGCTTCATTTACTAGTTTCGTTTCCTCTTCTTGCTCCTTCAAATGTACTATAGTGTGAAATATGGGTATTTTCATGTTCAATACACCACAGTAAGGGGACACCCCAAAAATCCTCATGAGGGATCCACTATGTGTTAAATTTTGGTCAGAGGCTCTAATTTCGGTTCAAGGTTCTTTTATGAGCCAGAAAATCTTCAGACTCAGGACTCACAGTTTAAAATCCCTCCTGGAGGACTTGTTTCTTGGATTTTTTCATCCTAAAAATTTTTCATCTCAGCTAGGTTTGAACCTGTGATCCATGAAACCTGAGACAAACTTAACTCCTAAACCACTGAAGCCAATCTTAGTGATACTCAAGCTCCTAAATGGACATAACGATTATTATTAGGACCTAAAAACGAGATTATTTATAGTTTGAGACGAACAAATAATTGTATAAAACATGTGAGAAGATCTTAACCTAAGTTAAGAAAAGATATGGTCACATTCAGTGAATAGAATCAGACACTATTTTATATCAGATTCTTACCTTCAAACAAATGAGAAAGACTCAACTGCCTGTGTAACATAAATTCCTAAAAATTTAAAAGGAATTCCAAGTTCAAGGAAGAAGGACCTGTCAAAAAAATAAATAAAAGAACTGTGAAAAAGAATATTCTTCTTGCAGAGGTAAAGATCAACAAAAAGATAGTGGATGAAGTAATATTGGTGTAAAAGAAAACTTGAAACAATCATCAAGAAAGATGTATTAATGAAAATGCATAGATGATTGAACTAAATGCAAAAAAAAAAAAACAATGATATATTGATCTGGTTAAGACATTTTTTCATGGAGTGACTGATACCCACCCAGAATTGTGAGGAATTTGGGTAGCTACATTAAGTAGTGGCTCCAGGTTGAGAAAACCAGTTATAATGGCTAGGGGATGCAACATGCTGGCTACATTTCACCCCTATATTGACTGAATGATCTTCTACCTCTATTATTAACATATGTGGATGTAAGGCCAGCAGCTAGCTGAAAGGCCAAGGGCCTTCTAGACCTGTCGTGCCATGGAGTTAAATATATTGTTGAATATGTCTTTATATTATTCCCTGAGATTAGTTAATAAAAATAATAACAATAATTAATTAATTTTATATCTCCAAGCGTGACAGGTCTAGAAGGCCCTTGGCATATCAGCCGGCTGCTGGCCTTACATCCACATGTATTAATCACAGAGGTAGATGATCATCTAGCCAGTATAGGGGTGACATGTGGTCAGCATGGCGGGTCCCCTAGCCATTATAGCTGGTCTTCTCAACCTGTAGTCACTACTTATTGTAGCTACCCAAATGCCTCATGATGCTGGGTGGGCACCGGTCCCATACTGGCTGAAATTCCAAGAGAAAATTTCTTCCCCCATGGAGACCCGAACCAGCGCAAGTCACATAGCTCTGCTCCAAGGCTTCTTGCCTTAAGCACTTGGCTACGGCACGGGACAATTAATTCATTATCTTAGTCAAATATCCAATTTATTCAATAATTTGTTGATATTTCAATCCCCTTGTGCGAGGTCATTTTCAAGACATTTGACATTTCCAGTTATCCATTTTGTAATTGGAAGTGTCATATGTCTTGAAAATGATGAATTGAATCATCGACAAATTAATGAATAAATTGAATATTTGACTGAGATAACAAAATTGTTATTATTATAAATATACTGATCTTATATTATTTTTGGTCTGGACATCTTACCTCAATATAAATAAAACCAGTCTGGGAAAGCTGAAGAAAAAACAGAGAATTGTTTTGAAACATGTCCAAGAACAAATCAACATTAATATTGAGGTAAGATGTCCAGACCAAAAATAATATAATTAAAATAACCTCAAAATATAACTTCCTAAAATTAAATATTATACTGATCTACTTCAAACATAAAATTACTGAAAATTATTATTTCTTATTTCTCCAATATGATTTAGTTAGGATTTTATTCAACAATGCTCTTTAATCACTCACGTCATTAGTGTTACAATTCAAATCTGGGAGTGAAAGGATTGAGAAATTTTGCTCAAGAGAGCTCTTATCTCAGGATTGATGTTGTTTAATAATAAGTTGTAAATCTGTGGCATATACTGGTTTCCTTCCAAAGGAACCAAACTTAGGTTTTTTATGTCCTTAAAAATCAATTGGCCCCATTGAATTTGATCTTGAAAATTTGGAACCGGAGAAGAGCATAGTAACTACTAGTCCATTTAGACTGAACATGCATGATATAACATAGAAATTGTCTAAAATTATCTTATCCTTTATTGACAGATATTAACAGTCTTTTAGAAGAAATACATACGCTTGAATAAGCTAATAAAAAATAGAGAAGTGATGTTTCACAATTTTAATAATTTTTGAAGAAATATTTATTTTATTTAGAAGTATGTTATATTTAAATATATTTATGGCATTTTGGCAAAAATTGCATTCTCCTTTTTCTTTATATAGTCTTATTATAAACCACATTATTGTGAACTTGCAACAAACATAAATTACAGTGCAAAGCATATATGTAAATAACAACATTACATACAAATGTTATATTTTGTTGAACAATATGTGTAAAGTGATATAGAAATATCCATTAATGTAACAATTTCCTTCATTCTAAAATGTAATAACTATAAATTAGAATGAGTTACTTTACACATTTACATAATGCAAATAGTTATTCAGTCGTTGTTTTAATTAGATAATATTTTATTAATTGTGTTATAAAATGCTTAGATAATTTTCTAATAGAAGTTGTACATAAATATTTGTAAGTTTTGGAATTGGTTTCAGCAAACTCTCAATTACCCATTTTAATAGCGAGCTAAGATTTCTTGAATATATTCTTTTTTAGAAATTATTATTTTTATTTTCAAATAGACAAGTGCAGACTGCAAGGGTTAAGGTAACAGATTCCACTATAAGTGAAATATTGGTTGCCAGTACATTTATCAAAAGGATGTGAAGAGATTTAAATCATTAGAGGGTAGGTCATTGGGAGATATTTGAAAGTAGGTAGGATAGGAGAAAATATAAACTTTACCTTTTCCTCTACTTTTTTATAAAAAAAATTAATCATACATGAGAAATCTGAAAATAATGCACATATATTCAAGAGTTTGATATGTGCTTCTTAGCTTCTCCTCTTATTACAAACAAATCATGGAAAACTCTCCCAAAATAAATCATGGAAATTCTAAATATATATATCTTTTTTCGATGTTTGTTATTTTTAACAACTACTTTTTTTTAGCCAGTAAAGCTTATATTTTGATGTTTTTATTTTAAATTTGTCCTTCAACATCATAATCATCATCATCATCATCACATTTATTCTGTAACTTCATTTATGAGCATGGGACATCAGTAACTACTTTCCACTAGACATGATTACTGGCAACGGCTTTCACTTTATTACAGGATTTTCCTATCCTCTTCACCCCTTCATAGACAGTTCGCTTCCAGGTACCACATGGACATCCTCATTTCTGGCTCCCTGAGGATTCCAATCAAGGAAACGTCTTTCAACAGAGTCAGGGTTTTTCCTAAGAGTGTGGACAATCCAGTGCCATTTCCTCCTCCTAATTTGCAACTCAACTGGTTCCTCATCAGCTTTATCCCACAAGACTTTGTTTATTACTTTCAGACCTGTGTATATTGAATATTCTATGCAAACATCCATTTATTAACACTTGCAGCATTTGTTGCATTCTATTATTAAATAATCAAGTTTCTGATCCGTATAATAATAGAGATTTAACATTGCTTATAGTCCTTCAATGTAAATCACAAATTTGAAATAAAAACATCAAAAATGTTTACGATATCTTATGCCTATGAATTTTCCAGATGTTTTGGAAATTTTAAGAACATTTCTGTGTTTACTGTGTAAAAGATATTAAGTCCAAAATAGGCTACTATAAGTTATTTTGCCAAATGTTTTTGATAAATAAAATTCCATTTTTCATAAAAGTATGATTTTGGACTTAACACCTTTTACACAACAAACACAGATTTAACATCCCATACATTTCTGTAATATTGTACTTATGTCTTGTAAATTAATTAATTAATTAATTAATTTAATTGTCCTTATTAACAAACTATTTCAAGCTTGATTGGTATCAAAACTTTGAACCTTGAATCTAGAAATGAATACCGGTATACAATTTGCAGATTATAAAGACTAATAAATATTATAATATGATACGTAAATCAGATGTGTGCATATATTCCACTTATATTAAGAAAAAGTGGTTTACATTGTTAATAACTGATATAAGAATATGTCACCATATAAAAAAAAACTGTAAAACAATCTTGATCTGCTTATTCAATATGGTGCTAATAATTTAGTATCAGTACATTTATTCCTAAATCTATTTAAGAGTCTGGCAGACTTGTAGACCAGACTGGCATGGGTGTATGCTGTTCACTTAGTAAACACTAGAAAGTGTTCTTCTGCATTTAGAAGAGGTGCAAGGCGCTAAATGGTGCTGATAGCATTAAATTAAGATGATAGCTAAACTATCATGTCTGGCAAGATAGACCCATAAGACTTGTTTCTTCGTGCAGTTGTTATTACATCAATATCATCTGCATGGTGAGTGCGTTGTCGAATGTCACAGCCCCCTGGCCAAGCATGCACAGGACTTCTGCCTTCCATGCAGTGTCTTGGCAGGGCATCTACTGACAAACTCAAGGTTGATGGATCATTCACACCATTTGCTTTGAGGCGTCGTTGAGCTGCAATTGTAGCACGTAGAGTTTTACGTTTCTGAAAATTCAAAGAAATCCAGCTCTTTCAGATTATTTAAAATGTATAACTATTGAGAAAGGTGGATAATACATGTGTATGTGTATATATATGTCCACCGCTGTGGTCTCGAGGTAGCATGCTGTCTTATCACACAGCGGGCCCGGGTTCGATTCCCGGTCGGGACAGGCTCCTGGGTGAGGTTTTTTTTTTTTGGAGTTTTTCCTCACCTGTAAGACAAATGTCAGGAAGCTTAGGGCCCAATGATCCCCAAAAATCATCTGGTCATCATCATCATCCTTCAACAGTGTGGAAAGCAATGGGAAGCTACCACACCTATAATTCCAGGCAGAATTACTATGGATGGATATATATACCCGAAAATGCAAATATATTATTTTCTATAACTTACAACATCTATACAAAAAACAACTACCAAAATTGTTCAAAGTTAGCAAATCACCTCAAGCAGTAGTGTTTGAGATTATATTCTGAAGGTCCCTTATTCAAACCTCAGTTTCAACCAATTAAATTTTTTTTTTGCAACCATATGCATGTCAACAATAGCAATAATCCTTCTTCTGACAGATCGATGGATATTGGTGATATGTACACATGGTCCTTCACATACCATCATAGAAATAAATCACATGAAGTAAGATCAGAAGGCCTTGGAGGTCATCAGGAGAAAAACATATAATTTGGATTGGCACATTCTATACATCATAAAGGTCAATGTCTTCTGTGCCATTTCCCAACAGAAAGTCTACAGCCATTCTTTTTCATTGAAAAAACAGTGTTAGGCATTGCATACTTGGATTTGCTGCAGAATTATCTTTTCCTTCAGCTAAATGAGATTGAATCTCAATACTTAATTTTGTAATAAGATGGTACTCTCTCAGAAAATAGAAAATTAAACACCCTATTGTTTGCAGATGACCAAATAATAATTGCAAATTCAGAAGATAATCTACAGAAAGGTCTGTATGAACTTAACAAAATAACAGAAGAATATGGATTGAAGATATCTACAGAAAAAAAAACAAAAATTATGGCATTTCAAGGTGTAGATCCTGTCAGAAGTAAAATTGTACTGGACAATAAAATTTTGGAGCAGGTGAATAATTTTACATATGTAGGAGGCAATATCTCATATGAAGAAGAAAAGGATGTAAATGCGAAAATATCTAAATTTTTAAGAATTTTAGGGTTAATAAATTCTATCTTCAAGCCACAGTTAGTCCAAAAGCATTCAAGATTAAAAGTGTATAAAACACTGGCTCTTCCAACTCTTTTGTATGGTAGCAAAGTATGGACGTTGAAACAGAAGGATATACAGAGACTTAGATCTGCTGAAATGAGATACCTTCGGATGACTGCAGGATACACACTACTAGATCACAAAAAAAATGAAGACATCTTAGAAGAATTACACATGGAACCTTTAGAAAACAAAATTTCTGATTGTAAGTCAAGATGGATGCAACATGTTCATCGAATGGAAGATCACAGAATACCCAAACAAATGTTAAGATATCAACCTGCAGGAAGAAGAAGACCAGGACGTCCACTCAAAAGACTTTTGGATGATGTTTCTCTTGAGGCCAAAACAGGTCAATAAATGGCCTAAATTCGTGAATGTACTATGATGATGACGATGGTACTCCTCCTTATTTTCTTCATAATGCGTGAGATTGGTTGAACGATGTTGTTCCCCAACAATGGATAGGACATGCTGGTTCAAATGACATGTTTTTTTCCTGATGGCCTCCATGGTCTCCCGATCTCACACCATTTGATTTCTTTCTGTGGGGGTATGTGAAGGACATGTGTACATACCTCTGCTACCCTTCAATCTGCCAGATTTGAGAAGAAGATTGTTGCTGCTGTTGAGTGCATCACTCCAGATATGCTGACCAATGTTTGGGAGGAATTCAAATATTGGCTAGATGTGTGCTTTGTGACAAATGGTACTCACATTGAACAGTTATAAGGTAGTGTATGAAACTCAGAGAGTTTCTCTTTAATTCCATGTAAGATTTGATCATATATATTACATGTAAGGGAAATTAAGACATTGAAATCTTGTCCATGATTTAGAAACACTCTGTATTGTATATTTACCTCAATAGCACCTCTCCATTTGTCTGCTGCATGTCTAGCAAGTTCCATTCTCTTTTGTTTACGTATTTGGTGCTTCTTGTATGCCATTTCAATGATAATGAGACCAATTCCACCTACTATTCCTGCTGCCACTAGAATAAATACACCTGCCATGTTCTTTAGCCCAAGTGTGTTAGGAGTTTTTTCAAACTGCTCACATTGTTGCAAATTTCCTTGCAGAATCCATCGATTGTCTAGACTTTCCATCACACCACCTGTAATTTAATTGTACTGTAATTTATATAATAGGAGCAGTTAAGTATTGTAGATTATGATAGGCAAGACATGTGGCACAAATGGGGAATAAAAGAGGGACATGGAAACTTCTTGTAGGAAAACCAAAGGGAAAGCACCCAGTAGGTAGGCAAAATAGTGAGATGGGAGAATAACATTAACCATAATTTGAGGGAGATGAATTATACAGGGGATGATGGAAAACACTAGCTCAGGATAGGGATGAATGGAGAGCTTATGTCTGTATGAACTTCCAGATTTGATAGTGCCTGTGAGTAAATGTGTACAGTTATATTTTTGTAGTCTTATGTTATTTTAATCGGCTGCGGTGGACTAGTGGTTATGCTCCTTGCCTCTGGATCCAAGGGTCACAGGTTCAAAACTGGCCAGGGTCGATGGATTTTTTAGGATGGAAAAATCCAAGGAGCAAGTCCTCCTTGAGGGACTTTAAGCCGTGGGTCCCGAGTTTGAAGATTTTCAGGCTCGTAAAAGATCCTTAACCCTTTGGGTGTAATGAGCCGATTAGATCGGCTCTGATGCTCCTGTCCATTACCTGCTAGACAATATACTTAAACTACTTGCAAAGCCGATCACATCGGCAGGTGCGATTTAAATCTCTGACACAAGAGATTTTACCAGTGGCATGCAGCCTGAATGAAAAGGCCTCTAAGCAAAATTTACCTAATTTTTCCCGTCCTAGTACTACCTTAGTTTCCTGGATGTCAGTATGAGGTGTGGAATGCTGACCACAGACCACTCAATGACATCTATACGAAAACAAGTGTAACTAAATTAGTACGATTCAAATTCTTCCCTGTAGGGGGAGAGCGCCTAAATCTCTGTTAAGGGAAAACATGGGCTTACAAGACAAAAAAAAAAATTAGATTAAAGTTAATATGAGACTCTATTATGAAATTTAGTTTACAATTATATTATTTTTAGTCTGGACATCTTACCTCAATATTAATGTTGATTTGTTCTTGAACATGTTTCAAAACAATTCTGTTTTATCGTCAGCTTTCCCAGACTATTATTAAATATTAGTTTACAAATCCAAAAATAATACATGTTGGGAAGTTATATTTAATTTAGTATTGCCTAACTAACACTAATTAACCCACTGACATTATTGGACCCATAGGTTCATGGCTGTGTGGACATAAGCTCTTCATACATCCCTATTCTGAGCTAATGTTTTCCAATCATCCTCTGTATAGTTTACCTTCCTCAAATCATATTTAATGTTATTCTCCCACCTAATAACTGGGCACTTTCCATCTGATGTTTCTACAAGAAGTTTCCATCTCCCTTTTTCATTCCTCATTTGTGGCACATATCCTGCCCATTGTAGTCTATGAGACTTAACAGTTATTATTATTACATCTAGTTACCCATAAAGATCATGTAGCTCACTTGTGTAGTTTTCTCCATTCACCTGCCTGTTCATCTCTCTTTAGTCCAAAAATTTTCCAAAGAGCTTAATTCTCAAATACTCATAATCTTTTCTATAGTATTTTATTTAATTACACACTTTAATAGCTCAGGCTATTACTTTTGAGTGTGAATAGACTGACTATTTGACTCATGCCCCAAATAAGAGTCAATGACCAATCACATTTCAATGATTTTTTATTTACAACCAGTCATAGTTGTTTATCATCTCGAATTTTATCAATTTAATTTAATTACTTTAAAATTAAGCTCCTCCTTTTTAACATTTTGAATAAGTCATAGCATTATTTTGCAGTGACTGCATGTGGCTACCAGATTGTATATATAGTGCTCAAATGTCAGCAGTTAGCGCTTGCTGGAGATAATATAAAAACATTTGTAGCAATTGATTATACCACCAAAAAAAGAAACCACTGTTTGCACTTTCTTAAACAAATTATTTTCCAGGAAATAACGTTGCAGAAAAATATAATTGACATATTTACATCATAAGACATCAGAAATGAATTAATACCTATAATGTTGGTTATAAATTTCTCCACTAGGGTGCATTCTTACAGTATTGTGATCCTTTGGCAACAAATAATATGATCTGGTTGCAGTGATGAACAAAAGAAGCAAATGAAGCATACCAATTATTTTTCATTTGTTTTCAAACATCACTGTTTACTTTAAATATATAAATATTTTAAAATAACTTAGTTAAATAATGATTTGTGAGTAAAGAGCTTAATTTTATTCGTTAAATAGTCCTAACAAATGCCAGTCTTGATTTTCAAAATACCTAGATAAATTCACCCCTCACTTCGTGAGTCGTGAATTTATCGATAATTTAGAAATCACTTGTGACATTACTTATGATAAATTTTGTTCAGAGGCACATTCTTTTATGTCCTGGAAATCTGCAATGTCTAACTCACTGCTTATCTTCCTTCCAAGGAAGCCATACTCAGGATTTTTATGCCCTGAAAAATCCATTAATTGTGGTAGGGTTTGAACTTGCAAACCTCAGTAGTCATCCAACACTGAGAATGTTGTTTTAAACTTTTGAGATGTATAAAAATTATATATTATCATAGATATAATTAATTTATTGTCATTACCTGCATTACTGCTCAAGATCGAGAAAGGATGCTTCAGAAATGGAATCCCTTAGAGTTCAACAAAATGCTGTATAGAGGTGCTTTTATATTCTATCAGGTGTACTATACTTACATATTATATTATAGTGTCTTGTCAAAATTATGGTTTTATGAAACTTTGGCAATAGTTAGAACACATATACAATTAGCGACAAAAAGAATGAGCCGAGCTTCAAAAAGCAGAGTTCTTGTTATGGCCCACTCCGCATACTTGAAAAGCCATAGTTGAGGTTCACGAGGTAATGCACTGTTAAATGTTTTAAATACGCTGTATTTGGTTTTAATGGTCTTAAATAGTTAAAGAACAGTGAAGGAGACATGTTTCTAGATATTTAAGAGTGTTGGACAAATGCAATATTACTCAAATTGCAGCATTTTAAATAAAGTTCAACTCTCGTTCATAGTGCAAAAGTAAACGCGGCAACTAGTATCATACGTTTGAATAGCGTAGATGGTTAAACTACTTACAACAAGATGAAATGTATGCAAAAGCCAGGGTTCAAATCCTCCGACAATTTTTTTTATTCATTTATATTTTCACAAAATACATCCTATAATATTTAATTCCTGCCACATAATCTACATTCACTTTACACTGTCTTAAGTAATATTCCTGCCTCTGTAACACTATTTAGCTACCGGTATAAATTTAATTGTGCGTGCAGTACCACATTTTAATAATAATGCTATAAATAAAATGTTGCTCACAGACTTCAAAGCATTTGCTAAACACTGATCCTTTCTGCTCTAAAATTTCAATTTTTTTGTGAAAATAAGCTCCCTCAACCAGTATAATTTTTATAAATTGAATGGTGATAATTTATGTGATAGCATGAACTATGTGAGTAAATACAGTAAAATAAAATATTTCCCACATTATTCTTTACTAAAACAGAACATAACTGTGCCATCTGGTAGCAGTGTTTGTAAATGAGCTGTCCCTCTTCTAATGCTAAATTCAGTCTTCTTCCTGGCCTTGAGAATAATGTAACCAATTATATTACTCACTTTCATGAAAATCAAGTATAGCTATTGTAACTGCATCAGCCCATGGTGAACCTTTCTGCAGACCAATTCCATAACCTGAACGACCAAATAATTCCCCAGATGTAACTAGTTCACAATCTTGTGCAGCTTCATATTCTAGCCGAGAACTGTCCCAGATAAATGCCATCAGTTTCCTGTATTAAAGAAATATATAATATTTATTATATAATAAATAATTTATCTATCCTCAAATTGAGGTTGACCTTTAGGATCTAGAAATATAACAAAATATTTTGAAAAGTAATATAAAATCTAGAAGTATAACAAAAAAAAAAGTAATAAAAACTTAGAAAACAATATTTATAGTTCTTTATATTTTTGATAACTCTAACACATACAAATTTAACTATTTAATACCTAAGACTGTGTGAGATTTGTACTGAATGTTTTAGAATTTGGGCAAAGTACTAATTCCGAACTAAGTTCCAGTTCTAATATAAACAAAGCAGATGTATGACTGCATTTTCATTGGTATTTTGAAATTTTATTTTTTAGCGTGTAAAATGTAGTTTCCTGTAGTTCTCTCAAAATGAAGAAAATAAAAATAATAGAAATATGTATTATCTAACACATGTCTTTATAATTAATATGAGAGAATCTTAAAATATATAATTACAATATTAATAGATTAAATAAGCATTGTTATATTCTCATGCATGCTCAATGCATTATATGTAGAATTTCATTTGTTTCAAAATAGCCACTTCTGCAGAATTATAAAACATGGGAAACAAAAGCATATGAAAAGCGGAGAGAAATTATTTTGAATGTTTTAAAACAGTCTAGTGAAAAATATCCCACATTAGTCTCTGAGGAAGTGGTGAAAATAACAACAGAATTTACAGGTGAGTCAGCATGGACCATAAATTGTGCTTGTAATGAAATTTTAAATAAAGGATATCTATTGACATCATGGAAAAGTGTAAACGTCTGATTAAGTAGGTCCACATTTGTTTTATCATAAATAAATAAGAAATGAAAATTTCTAATTATTGGTGCATGCTATTCTTACCATGTATTCAGTCTTATTTCCTGTAAAATACAATATTGTCGAAGAACAATGTTTCTATTGATGATAGTTTGATACATAATTCAGCCATATGGCCGGTACAAGTACCATGGTTTCCCACAATAGACATAGAATAATATCTTATGGAGGTTTGTTTACAGTACAACTGGAACTTAGCTCGGATTTGGTATAATTTTAATTTTCAACGTTTGTTATTTTTAATGCAATAAGGATAT
Organism: Diploptera punctata; assembly: GCA_030220185.1. NCBI lineage: Eukaryota > Metazoa > Arthropoda > Insecta > Blattodea > Blaberidae > Diploptera > Diploptera punctata. The sequence goes on from JASPKZ010003852.1 coordinate 2,854,372, forward strand.
TTTAACTGAATTTTGAAATTTAACCTATAGTTTCAAATATTTGATAGACCAAGAATGAGGTGGGAGAATAACATTATCCATGATTTGAGGGAAATAGATTATACAGGGGATGATTGGAAAACATTAGTTCAGGATAGGGATGCATTGAAAACATTAGTTCAGGATAGGGATGTGTGGAGAGCTTATGTCTGCATGGCCATGAACCTATGGGTTCAATAGAGCAAGTGAGTTAGTTAGTTAGTTTCAAATAATACTTTAATAAAGATTCAGCTGGAGAAAGGAATGTCAAAGGCATGACAAGCAGGTTTTATATATATTGTTTTTAATCAAAATTACAATGGGACGTAACACTCTGAGGTAATTTTCAATCTATAATATTAATATATTATTCATATACTGTATTTTTATCTCTAACAAATATCCCATTTAATAATGTATTTTTACATGTGATCATATATTTAGTTTTATTGATATTGAATTCAAGCCCCAGTTTCTTAGTAAATAACCAAATTAATTCAATGAAAGAATATCATAATTCCATTTTTATCATTACATTTATTACTTACACAAATTTATAAGAAAATTAATTTAATTTGAAAATGCAACACTTTTTGGTGCATATTTTCATCAGTTTTAATGCATATAAATGTCCCCTGTAGAAATTGAAAATAAAATTATTAACAGCAACAACTCACTAATATTACTTTTTAAAAATTAATAATTTGTTTTTTCATTATTTAATTAAATTGTTTTCAGATTTGTTAATATACTCATATTTACCTAATGCCTTGTATAATAAGTGATAGATTAATTCATTATAATTTATTATTTTCTCTGTATTTTTTCTTTCTTTTCTTTTTATGTATAGTAGATTCGAGCTGTTATTCCTTTCTGTATACATTCTATCATTCATTTAATTTTAATTGTATTTAATATTATTGTATTATTAGACATTATTTTCATTATTATTCAATTTGACAGATAATTAATTGTTTAGTATGTACTATTATTGTATATTTTTTATATTTATATGTAACATATGTTTGTCCTGGTGAGTGGAAGAGAAGGCCACATGGCCTTAACTCCACCAGGCTAAATACATCTATTCTATATGTATAGGATAACTCAATAATTGTAAGGTTTGTGGATCATATAGGTTAAAATACTTCATTCATGAAGGTTCTCCATTGTTACCTATCCTATGCTAAATGAATCTAGTTCATATCTCTGTATTTATTTTCCTAAGATCCATCTGAATATTGTCCTCTCACCCACACTTAAGTTTTCCTAATGATCTTTTCACCAAGGCTATCTCATTTACAAATTTAAACTGTCATCCATTTGAGTTACATGAACATACTAAAAGCAATCATGGCAGTCCTCTGGGGCTGAGACTATTGTTTAAAACTTTTGAGATGTATAAATAATGTTTTTTTCTACAATATTATTATATATTTAATTTATTTATTACCATTGCCTACATTACTGCTCAATCTCCAAGGCTAACCCTGACGATATTAGCAAAATGATATAAATTTTAGAATTCCTCATAGTAAAGCTTCCTCCATTCTTATCCTTTATGAGCCTGAATATTCATTTTAGGAAATATAGGATACCAGCATTTATTTAATATTCTCATAAATATTTAATATTCTCATAAATATTTAATATTCTCATAAATATTTCATATTTATAAAAAAAATATATCCAGGACTGGAATATGTTAAACTAAAATGTAACATCAAAAAATTCCTGTTTTAATTTAAACAATAGGTAATGAATTTTTAGACAAGGAAATTATCATTTTGAAAGATTGAGAATCTCGTATAGAAATAATTACAGGATAATCTGATATCTGTAATTATTGTAGTATCTTTGTAACATTTTGGGTAGATTAATTCATTAATTTCATTAATCAAAAATAAGATAAGTGTAGATACCCATTTTTAACATCCTGAATTGCCTCCTCAGCTGTATCGTAGTTGTTTGCCTCCATGGTGCGGTACATGTTGGACAGTTCCACCTGTCGACGGAAATACATGTCCACTGCTGATCCTTTTACAGTTGCACATGTTAGGTTCTCCATTGTATTGCGCAGCTGTGGAACAAAATCAATTATTTTATAAACATCATTTATATGTAGAAAAACATGTTATAAATAAGATATGATATTGTACTCACTCTAGCATCGTTAATTCCAGTGAGTTTTGTTTTTGGTCGCTCCAAAACCAGAAATGCTGCCAGATTGGCAGTATAAGATGCTACAATAATCATAGCAAAACCAGCCCATACCATTCCTAGCACTCGAGCTGAGAAACTTCTAGGAGTTCCTGAAATTTAATCAAACTGAAAGTTAGTGACTTTCTACTTTTTAAAGTATCAGTACTAGTCTTAAAGTGTATTCATATGTGTACCTCTCTATCCATCCATTAATCTACCATCTGTTTCATAATAACTTTAATTTTTTTTCCCCCAATTTTTATTGAATTTATGTTTTTTTTTCCCCCTTCTTTTCTTCTTCTGATCATTAGTATTGCTCAGACAATTATAAGAAGGTAATGTAGATGCATATTTTAAAGTTTTGTATACTGAAACTGCCTTTAAAATTTGTCAGATATTAATGAAAGTTAGCAATTTCTCTGAGACTTACCAATATTAATCAGATAATCACCATTATGGGATGTAATATTGAAGAACAATAGTTGTTATCTTTTTATCCATATCTCCACGTATTTGGATTGTTTTAGTTCAGTGATAGGATACAATTGATCAAGCTTAATGGCATGAAATTCTAGGGCATTTGATAAATAATGACAATATTCAATGTTTTTATTATTAATTTAATACTTCTCACTGAAGGACAAATTATATTTGAAGAGAAAAATTATACGCTCAGACTAGAATTTGTCAATCGGGAATTAACAATGTATAAGAGAAAAATGTGCATTTAGATTGGAGTGTTCAGATAGCTCAGCAGCAGAGCATTGGCCTAGACAGCCAAAGGTCCTGGTTCAAACCCCAGTCTGAGCATATAATTTTTGTCTTCAAATATAATGACAACATTGTTGTAAATCAGCAATCCCCTAATGGTGAAAATTGTATTCTTGTATGGAGGGTTGTTTCCGATCTCTGATAACGATTTGCCAAGTAGATTGTCACGTTGGAGTGGGAGTCATCAGGACAGGAGCATGCGAGATGATCAAACCAGTCAGTGTCCTGCTTCTGTTACACTTGCACGCGTGTTGCTCTCATAATGCCTAAGAAGATAGACCCTTTTAAGAAGGGTACATTACTGCCCTTTCCGATGCTAATTATAGTTATTCCGCGATTATTGAGACTTGCAAAAACGTAATTTTATGGTGTCAAAGTGTGGAAGTAGCTCAGTGCTTAATAAAAAGGGAAAGGGTCGCTTAGGATTAATTCCAAAAGGAAAAAAGGGCAAATCCACGACCTGCTACTACCCGCACCCCAGATGTAATCAGAAAGGTCAAGGTCCTTATCTCTGGTGGTAACTCTGCCACACAAAAGGTGATTGCGAACAGATTGGGAATATCCCTTAAAACTGTAAACACCATAATAAACAAAGATTTAAACATGCAGAAGCGCCACAAAAGCAGGGTTCATAAATTGTTGCCACGTCACATTACTGAATGCTGCACCAACAGCAGGAAACTATGAAAAGCACGTCGCAGGAGAAAATTTGAAATTTATGGTCACACTTGGTGAAGCATATCTAGGAGACTACAACAAACCCCGGGCAATTTACATAGAGAAAGGGGTGAAAAAAATTTCAAAAGTGGTATGCTGAATGCAGAGAAAGTTTCTCCAAGGGATTTATGGTCATCGCGGGATATTGCTACAATGAAAAACTGACCATTCGTAGAGTAGCTAAAAAGGCCAAAATCAACTCCCAGTTCTACCAGGAAGAAGTTCTCACCCCAATTTACCCGACTGAAATCCCAGTTCTCTATGGTACAGACAAAAACAAAGTCTGGGTGCACCAAGCCAAGGCCTCCAGTCACACTTCTGGTTCAATCTTGACATCCCTGGAGAAATAGAGCAGGAAACTGGAATACATGCTATTCCATTCAGCAACATCCCAGTGAAGTCTCCTAATGCATCACCGATGGACTTTGTGTCTTTGGACTCTTCAAAAGGGCACTGGGAAACAGGCGTCCTCGAACAATAGACGGTCTCTGGAAAGCATATAAGAGGAGTGGGAACTTCTAGACATGGCTGTGCTGCATAAGAGTCTTCCGCAGCGGAAACTCCGATGCCGAACCATAGCTCGGGTGAAGAGCCATCAATTAGAGCATGCTCTATGGTGGAGACATGGCTTTTCTTAAGGTAAAGCTTAAAAATAATTTGTTATCAGAGATCAGAAACAACCCTCTGTAGTATGTTGTTGAGCAGTCTTTGTCGTATAAATCTGTAATATTGAAAGTCTTGAAATAGCAATATTTTTTTTTAATACATTCACCCTAAAAAGATGTTCAATAGAATTTGTTTAAAAGGTGGAATTGGGAAGTACTCAAACTCTGCCAAATTCACCAGATAGGAAACCTTTAACTTATTCTCAAAAATCAAAGAACTTCTACGAGGCATTCAATTTCAATCTAGAGTTGATATCCAGAAAACTCTAGATCAACCAGATGAGAGAGATATCCAGAAATTGTGCTGCAGATTGAGTGCATCATCTTCCAAAGATTTGACAACGTATAGATGACTTGACAGGAGACCATAAATGAAGTTCATCTTCTTCTTCTTGTAATCTTGTAAGCCCATGTTTCCCTTTACCGAGATTTAGGCGCTCTCCCTCTACAGGGAATAATTTGAACCATACTAATTTAGTTACACTTGTTTTTGTACAGATGTCATTTGAGTGGTCCGTGGTCAGCGTTCTGCCTCATACTGACATCTAGGAAACTAAGGTAGTACTAGGATGGGAAAATTCGGTAAATTTTGCTTAGAGGCCTTTCATTCAGGCTTAAGGATCTTTTATGAGCCTGAAAATCTTCAGACTCGGGACTCACGGCTTAAAGTCCCTCCCGGAGGACTTGCTCCTTCGATTTTTCCATCCTAAAAAATCCATCGACCCCGGCCAGGTTTGAACCCGCGACCCTTGGGACCAGAGGCAAGGAGCATAATCACTAGTCCACCGTGGCCGATTATGAAGTTCGTAATGTCAAAAATAACTTGAATAAATTTTTTTTATGATGTTATAGCAGTGTTGCCATTATTTATTGAATGCTCTAGTAAATGCATATTTGGAATTGAATTAGTTTGAAATTTGATGTTTGTTAGGATGGACTCTTTTATACATTTTTATCAAGAAAATGCTTTTATTAGAGAGAATCTTAAGATTCTGAAGTTTTCAAGTTGCACATCGTCGCTTAAGAAACAATACCACGTAACTAACAAAATACTAATTTTACACGAGAAACAAAAAAACTGTTTAGTTTTCTCCTTAGTACCTATAGATTGAAACCATTTTATCTATAAGTTTAGCGAGGTCATGGTGCAAAATTTCATCCTAATCTGTGTTTGAACTGAGCACATTTCTTCAGTGATGCTAACAGTATAAAAATATCAATTTCACCAAAAGTGTCAGTTACGCGGTATTGTTTCTTAAGCGACGACATGTAGATGTTGAGTTTTGTTACATGCATGTATCTAAATGGCAAATCATCAGAATAACATGTATATATAAATTAAATTATGCTTAAGTTAAATTTTAGATCCCCATTTGTAATAGCAAAGCAAAATTTTATTTTTTTACCATTTCCTGTATATACACTATCTATCTGAATGACATGAAATTGTTAAAATAATTTTGCTTCTGAAATTTATTGAACAGAATATGTCAGGTTATCAAAGTGAGTAGGTATAATGTTATAATGAAAAATATACACTCAGACTAGGGTTTGAACCCAGGACCTTTTGCACTTTAGGCAAATGCTCAACCAACTGAGCTAGTGAGAAACTCTAATCTAATTGCAAATCTTTCTCTTATGTATGCTGTTAATTCCCGTGCACCAAATGCTATGAAGCCATTGCTTCTATCTTGCAAATGATGACTTCTTTATTAAGAGGACCTTTAATTGGGAATTTTACATTGCATTATAAAGCCAACACAGCTTCTTTCGATGCATTTATTATTCATTTCATACATCTCAATGATGCATAAATTATATTTAAAGAGAAAAATATACGCTCAGACCTAGGACCTTTTGCACTCTAGGTGAAATTGACATTTTTATACTGTTAGCATCACTGAAGAAATGCGCTCAATTCAAACATAGATTAGGATGAAATTTTGCACCATGACCTCGCTAAACTTATAGATAAAATGGTTTCAATCTATAGGTACTAAGGAGAAAACTAAACAGTTTTTTGTTTCTTGGGAATTTTACATTACATTATAAAGCCAGTACAGCTTCTTTCAATGTTTTTATTATTCATTTCATACATCTCAACAATGGAAAATTATATTTGATGAGAAAAATATACGCTCATACTAGGATTTGAACCATCATTGAATAATAATAATATTATAATATTACATTTATGTGGAAGTATACAGTATATTGTGAAGCCATAAACAGAAATGTGAGAAATGAAAAACAATACTTATGTAAGCTACGACTTAATAGATTACCTTCACCTATGCCACTGTTGAGTAAAACTCCCCAAGCAAACCAGATGGCACTGGAAAGATTGAGTGCATCCTCCTCAGTAGTGTCTGTGGTGGATATTTTAAAACGACCAAATGGTGAAAATCTGTCTAGCAGATAGAGCACTAGTGCCACCACATGAACTGATACCATCACGAGGATCCATAATGTATTGCTAAATGGTTGTAGAAATGATACTAATGTGGAAGATCTGGATGGCTGAAACAGTGATATTAGAAATATAGAGTTTACCCCCAAAGCATGACAGCTAATATGATGATCTATTCACAGTACATGTAACATGTTTGTGGAACAACTATTAAAATAATATAAGCACAATTTTATTGATCCAGGTAATTGAAATTGTTTAGATACAATACATTTTAACTGTGATAATGATATTTATTGTGACATCTGAGTATATGATATTCATGTAGACATTTTGTATTCCCCGTAAATATCTAGTTTTATAAAATTCCTTCATGCAAACAGTATATTAATTTGTTATGAAAATATAGGAGCTCTAGAAACATTTATAAACATTTGGCATTGATATGAAAAAATATAAACAGCTTTCTCAGGCCAAAACAGTTCTTCTAGGACTAATACCTGGCAGGATGATGATGATGAAAAAATATAAATAGTGTTTACAAATGGATTTAGAGCATTTAATTTAAGAATGAAAAATTAATGCTTGAACCAGGACTTGAATCCTGGATCTCATTTTCTACATCAGTATGATACCAATTATACCAACCGAGCACCGAAAAGAATGTCAACATTTCTTTCTACTTATACAATTGTTGGTAGCAACAGCTATTGATCTTCAGATGAATGAGAATTTTATAAGTAAAAAGAAGTGTTGACGTTCTTATTCAGTGCTCGGATGGTGTAATTGGTATAAAACTAATGTACAGAATCAGAGATCCAGGGTTCAAATCCCGGCTGAAGTGTTAATTTTTCTTTTTTAAATTAAATTCTATCCAGAATTAGAAAGTGTTAATTTATATAAAAACATCACAATTTAGAGCAATTTGTTTCATATTTGAAATCATAATCTGGAAAAGACGAATAAAACATTTTATTGAAGGAAGTATGGAAGATTGTGATACAAGATTTTACCAGGTGAATTGGAAAGGGAATAAATATTTTTAGAATACAAATACATATTTTATACCATAGGAAATAAATTAATAATGTATAAATATTATGGTATTGTGACACTTTTTGATCCATTACTGAAAGTATCACTTTGAATTTTGAAAGCTGCAACAGGACTCCTTATAGGCCAATAGATGATAGATTCGGGTCATGTGTAACTAGCAAATGACCTCTCCAGATGTGCTTTCTTGAAAAATTGTTTCTAGAATAATCTCTCTCTCAAGCCTTCTATTCGAGAAAAGTCTAGACTAGCATCCAGGATTATTTCTATTCCTCACATATTTATGGAAGTGCAAAATTTTGGCCAGTCAGGCAAAATTGACATATTGTTTAATCTTTCTTCACTCACCTCATACTTCTTAACTCCCCTGCATACTCGAGTTTCGTCACTTCATTTATGACATTCTCAATGCTGTATTACATTCACATTAATAATACAGCATTGAGAATGTCACAAATGAAGTGACGAAACTCGAGTATGCGGGGGAGTTGAGAAATATGAGGTGAGTGAAGAAAGATTAAACAATATTAAAATAAACCTTATAGTGTTATTTCCTAGTACATAACTTAATAAAATGGACATACATATAAAATGGACAGATGGGTTGATAATGGGTAAAAGTGACCTAAGTGTGAAGACACATAGTCATTTTGATGTTGTATTTAGTTTAACATATTCCTGTCTTGGAGGATTTATTTTTTTAAAAGAATAATTAATACTTGAACTGGGAATCGAACCCCAAACCTTTGACTGTACACCAGCATGCAGTCCATTATACCATTCAAAACACAATACAACCACTACATTTTCTTCCCACTTATACAATTCTCTTACGTCCGAACGCAGATAGCTCTCCATATAAAAAAAATGTGGACATGTTTAGTGAAGCCATCAGGGAGTGTGTGAAGAAATGGTTTAAAGTAATGGTGGAGAAGAGGTTCTTATATAGAAAATTATTTATGTGAATATGGTGAAATATTGTGAAATAAAAAAAGAAAATTTGAAAATTTTGTGTAAACATTTGTGAAGTTAATTTTGAAAATTTTGTGTAAACATTTGTGAAGTTAATTTTGAAAATTTTGTGTAAACATTTGTGAAGTTAATTTTGAAAATCTTGGGCTTCACCTTAAAACCGCTACCCACACGACATTTATATTCCTGTTCTCATATACAGTTTGCCTATTCATTATATTAATAAAATCAGATTGAAATGGACTTTTTACCAAAAGAGAAGAAATTCTTATGAAGAATATTGAAAAGAAATAAAAGAATAGATTAAAAAATTAATTAATAGAGAATGATTAGTAATTATTTCATTACAAATCATAATTGAAGAGTCAAGTTTGAAATAGTTTGGACATAAAAAAAAAGGATGGATCAACTAAAGATTCTCAGAAAGGTTAGTAAAATCAAATGAAAAATATGAGATAAACCATATATAGAATGGAGTGACAGGCGATAAAATCGTAGGAAGAAGAATATTAGATGAACCATATACAGGAAAAGGATGGAGTGTATAAAATGTACAGACAAAATTAAAAATAAAGATGTGCTAGACAGAGTGAGTGAAGGAAGATCAATGCTGGAACTCATGAAGAAGAGGAAAAGAAATTAGATTGGCCACGGCTAAGAAGAAACTGCCTGCTGATGGATGTCTTAGAAGGAATGGTCAACGGAAAGAAGATTAGAGGCAGAAAGAGACATCAGTTGATAGACAATATTAAAATAAATGGTTTGTATGTGGATACAAAAAGGAAGGCAGATTAAGGAAAGAGTGGAGAATGCTGAATTTACATTGAAAGACTTGCTCTTGGGCAGAACACTATGTATATACAGGATGGAATGACAAGATAAAGATAAAACATGCTAATATTAGAACACATTTGAAAGAATTATGGGCAGATAGAGACCAATGGAAGAGGCTCTTTACCTCCACGACTTAAATCAGTGTAAATGTTTTTACATAATGCTTGAATTGTTTCACAAAGTTCAGAACTAGTTCCCGATGAGCAAGATTTAATCTCAAAGTTAATCCAACCCATACCAGGTGGCAATTGGAATGTTGATAGCACATTTTAAACAGTCAGAGTTTAGCTGATGATCAAGGGGACGCCTCTGAAACTATTCTTGGTGAGAATGATAACTTATCTCATAGAGTTACTTGCCATAGTAATTTTATTTAATTACTAACTGTTCATTTATTGAAATTACCTTTTTCTCAAGGATTGTTATTCCCTGATATTTGAAAGGTTTGCTAAATTCAATGAATTCAGCTCGTTCTGGGTTGATGGTAAGTGGTGCTACAATCATGTCAGCTCTCTCATTTACAAGTTCTCCAATTAAACCTGTCCATTCCTTCTTTCCTCCCACTGTGAAAAAAAATACCATAGCTTATCATCGACACCAGATATTTCTTCAGTTTTCATATTAGGGTTGTAAAATTATATTACAATAGTTAAGTACATATATCAATCATTTCTTCTTTCTTTACTCTTCAATTAATTATTGATTTTAATTAATTGAATGGATTAATACCTTTTTAATGCAAACCTAATGTTATGATTAACTATCTTATATTAGACAACTGAATCCATTTTATAATCATTTGTCTTTCCTTCATTATAAAAACAAATACATATGTTTGTTGTAAAACCACTTTCCATGCTTCAGGATTCATGCTAGGTGGATAGATAGCATCAATTTGATCTGTTTTCAATTAATGCACCATTTTTGCAGAGCACATTACATAGTATATTAGTATTGTTTACAGAGAGGAGTGTAGGATAAGTGTGTGTTTAACTGTTTGTGTATAGAGCTACTGTGTTGTGTGTGAAATGATGTTGTACTACCTCAGGCACAATCATTCTTTATCCAACTCTAATGTTATTGTTTTGAAAACATCGTGGCAACACTACATTAGACTGCCAGCTAACATGAGACTCTGTTCCTCTCGCCAGTTCATATGCTTGTAATGTGGGAAGGGAGAGTCCATATGTTTTGAGGTAAGGTAGGTAGGTAACTGACATGTGGCACTGACATCATTAGGATCCATCACATGACGTCTCTACAGCAGTGATACCACTATTAAAATTGCCACTATCCTTGTATAACTTAAAGGTTCCTGTGTCCTGTCTACCTTCTTCTGGCCATCTACCTTCCTATAAGCCAACTATATTAAAGGAAGATTTATCTAATTCCTCTATTAATATTTCAAGTGACCCACAATTGTATAATGTCCTAACATTCTATGCTTCTAGGAACATATCCTTATGTTTAAGCTTTTCCACGGATCCCCTACCAGAGATCAAAATGGAGGACTATATTATCTCTGGAGAATTTTACTTCAGTGGAACCCAAGCCCACATTTCTCAACAGCTGTAGTTTTGCAGTGAAAAAGTATATATTTTTTTATTTTAGTCTACTTTTTGTCTTTGACCTTTCACCCTTTTGCATGGGTGGCCTTCTGGTATAGCTTGCAGGTCATTTAAGTACAAAAAACCTATCCACCATGAACAAGGTAAAGATATCATCAAGGAGGAAAACAAATCTAGGTTACTGTAATTCAACAATTAAATAAAATATTTTATTGTTTTCTCCTAAGGGAAAAAATTAAAATGAATAAAGGAAAATGTTTTTCTCTGCTAAAATAATCCATGAAGTATTATTTTCAGTATTTCTAGATAGTAATCTAACATTTACATCAGATGAAGTTCCCTAAGCAGCAAATTAACTATATAATATCAGAAGATTAGTATAGTTATTTTATGTTAAATAGAAAAACTCCTGAAAGAAATTTTGCATATTTTAATGCTTTGTTTTAACCCTCTGCATGTCACTGGTAAAATCTCTTGTGTCAGAGATTTAAGTCGCATCCACCGATGTGATTGCCTTTGCAAGTTGTTTAAATATATTGTCTAGCAGGTAATGTACAGTAGTATCAGAGCCAATCTAATCAGCTCATGGCACCTAAAGAGTTAAATATGGATACTTACTTGAACTGTTCTTTATCACATAACTGCCAAATTGTCCATCTGGAGACAGTGCTAGATCATATGTGACATTTATTTTATTGGCAAGATGTTTCAGTAAGTCAACACAAAAGCCTTTGCAGCAGTATGATACAAAACCTGCAGATAAAAATTCAAAATTGGAATTAAGTATTTGATTAGGAAGCTTTTTTCATTTTATTACTTAAGTATGTGCTATCATTATATTGTTTAACTCTGTAGGAACATGTCACATGGTTTATGCTAAGCATTCATTGTAGGACCAATCTATCAATAATCTAATCTAAAAAAATTTAAACCGAGCCTCACTTAGCATATACTTTAAAATACATAAACACTAAGTGATGCACAAATACAATTTATTTTCATTGTAGTTCTTCATAAATTAAAGACAATCTAGAAGTTACTTATCTCTAGCTGTATCTCTGCATCAAATATCTCACACATTTTACTGACACCATAAAATGAACAGAAGACTTTTTTACATATTTTCTTTTCCATTGAGCCTAATTTAATATATATATACAAGAACAAGAATATTTTGTCCCTGTACCTGTTTGTTCTCTCTCTTTTTACCCTCCGTCATATTTGTAGAACTTCATGTATTTGGTCTCCAGTTAAAATATAGTGCTTTTCTTTGTCACCGATATTGCATGTGCCTTCATTTTGGTATATACCCCATAGAAACTGAAAAAAGAGGAGCTACCCCGTCTTCAATTACATTTTGATAAAAATATATAACCAAGTTTTAGGGATATATTTATTATCATACGTACTTTCGTTATCAAATCAATAATCTAATCAAGTTCTATGTTTATCTTAATATATAAAAATTTTGTGTCACGTTGTTTGTCTGCGATGGAATCCTAAACTACTGAACCAATTTTAATAAAATTTTGCACACTGTGTACAGTTTGATCCAACTTGAGACTTAGGGTAGTTTATAACTAAATTTATAGTCGCATTATTTTTTTATTGCAAATTATTTGTTTATTATTTAACAAAGAGTTATAATTATCTGTGAGTTCCATACGATTCTAACAGATGGCGGTGTAATTATCTGTGAGTTCCATACGATTCTAACAGATGGCGGTGTAATTATCTGTGAGTTCCATACGATTCTAACAGATGGCGGTGTAAGGTAATTTAGTAAGGTAATTGGTCTATTATTTAACAAAGAGAGATCCAGATGGCTGTGCTTTTTGTTGCAACTGCGAATTTCAATTGAATTACAAATATTGATTATTTCATAATTTAAGTGCCTTTAGTGTTTATTTTCAATATTATTAATTTCGTGTGTAAGTATTAGTTTCAAGTAATCTGGCTGAAAGACAGCAACTTAATTTAAATTTTTAACGTATACCTTAGCCACAGTAACACGTGGCCGGGACTTCTAGTATATATATATATATATATATATATATATTTCATCCTTTCATTATACCCTCTTTTTTATTTATTATGTGCTATTAATTTTAGTTAATTCATAATTGTTAATATATGTACAATTTTACCCTGGTGAGGTGGAAGAATAAGACTTTATGGCCTTAACTAGATCTAACTAACTCACTGGCACTATTGAACCCCCTGTATAATCCACCTCCCTCAAATCATAGTTAATGTTGTTCTCCCACCTCATTCTTGGTCTACCAACTGGGCATTTTCCCTCTGGTTTTCCTACAAGAAGCTTCCATGAACGTCTTTCATTCCCCATTAGTGCCACCACATGTCCTGTCCATCGCAGTCTACGAGACTTAACTGTTCTCATTATATCTGGCTTCCTGTAAAGACCATGTAATTCACTGTTATGCAGTCTTCTCCATTCACCTGTCTGTTCATCTCTCTTCGGTCCAAAACTTTTCTTAAGAACTTTATTCTCAAATACTCGTAATCTCCTTTTCTCCCTTAAAGTAAGAGTCCATGTTTCGCATCCATATAATATAACTGGTAGGATAATAGTTTTATATTTTTTCAGTTTAACATTTTTTGAAAGGAGTTGGGAAGTTAAGAGTCTCTGTAATGCATAATAACACGCATTTCCAGAATTGAGCCTATGTTTAATTTCCTTGTGCTTCTCATTCCTGTTTGTGATTATTGTTCCTAGGTATTTGAATTCAGCCACTTCCTCAAAATTTCCCTCATTTGTCATTAGCTGTCCATTTCCATTATATAATGTATTTTTATGTGTGACCATATATTTAGTTTTATTGATATTTACTTCCAGTCCCAATTTCTTAGTGTTACTCAGTAGTGTTGGCCTTATCTCTCTATCTGGGATGAAAAGGATATCCCTGAAAAAATTACTAGTTATAATAAAAGTTTGGGAATTATTAATCAAGTTATGAAACTATCCCTTGTACATTTATATAACAGTTTGCCTAGAGCAGTGTTGACGTATGGTAGTGAAGTATGGACACTAAAAAGACAACATGAAAGCAGAATAACGGCTTGTGAAATGAGATTCGTGCACAGAACAGCGGGTTACACCAGATAGGATCGGAAAAGGAACACCGATATCTTAAAAGAATTGAAGACTATGCCAATTTTGGAATATATTAAACAGTACCAACTAAACTGGAAACACCATCTAGAAAGAATGAGTTCAAATCGGATCCCCAAAGCTGTTTATAATTATATACCAAGAGGACGAAGATCACTGGGCCGTCCTATGAAATGCTGGAGGGAAAATTTTCTATAGGATCATAACAGGCCTCGGCCTAATATTGGAAGGAAGAATTATTATTATTATTATTATTATTATTATTATTATTATTATTATTATTATTATTATTATTATTATTATTATTCATTTGTGCATTTATTTAAAAGAGTAAATATGTCTTATTATGAACTCAAAATACAAATTATCTTACAATGAGCAGTAAATATCTCACCTGTGCTATTGTAGTGTGGACAATGAGTTTCATCTTGAGTACAGTTTTCATATGTTTGAATTTCTCTCACATAGACAAAAGGTTTCTCCTCTATGGTTAGGACCTTGAGATGGGTAGGTATCATGCATCCTGGTGGAGGTTCCCCAGTGCCTCCAGGCCAAATTATTGCTTTTTCATCCAATTTCAGAATCATTTTCTTCTCATTCTGAAAAATCAAAACCCAAATGGTATTGAATGAATACAACGAATTTGGGGCATTAATACCAAGCCATATTTCCACCAATATCATTTATTGTCATCCAAAAAGATGTTACACTAATTTTTCATGTAAACTCTTTTACTTTTAGGCTTGAGACACTTATATGCCAAGAAATTTAGATATTTGTATGCATAGTACTGTGATGCATTGTTAGTTTGGCTTTTGAATTTTGTGGATGGTAACGAGAGTCGGGTCTTGCCTTGTGTGGTTGAGAGGGATTCGTGAGCTGACTCAGAAATCAGTGAGTCCAGGAAGAAAGTTCCACATGCATCCATACCTCTATTCTGGAAAAGTTGGTTCTCAAGACTTCTTCTCAAAAAGAGACTCAACTTGATGCCCAGGATGTTCCCACTCTTGCATATATAAGAGGATGCGAGGTTCGAATGATTCAGTT
The DNA here is from genome assembly GCA_030220185.1 of Diploptera punctata. NCBI lineage: Eukaryota > Metazoa > Arthropoda > Insecta > Blattodea > Blaberidae > Diploptera > Diploptera punctata. Next base: position 2,869,762 of record JASPKZ010003852.1, read on the forward strand.
ACATGCAAAGTGTGGATGAGTAAATGTGACCAAAGAATTAAGGCAAGAAGATGTTCTAAGTGAAACTATCAGCAAGTGTAAAGGATGGAGTGATGAAATAAACTGTGAAAGAAGGGATCTTATTAGCATTAATTATTCTGAATTCTTAAAAAGTTAGACTTACTCGAATGTGTCTAAATGGCACAAAGAGTAGGATGTGTGTAGGTAAACAATTTTTAGATACTTTTGAAATTCACAATGGGTTTAAGCAAGGAGATGCACTATCTTCTCTATTATTAAATTTTGTACTAGAGCATGTCAACAAATCTTTAGAGGATTAACCCTTCAGAGCGGATGGATTTAAATGGCCGAGAATACTCTGATGCGGGAGGAAGTTCACCGGTATTTAAACTCAGCCGCTCAGTGCAAGTATTCCAATAACGCATTTAAATTGATATATCTTGAGTAATTTAAATGTTTTTGCAATTCGTTTATGGTGAACCCTTAATATAATATTTAATTAATTAAATTTGTTACGGTTCTCACGTAACATCTCTGCATTTTTTGCAGACTTATTTATGGTTGTTGTGCCACAGTTAAAATAGGTCCTTTTTGTAAACTTCTCACATAAGTGACACAGTGTATTGCACTAGGGATTCTTTGAAGAATTCAGAGAACCGGCTTTACCTAACAACAAAACGAAATATTTACACAAAGAAAAGGGTCTTGAAAAAAAAAAGTATGAACTTCAAAAATTGGTGTGATAAATCTTCAAAATGTAAACCAGCTGTTTGACACTCGGGCAACAATAAGTGTATTTTTTTCCCCTTGTGTTTACTTTGTTCATGTTTATTACAAACACATTGCTTCTATGCGCTGACCTTCTTTCTTGTAGGGGGGGGGCAGCCTTCTCCAAATGTGTCTTTCTAACACTTTGGAAACATTATTTTAGGTCGTGTGCCTTCAAAAATTGGTCTTTCTACACATCAGACCTGTTGTACTAAGACCTTCATCAACCCTAAATTTCAATGCCTTTCTTCTGGTTTCCAAACCGAAACCAGTTGATGAAATATGACTATAATAGTTTTGCCGGAGGTGTGGACTTAAAAGATCAACATGCTACAAGCCGGAAGATCGAGGGTTTGAGTCCCGGTGGATCAGGATTTTTAAACTGAACCAAACCTTCAGGCGGCACCGTGAACCCGGGGTTGACTCAGCCTCTAACTGAAATGAGTACCAGATGCTTGTTATGGGCCGTCAGACAGAAATAAGTACTCGGCTTACATCAAGTACCGATAGTTTAGAAAAGTGGGAGCCTTAACCTCCTAATATCCCAAGAACCTTCTAAGGTCTGTAGTGGACCACTTTACCTTTTAGATACTGACTGAATTGTAGACTAACTACCTTTCCATAATGTAAGGATATCGTCATTTGAAATATATATATATATATATCTGAAATTTACTATTGTGGTCCTGTACTGTAACGTAAATCGGAAATAACTTTGTTGGGTCTTTATATATACTGAATTTTGCGACATTATTATTAAAAATGAAGAGATTTGAAAATAGATTCAATTTGATAGACAAGCTAGTCTACAAAAAAAGGCGAATTTAGTTTTAAAAGAAATCCTTTATCAAGTTATAAATTTAAGAAAAATGTCAGAGGCCGCAAGAATAAATGCAAATATAAAATTATTTTAACTTGTTACTGAGGGCCGTAATCAGTTATATATGCACTAATATAACCTTTGAAGTCTCTACATAAAATTTGTATAAACTGTAAATAGTTAATGTAAACACAAAGGTCATAATTACAGTTTAAAGCAGTGCGTGTAGCTAGCGTACATGTCACGTCGTTCCGCATTTGGTGAAGAATTCAACTTGCGTACACGTCATGTCGCTCCACGCTGACGGGTTAAGAAGGCCTAAAACTAAATTATATTAATAAGTTGTTAGTTTCTGCTGATTATGTAGTAGCTATGGCAAGGAGGCATACTCTATTGAGTAATACTAAGAAATTGGGGCTGGAAGTAAACATCAATAAAACAAAATATATGGTCACACACAGAAATACATTATATAATGGAAATGAACAGTTAATGAGAAATGAGGGAGATTTTGAAGAAGTGGCTGAATTCAAATACCCAGGAACAATAGTTACAAACAAGAATAATGAACAAAATATTAAACATAGGCTCAATTCTGGAAATGCATGCTGTTGATGCATTACAGGGATTCTTGTCGTCTCAACTTCTTTAAAAAAATAATAGGAACTATTATTCTCCCAGTTATATTGTATGGATACAAAACATGCACCCTTACTTTAAGGGAAGAGAAAAGATTACGAGTATTTGAGAATACAGTTCTTAGGAATATTCTTGGATGAAGGAGAGATGAACAGACAGGCAAATGGAAAAGACTACATAACAATGAGCTATTTGATTTTTATGGGAAACTAGAAGTAATAAGAAGAGTTTAGTCTCGCAGACTGTGATGTAGATAAACCAGAGGGAAAGCTCCCAGTAGTTAGGCCAATAATGAGGTGTGAGAATAACATTTACCATGATTTGAGAAAAGAAAATTGTACAGAGGATGATTGGAAAACATTAGCTCAGGATATGGATGTATGGAGAACTTATGTCCACCTACAGGTTCGATAGTGCTAGTGAGTTAGTTAATTATGATATCAGTGAATTGTGTGAAATAAATAAAGGAAATCTGGAAATTTTGTGAAAATATCTGTGAAATTAATTTGAAGAAATTTCATCTGAATCCTACACAACCGCCATCAGTGACAGTACTATATCTATATTGTGTACTTTTGGGTTGAACTTTATTCTCGTGATAAATATTTTTGTAGCTTAGCGCTTTGTCAAAGCTTAGAATAAAGCTTACCATTTAAGAAAGTAGGAGATGTGCAAAAATTAAACTTATTTAAATAGCTTCCAGCAAATGTAAGATTTATAAATTAAGTAATTCTTGTATACTCTTAGCTTAACCTACATCTGTTAACTCATAGAGACAAAACAAATAAATTTTAAAATTGTAATTTTCAACTTTCATTATCTTTAGATTCTGCATTATAGACTTGAGGTTTGTGAATTCATTCTTACCCAAAATTGATTACATTTTTCAGTTAATAATTTGAGAACAGGTAATCAAAAGATGTCAGTCCTCTGTTAAAAAAGATGTGTGACAGTGTATTGAAGTATCATTATACAGTGCGTTAACAGGACCTCATCGATAAACCTTTAGGAAATATGGTCTTACAGAGAGGATCAATTTTTGTTAGGAAACATATACTTCTGAACATATTGTTTTTATTGTAGAAAGAAAAATTATGTTCGAACCAGGAGTCAAACCCCAGACCTCTGACTTTGTACGTCAGTGTGGTAACGTTATGCCATTTGAACTTCCGATAGGAACATCAAATTTCTTTCTTCTTATACAATTAATTCTCCTTTCATCCAAAGGCTGATAGCCATCACTATCAACGATACCATCTAACAACTTCTTTTCGAAGTATTTTTTATTGTGAATTTAAACATTCATTTTTAAGTGGTTAAAGCTACTATTTTGATGTTATATTTTAAATTAACATGTTCAGAATTGGATATAGTTTTATTTTAGAAAGAAAAATTACTTTCGAACTGGGAGTTGAACCCCAGTTTATTTCTGCACATTGGTCAAGTTGCACGGTACACCACGTAACCAAGTCATGGCTAACATTAATCTGCATCATATGCCTGTATTCTGCCTTACCAGTAATTCAGTTTTTGTGAGAGTATCAATAAATATGGACTGTGAGTTCTCTGAACAAACTAATAAAATTGTGTTATGGTGAACCTATGTGAAATTGAAATAACACTCGTGGCATGTACGAGCATGGAAACATCCACACTACTGTACCTTTGCTATAATTTATCCACACCTCTGATAAATGTGAAGCCTTTGCCTTCAGTATGTTGGTGGCATGATGTGAGGACACCGTAATTTGAGGATGATTGGTCGAGAGATTTAGTCAGGCACTTTCAACCAGCACATTTCCAGTGTCTTATGATGTGGGCATAAGTCACCTTATCCATTTGGAGGGTACTGCAGGGTTACCTCAACGTCTATATGATTTTTTTAAAGTTCAGGCTCTAGGACTATGAGATTCTGCACTTATATGAAATTTGTATAGTGGTTTCTTCATTGCAGTACTAATGTTGCTGCTTTCGCCACTCATGTGTTATTCACAGAAGGAGCCTACTTTACACATAATAGTTATTGTAACATCTGAGTTTATGGGTAGCTCATATGTGAGTGCTGTTCAAAATAACCAATAAAAGTTTTTGTGAACATCTGAACTGAAATTGTTAATCATCTCCTGGGGTCTGTAATTTTGCCAGCAAGCATAGCTGAAGCAGCTTACCTATATAATGTTGAGTGATTCCGGGCTTACCTACAGTTCCTATGGATCACACTTCCATAACTGCTTAATGTAGCCTACCATTCGCTGAGCTCAGCATCCTATGGTTCCTGCATGATGGAGCCCCAGCATACTTTAGTGCGCAACTAGCCATAGATTTTTAGAAACATTGGATTGGATAAGCAGATCATCTTACATGTCCAGCATCTTCATATGACTTAATGCCTATTGATTTTTTCTTTGAAGGTATGTCAAAAGTATGGTTTATGAAACTCAAGTTACCACCAGAGCTCAGACGATTGCCCAAATCAATAATGCATTTCACCACATCAATCAGAATCCTTCACAGTGTTAGTTGGTTATTGCTGCAAATGTATCAATGAGACATAGGGCACATATTGTAAACTTGTTGGAACATGTCTTTCGATAAAATTCATTTTGTGTAAAGTTGTTTTTATTCAATGTCTGAATCTTATGGGCAAGTACCTTGACAAATGTGCAGAACTTACAAAGAATATGTCTGAAAGAATATGTTTCATAACAGAAAAAAAATATTCTCTCTATATGGCCTATGTTCCTATAACATCCTGTGTACATGAAGTATTTTCCAACGAAAAAATCCAGATGTAGAAGTTCATTGCCTAACATCACAGTTAAACCCATATTAAAATTTTTCTAAACTTTAACACACTAATTGAACAACAAAAAAGAAGAAATCTAGATATAGCAAATATTTTTCATTAATTTGTTTCATGAATTAAATTATGAATAAAGAATAACAATTTTAATAAACTGTGTAATTAAAGTAAAGTAAGTAAAGTAATCACACTACAGGCCTCAGGAGTCCCTTGGGGTAGTGGGAGGTTAAGGCTCCAACTTTTTTTAGACAATTAGCACTTGATATCAGCCGCATTGTCAGCCCTGCATGACGGCCGCCTTTACTCCCAGAACAAGTGTCTGGTACTCATTTCCGTTAGAGGCTGAGTCGACCCCAGGGCAATAGTGCTGCCAGAAGGTTTGGGTCAGTTTAAAAATCCTGACCCCACTGGGATCCGAACCCTCGACCTTCCAGCTTGTAGCGCAGTGCCTTAACCACTATGCTACAATAAACCCTGTACCTAGTAAAAATCCAGCACAATGTGAATATAACTATATGAGAAAGTTCACTGAAGACTCTCTGCATTTGTGCAAGTTGAATATCCAAGTAAAAGTAATGGTGTGTATTGAAAATCCAAGTATGAGAAAAACACATTGTGCCTTTCATTCACAAGCCTGTTCTAGATTACTATTGAATTCTTAATTGAAACAGATCTTCAGGGGTGGCTCCTCTTTAAGGAACAGGTCTGGTCCTAGTCTGCATTTTTTAAAACAAAGATTATAATATAATGTTGAACATTTCATTGTATATATATACACAGTATATTATACATGGAAGTAATTCTGTAAGAGGATGAACAGATTGTGCTTAGAAAGAGACATTCATGTACATAGTTCATTTTAGCACAAAGGTAAGATTTAATACCAGCAGCTCTTCTCCATGTCTTACACCACCATCAATCACAGTGTTCTCGTGTCAGTTAGGGCTAGCCTAGCAGTGTGTACTTCAATTGTAAATTCCAAATAAAGGCTTATAGTACCATGCTGAAATTCCAAGTTGAAATTCAAGTTCAGTTCTGTCTATAGCAGTGTGTTAAATTTGAAGTTTTATAATGCATTAATTTAAAATAATTCAAAAGAATGCCAGAGCAAAGATTGCCAAAAATTGTTATGGAATGGATCCCAATGGAAAGGAGGAAGACCGAAGAAAACTTGGATTGAAGGGGTACAAGCAGCTATGAATATCAGAGGAATAGAGGAAGATCAATGGATGGGCAGAGAGGAATGGCATTTGGTTTCCGGAAGACGGCGGCAGCTGCCATGATACCGGATGATGATAATTTAAAATAAATGTTTATGGTAATTTTTCTTCCCTCTGTCTGAATATGCTTATTTTTGTGCCAAACCTGTTTTTTTTTCCCCTCAAATTTAAAGGTGATTCTTTTATCCTGATACAGCATATTTTGGGCCAATTAATGGCATATCGAGAAATGTCTATAGAGGCATACATTTGAGAGATAAGTTTATTTTTCATCTGGCCTCATTAGCTTAGAACTCATGAGCCACCACTGTAGATGCATATAATATTAGTAATTGTATTATGATGCTTCATACATACATTTGAATAATGATACTGTCCAACTGATATTTCTGTTTGGTTGAACTGTACATTGATGATATCATATTCTGCATTTATTCTGTCTCCATTATTATCAAATGCCACATATCCTGTTGAACCATTCACCAGAGTTTGATTGCGTATGAATCTGAAATGTGTATGAGTTCACTGTACACTTATTTTTCATAAAATTAGCACTGAACATTATATTATATCAAGCTTCTACTACATTAAATAGTTCTGTATGTCATTATGAAACATACTTTCATAAAATCACCATCACACCATCGGGGTAACGTAACTCCACCTTCCAGATGCCCCAACCCAAGAATGGATTACAAATTCTGCCAATGTCATAAAAGACAACTTGGTGGCATTAGACAAAAAAATAAAATCTAAAAAAAATATGTAATAGTTTCCTAATCCTTGGCCTCTGTAAACTTCCTACAACCGTAAAATATTTTTTAGTAACCCATTGCAAAATTTAATTGAGAAGACCTGGCTTATGTATTGTTTTTTTTTTTCATGTAAAACAGTTATGTCATTCACAGACAAAATGAGAAAAGTTTCTAATGCCAAATTTTATATTAATCAACTTTTTTTATGCTGATGATATAGTATTATTATTTCTTTATTTAGCCTGGTGGAATTAAGGTCATGTGGCCTTCTGTTCCACTCGCTAGGAAAAACATATGTTGCATTAGAATATGGCAGTCACAATTAACTCTAATATTAAATACTAAATGATAAGACTCACATGGAATCAGACAACTCAATTATTTAAAATCATCTCTTCTATTTTATATATAACTTTTTTTAAAATTCTGGTGTGTAATGACTTAATGTAATTAAAATAAAAATCCTTAAAAATGGAAAAGGTCATTGAATGAATATAAGAATGAAAGTAGCAGTCTGTAAGTATATTGAATAATATTGTTTACTCACTCAAATAGTGTTTTGCCAGTTTCCCAGATATGGCCGGAATCTCCACAGTCTCGAGGTGCCTTACTTATTACTTCTGTTTGGTTCATTTCTCTTATTGCTGATGCCAACACATAGCTGCAAAGTAAATTTTTCTTTAAATATATTTTAATATACTATTATAAAATAAAATCTCAAAAATCTGATTTCTAAACCATGTTGAACGGTATACTTAATATGGTTACTTCAGATAGCTCAATCAGCATTGAATCAACTGAAGACTGGATGGTCCAGATTTAATCCTGGGCAGCAAAGAAGTGGAGAGTTTTCTCCATTCATTCATGTCTGTTTTGACTCTGGGGTACATTCAGATTCTTTGCTATCATGGGTCATTTCATATCAAATCAACAAGCTTTATTACTTGACCGTCACCAATTTCAACAAAATTAACAAGATTAATCATAATTATAAAGTGGTATAAAAAAATATTCGGATTTTTAGTCATCAAGTTTTTGTTTTAGGACCCTGCAAAAAAGGGAAAAAAAATCCAAAAAGCAAGGTTTGGGTAATTATAAAAAACAATTTTCTCAGCTCCTATAAGAGCTAGAGAGTCAATATTGATATCATTTTAAAGCGCTTGAAATGGGATTTCATATGATATGACACTTGGCAAGGGTTTTTCATTTTAGTTGTTCACAGTCACCAAAAATGATTTAACCTTGAATATGTATATTGAAAAGTACATTTTTTTAAAATCTGAAAAGAAAAAAAAATGTTTTGCTTACTAATGTGTTGTGTATGTGGTAAACATTTTGTAATGGGATTGTGGTGGAATAAAATAATTGTATCTACTCGCCACTTAACAGCAATTTGTATTGTTTCTGAAGATATTTAAAGAATAATTATATAGTGCACACTTAATTTTAAAACTTTTGGTTAGCATTGTCCACTTCTTCCTTTGAAAAGTTGTAAACTCTTCCTGTTGGATTTACCCTGGGGTCCACTTTTGAAATAACGTGATTCCTACGTACATTAAGAACATCCTCAAAGTCTGAGTAGCAGATGGAAGGTGAAGGTCCATGTGGATGTAAGAACTTCATCTTTACTGTTTGATTTTCCTCATTTGAATCTAGAACACACCCCAATCACCAGTGTCCATCATATCTGCAGATCAAGAACCCTACTATTTCTGTGAATTTGAGATCACTCTCAAAATGTATTGTATTTTAAATCAATGATAAGTATTTGCTACTATTGGGTTGTTCAAAAATGAAAATGCCCTCACATACACCTGATTCTTATTCAGTGAAACAAGAGAGTGGAGTTTCTGAGAACCTGGTATAGTTCTTGTTGTTATTTTCATAAGTTTTAAAGTCTCTTCTTCTCTTTTATGCTCTTAAATTGTACTGTACTGGAAATGTATCGATTCAATGGGTCCATTTGTCATACAACTGTCGTGAAGTCATGATCTGGCCATTGTAGGTCATTTGAAAATGGGCTCTAACTTCAAGTTTTTTTTAACAGTACTACCCACACCATCACATGCACTTTACCCTTGTGAAGTGGCAAAAAAATGCCACTCTGCATTGATCCCAAAGTCTAAGTATTAGTAACAGAGATTGAGAAAATTCAGTCTGTTTTAGTACTGAGAGCCATACTATCGTGTAACAATAGATTAGGTTTGGTTTTGTGGTAAAATCTTTCTGCATAAAACCAATCAGGTATTTCTGGAAATGATGTACCACTATTGTGTCATGTGTGAGACAGTCAGAAATTATGACAGGAGACATAGTTATCAATGTTTTTGTTGATGGATTCTGGAAATGGAGTATGAAGGGATGAACTGTTGCCTGTGCATTGTTCCAGTGTAAACCTTGGTCCATATCCTGGAGAATGAATGAATGGTTCTCAGTAAAGTTACAGATTACTAGGCCTATATATTCATCTTCTTTCAGAGATTGCTTCAGATGGATGGGATAAATGTACTATTGACTAGCAAGAAATTAGTGTTAAAGTTTTGGAAGTTTTTAAAATAGTATACTAATGAATTCTTCAGAGGTTTGACTAAAGCCTCAAGATATGTTCTTTTTTCTACAGTCCACAGACGAAGTGTGTGAAAGCAGTAGGTATTTCATACTCAGCACATTATATCATGAAGGATTGTATTATAACTTACCTTCATTTAGATGCTGAGCAGGCATGTTAGTTCCGAGACTGACGGACACACTTCAAAATTTTAATCATCACCCTTACCTTACAATGAACTATGAAACATTAAAATATAAAGTAACAAAACTGAATAAGAAGAGGGAATTTAATTACCGTAAAACACAAAATATAAAACATAAAATTGAATACACCTGAAATAAACTACAGATGTGAGTGACATCATGGACTGTTCCTATATTCTCAGGTAGTAAGCCATTTTCTTCTTCTTCCTTCCAAGTATTAGGCCAAGGCCTGTTATTATCCTATAGAAAATTTTCCCTCCAGCTTCTTCCGGAAAATTCTCGTATAAGACTTGAAAGCATAATAATAGTCCCTTCGATTGGTTGCTGGCCAAAGGAAGGCAAGACCAGTGATGGGCCTGCCATCTTATAGCCTCTGGTCAGGCTTTTCTGGAGAAGAAAAGAAAATAAAGGAAAGAAGAAATGGAAGAAAGGAAAGACTCCCTAGCCCTCGGATGCCCTAATAGCGACGGGGTCGAAAAAACAAGAGTTAACCAAGAGAGGTTAGATAGTAAAGTTAAAAGAGTGCAAAACACAAGTAAGTGGAAGAAATGTTTTGCTCGGCTTGGGCACCTTGTGGTCGCCATCCACATATCCCCTAGATGAGGACCCCTGAGGGTATCGCTTGCAATTCCCCGTGCCCCCCCCCTTCGTCCCTTGCTTTCATGCTTCTTGTCTGTGGACTGTACTTATATCCATCATTTATAGGTGATGTTTTCAATGCATTTGAATTAGAAAGCTTTATCAAGTCCTTCCCTTGACTCCTTCAAACCCAGAACAATTTTTGCAATTTCCAAAGTAGCAAGCTTCAGTTGGATTAGCACATAGTACTTATGTCATAATGTTTTTGTAAGACTTAATTAGTCTACTGCCTTCCATCAGTTTCTTCATCCTATAATATTCTTAACTATAAGTTTTGCATTTTGGTGTTGTACATACACAAATACTATGAATTCCACTTTGACCTGCTAGAACACAGTACTTAGGTCTGATTTCACATAATTTGGAAGATCCTGTTCTCAGCAGTGAATGTGTCTGTTTAAAAAATGCAAAAGCTTCACAGAGATTACACAAAACTACTTTTTTCTGAACATGCTCTCGTCTTCAGTAGGTAACTAAGGTATTACAAGGTTTGATGAAGTTCGGTAAATTTTGCTTAGAGGCTTCCTTTTTTTCAGGGTTAAGATTGTTTTGCAAGCCTGAAAATCTTTTAAGAGAAATTAATTTTTTTTCTGGGCATAATTTGATTTATTTCCTCATTCTTATACAGTTCAATTACTTTTTCTACTGTTTCAAAATCTAAAGTTCAGGATCAGGACATGACATTACACCCTTTTCTTTAACCAGGCCTATAGCTTTCCTTATAACATGAACTCCAAATTCACCTTGAATGTATTTTGAAGGCCAGCTTTTAGGGAATGTTGTCAATATTTGTATCCTGATGCTCTTATTATTTGTAATATTAATTTTTTTCCTTCAATTGGTTGATAATTTCACAATCAGAGGAGAGAGGAATATCATCTTGGTCAGGATCTGAATTTATGTTCAGTACTTTGTTTTTTAACACTGCTGCTGCTTTCTTAAGCTTTTCCTGGGGGTATTTCTTCTCGCACAAACGTCTTTTCTGGATAGGTGAGTTGCTTAAAGCAATCAAACTTTTGTTCAGAGCAATTAAAGATTCATCTTTTTCTGGGGTACCTAAAGAATCTAATTATTGAAATTCTTCATTACAATTAGAATCTAACTTAATCTCTTTTTAGAAAATGCTTATAACTGTTTGTAACTTTGTTTAAGAAACATAAATGTTTGCATTATGTTCATGCTTACACTTCCCAGGTTTTTCTTAAAAGAATTATGAATTGACTTTTCAAATGGATTGCAACAGTACATTTTACTTGAAGCTGTAGAAGTTGATGGTTCCATATTGGTCACTGAATTCTGGTCTAAGACTGTGATGAATTAGTCATAAAACTCCAACCACTATAAACATAAAGGTACAGCTAAGTTAACAAATATCCTCTTAGGCAGTACATCACTTGAACCTTCTGTTTCAAGAGATGATCCAGACTGAATGTTACTTGTCTCGTTAGGATGAAACATGTACATTCTTCTGCTGTCACTTGGAGTGCCTGTCAGGAAAAGATACTCTTTTTCCTCATCACACAGTAGCCCACTTCTGAATTTTAATTATATTGTATTATTATTTGTAGTGTCAAACTAAAACAAGGAAGATTGGGAGGGGAGAGTTTTTATTGATTGAATCTCAGTTAACAACAGACACAGAGGGAGAATAATTACAGTAATGTGCTATACTTACTTACTTACTTACTTACTTACTTACTCACTGGCATTATCGAACCCATAGGTTCATGGCCGCGCGGACATAAGCTCTCCATACATCCCTATCCTGAGCTAATGCTTTCCAATCATTTCCTGTGTAATCTACTTCCCTCAAATCATAGTTAATGTAATTCTCCCACCTCATTCTTGGTCTACCAACTGGGTGTTTTCCCTCTGGCTTTCCTGTAAGAAGCTTCCATGCAAGTCTTTCATTCTCCATACGTGCAACATGTCCTGCCCATCGCAGTCTATGAGACTTAACTGTTCTTATTATATCTGGCTTCCCATAAAGACCATGTAGTTCATTATTATGTAGTCTTCTCCATTCACCTGTCTGTTCATCTCTCTTTGGTCCAAAAATTTTCCTAAGTACTTTATTCTCAATCCGGCTGATTTCCATGAAGCTTCTCAGTAAGATAAATGTCTCCTGGAAGCGTTACGAGCGCTTCGCAGGACAAGAATAAGAAATGAGGATATAAGAGAAGAATTGAAAGTACAGCCTTTATTGGATAAAGTCACGAATTACAGACAGAAATGGATTGATCACATGGATGGAATGAGTAAGGAGAGATACCCATTGTTAGCAAGAAATTATCAAGCAAGAGGAAGACGTGATGTTGGGCTGATGCATTATGAAGTCGGAACAGGCAATTGTCTAATCCCTGGAGTGATGATGATGATGATGACTTTATTCTCAAATACCTGTAATCTCCTTTCCTCCCTTAAAGTAAGAGTCCATGTTTCGCACCAATTGCTTCAATTTTTTTTATTATAATCCCATTGCAGTCCCATTATCAAATGTTTACCACGTATAGAGTCCTGCAACAAAAGCCGAGTGACTAAAAAATCTGAAAATAAACTTTTTTTTTGCATAATCTCATAGGTAGAACCAAAACTGTCAATTTTATTTAAATTGGTTGATGTGAATCTGAAAAGTGCATATATTTTTGTTAATTTGATGTGGAATCACCAAGCATATGAAACTTTTCTAGAGGTAAATTAATCCAGAGAATAAACTAGCCACCATATGGCCTTCTCATGTCAATGATTGTGGCATGGATCTTTGCATGTACATCACGTATGAACCTGTTAATGCAGTATCTCTATATGTGCTGATATTTGTAATATTACCAAAGTGACATGCTGTAAAAGCTACCAAGACATACCTGTATTTATATAATAAGATTTTTATTATATTTACATGCTATCTTTGATGTGATCTTTTTCACTGGTAGAGTTGACTAGCTTCAAACCTAGTGTTCCAACTGGCACATTGCTTGCTTCCAGAGCTTGTTCAGTTACTATCCAAGCATAATAGAGTCCAGTCATGTTGAGTAGTCCAGCATCCCGGAACACAACTTCAGCATCAGCTTTTCTAAACAATCATTGATTTTAATTACAATTGGAAAATGGGAGGAAAAAAAACTCTGTTCTGTTTATTGATTTCATGTGAGAGATTGACTGGAGATACTAATATGAAATCCTTTGTCATGTATAGTCTGTTTTTGTAGATGACATGACAGTAATCTGTCATTGTGGGCAGAATCATAAGTTCCAAATTACCAAAATATTGCTTGGCTGTCTTATAGGTAAATTTTACAATTTTTTATTTTTTGTTAAAATTTGTTAGAAATGACCTTTCAGTGTAAAGTTTGAAGGTCCCACACAACTTTCTAGTATTGAGTATTCCCTTGTAACTAATTAGGAATATTATGTACTTACCCAGCATACATGAGATACACTCGTGACTGCAGATTCTTCACCTCCAGCAGTTGGTCTGTTAGACTTTCCAAACCTGGTTCAAACTCTATTATAGTCTCCACCTGGAAGATTGTTACAGCATTTGTTTATTGTGTATACTGAATAGCTGGCAAAGGCATTCAATTGGAACTCTAGCTATATCGTGCAGTAAGTGATTGAGAGATAAACATGGTTAGGTCAAAAATACTCACAAGATAGACTCATGAAGTGATAATGCATTCATCCCAAACTAGGTATTTTTTCAGTAAAGTTAATAAATTTATCTTAAAAATAAATGTTCACCTAAGCCATAATATTAACCATAGATTTCCAGCTTTACATTTATCATTGAACATATATCAAATATTAATATAATAGATGGATCTTCTTGGTAATAAATTTATATTATAAGAAGTCAATGAAAGACCCAAATCACCCAATTAAAATTTAAAAGAGCTAACTAGTTTCAGTAGTGAAGCTATCATTCTCAAGACTAACTATTGAGATCAATAATTAGTCTTGAGAATGATAGCTTCGCTATTGAAACTAGTTGGCTCTTTCAAATTTTAATTTGGTGATTTGGGTCTTTTATTGACTTCTTATAATATGTATCAAATAGTACAAGTAATAATAATATCAGTAACAATAACCACTATTATTAATTAATTAATAATATATATATATATAATTCCAAATTAATGTAAAATAATATAATTATTTCTTCTAGATTAGCTGTCTGTTGACTAGATTTTATGTGTCTGAAGAGATCTGGGATTAGATAGAGAAGAATAATTTAGAACCTGTAGAGAGTGGTTGCTGATCTGAGAGATATTCCTTATTTAAGTATCTCAGTGGCAGCATGCTAATGCGTATTCAACTCAAATTTCGGCTCAGGTGCAAATAAAATATTTTATTTTAGTCTATAGTAGATTTTCTTTTCGGGACTTTCCATTTAATACTTAGAATCTTTGAATTGCCCTTGGACTCTACTAATAGAGACGAGAGCTTTGGTGATAAAATAACTGATTACTTTATCTGAATAGCAGTTGTCCAAACTCTTTGTATTATGATTTATCATTTCAATTAGAATATAATGGAAATGAAATGATATGGAACGTTAGGTCTAAAAAGTAACTAATCAAGTATTCACGTTGGCTTAAGTGATAAGGAAAACCCCGTTGAACCAGAATTTGGTTCAGGATCAATTCTTCCGTTTTATGATGCCATGTTAGTAGTGAAAACTAGCATGGTATTAGGCCCGCTTGTTTCTATCGAATCTATGTATGCGAACCTATTTATATTAATGGAATTTGCGAAGTTGCGTCACAAAACTAATTGTAAATATTGTAAAACTTTTAAAAACACGTTTGGAAATTTGACATTTTTGGCAGACAGTTAATACTCTTATGTTATACCTAAGACATCATAAATAGAAGAATTATTCGTCGGAAACTTTCAGTTTAAATATCCCCTGTCCTTTACTTCGTTGATGCATCAATGTGAAGCTTTGATTGGCTAGATATATTAGATATTACAGCCTAATATTGGAATTTGCAACAATAATTAATTTCAGTAAAATCAGTATACCGTAATGAATAATTAGTAATAAACTCAACATAACGAATGTCAATAATATAAACTAGTACTCGCTGAAGAAACAATTTTTAAAAGTATTTTACCTAATCTAGTGTTCATAGAATTGTCATGATTTTGTAAAGTACCTGTACTTTAGTCTCAGTGTCATCTCCCAGATTTTGCGATGTTGATTGGAAACGTCCGAGCAAGGCTCTACCATCAGTATCAGAACTGTGTATAAAGATCACTTTGAGATAATTAAAGTGCTTGAGGAATTCCATCCACACATCTGCCTGATGAGAGTAAGGAGGGACAGTACGTAAGAAGGACACATGAATGTTCTGTAAGAAAATAAAACCCAGAGTAAATAATTACTTTGTTTTCTGTGTCAGAACTCTGTACGAATATCAGAGATCATATTGAGTTATTGAAGTGTTTGTGTAACTTCATTCTTACACCGATATAATGAGAATGAGATACTGAGTACGTAAGAAGAAAACATGAACCCTCTGCAAAAAGAAAAAAAAAGTAAACAAAAGGAAATCCTTAATCATACGAAGGACATCTGAATTTCTAAATAAAATAAAACCAAACAAGCCATTGTCGATTGATTTGTGCCGATTTATTTATATGTCACGTCAAATTATTTTTTAACATCATTAAACATTAATCAGAGTCTATGAAATTAATCTAACATTGTTTTTAAAGGAAACATATGACAAGAAGATACATTTGAATTAGTGATCACATCATATGTCATACAGGAAATACAGCACAAGTTAATTTCCTAAATAAATAAAAAAAGTTTGACACGTCGTTTGCTGAAAAAACTTTCTAGAAAAGAGCGTTTTTCATTTAATAAAATAGTTCGACTGATACGTTTAAAAATTAAAAGATGTTACGTCAAGGCAGTAGGATATTTATTCAACTGTACTAATTCAAAATTACAATTTTCAGGCCACTTTAGATATAAGTAGAGGAAGTCTTTTTTCAAAGAATATTCTGAAGGCTTTAGACACTGAATCGGACTTACGCTGTGCCCATCTGTAATGTGTACTGAAGAAACTATGTTAAGATATAAGTTTACAAAGGAAAATGTGCTAGAATTAGCTTGCAATTAAATATATTTTTGGTTCCTTATGGTTAAGCTTTCTGGTTATAGTTTGTGTTTTACTAGTTAGATAATGTAAAACAGTTTAATGACTTTTAATTCTTAAAGTTGTATGTTCTTTTCTTCTATGTGTTTTCCTTTTCTTTTAGTTTGTTATTTTAAGGCCAGTGCTATTTATATCAATGCCTCTGAATTAAATAAATAAATAATTCTTAAATTAGACTTGAATCTTAAAATGTAACCATAAAGACTAACGTTAATATACAACATGCATGAAGGATGAGATAAAGAAGTGTTTCGCATGACTTCTATCATATTCCATATACATTTAACAGCGTCTTTAACTGTGGTATTTTCCTTTCTAAACCTATGCCTATATAAGATTTCCGAAATAAATCTAAAAGTATTGCGTATAGTCATCAGCTATGAACCAGTTATAATTATTTACTGTTAAGAAAATGAAATACTTATTGTGCCATCTTTGAAAATGTTTTATAGCATTTTTACTCGATAATACGTATAATTAATAAAAGTGTAAAACTTTTGTGTGTAATATGATTTGTACCTTGCTACACCTTAGTTTTGATTATTTTACAATAAGTAAACCATCCCTTTCTGCCTTATAGTCACAAGTAGAATAACATTTAGAATAGATTATACCTTATCGGAAAATGCAGAATCCCTCGACGATATTCCTATGACTGGAATGTGATAAAATCCGCTTGTGTAAGATACAGCAGCGGCTGACAGGTCCCCTGATGCTGGATGTGATACAACTACGGCGTAAACCTGAAATACGATAGAGAGGTGTTCCGACATTTGTAAGAGAGCTTAATCTAGACGAAAATGTTTGTATAACATAAACTCCACAAAATTATTATATTACGTAGGTAATTTTGTATTTCATAGATGGAAACGACATGACTTGAAATATTTTCAAAATGATTAGGAGTATTACACGCCCCTTACCTCATATAACTCAGACTAGGATTCTTTTTAACAGCTTTTAGCACAAACTTGCAAATTTGGTCGGGTAGTAATTTTAAAGTTGACTGCTGCAATTTCAATTTCTCTATGGGTTTAGATAACTATCCAGATAACTATCGATGTTTAGTTTGTTATTCTTTGAAAATAATGTATATGGCCGTTATTGTGTCTTGATGTACTAATCGAACATAAATGGATGTTGTCAATTTAAGCAAATTCCAAACAATTATCGTTGAATTTATTTTATAAAATTACGAGTAAATTACAAATGTTCTTGAACTTACTGTCTGGTTTATAAGAAAGTTGCAAACGTTGAGCGCTGTACGAATGGGATTTGGGTCCATTAAGATCTCAGTAGAGTCATACGTAACACCTTTTGGTACGTACTGACTGTTGAAGTTCAGATGCTGCAATAAAAATTAAAATAATTGGAACATTGTGAGTGAGGCAAGATGTAGGTTGTCACAGTAACACCTCCATTGCAGAATGCCACTTGTAAATTTATTTACTTGTATGGAGTATATGATTTTATTTAAAACCTCGATGTACGTGTCATTATAGGATTGGTACGGTATAAACATTTCCTATGCAGATCGTCATTTAACAAAATTCGTTGACGAGCAGCCTGAGTTAACTTTAAAAAAGCTTTGTTAAAATAAAAAAAAAATAGCTACATACGATTACAAAGCGTACTGTAAAGTTCATATTGATCTTCATTTTTAATTACAGTTGCTATAAGATTGCTGAACATATCCTTGCAGTTTCTATGTAACGATAAATCTGATTCTGTCATCAATATCGTTCCCAAAACTGATTGGACTTTAACCGTTTCGGACTGATTTAGAATTTACATATAAGGTTTCCATCTCATTATTCCACAGTTTCAATAAAAATAACCAACTACTTGTCAATAAATGCATTACATAAATATAACGATATATTTAATCAAATGAGATGAATAAATAACGAAATTTAATTGTCATTGATGGAATAAAGTTGATTTTTTTGCCAATGTTGCCATCATGCCATATTTCGAGTCAGGCTGGGACCATCCATAGTAATTCTGCCCGAAGACAGGTCCTTCACTGCAATCATAGCATTTTCATGCTATGCTTGCAGCTTTACTAGGGAATTGTAGGTGTGGTAGTTTCCCGTTGCTTTCCACACCGGTGAAGGATGATGATGGTGATGATGATAATGATAAGGATGATGATGGCCATATGATTTCGGGGACCGTTTGGGCCTTAAAGTTTTCCTGACATTTGTCTTACAGGTGAGGAAAAACCCCGATAAAAACCTCACCCAGAAAAACTGCCCCGACCGGTGATCGAACCCGGGCCCGCTGCGTGACAAGGCAGCACGCTACCTCGAGACCACAGCGGTGGACAGGCTGGGATAATAAATTTAAATCTTTTTCTAAAAAAGTAAGCATTTAAGAGAAGATAATAATAATAATAATAATAATAATAATAATGGCACAAGAAGAAGAAATTGATCATTGCATGTGGATCCCACAACAGGCCCGGAGGTCCTTGGGGTAGTAGAAGGTTAAGGTTCCCACTTGAATGTGACATTTGTAAATTAAATTTTATGCGAATATAAATACATTGAATTCAGTGGACTTCAAACTCTGGGACTCTATTTCCTAGATACAAAATACCAAATTTAGTATGATATTATAACTAATATTGTCAGTTGGGTTATATAAATATGTTTTTATCAACAACAGCATCCAATCATTACAGTATTATTTTGATAATTAAAGATGGAATATTCTCCTCTTAGTAACATAGGCCTATTTGTGATGTAAAGTATCGAAAACAAAGTGTCTGAAAACCATCTTATCGCAATTTTAATTTATCGATAACATGCGTGTTTTGCGCTACAATATTTTGGATATTTTTTCAAGAAAAAGTTACACAGAAAAAAGATGCGGAGGTAAAATGATTAGGTGGGGAAAATCTTTATCTTGAGGATACTATACTCAGTGTTTGGTGGTCTTTTATTATTCTGGCGAAGAATTATAAATGTACAGAATACCCTAGCATTTAACGCACTTTGTTGGAATTAGGCTATTTGAACCTCACTTTTCCAACTTTATCGACGAGAAAATAAAAAAAAATTAAAAAAAAAATATATATTCTGGGTAAAAATGAAATAAACATTCTATCCATAATAATATTTTGTTTGCTGAGGGGGCATGCCTTAGCATAGTTGGTAAATGGAATTCACTACTAGCTGTGAAGTCGGATGTTCGAGTCCCGAGTATTATTGTATAGCATAAACCAAATCAATAACGAAAGAAACTAGTCATTTATTGAAAACATATCGAATAGGACAAAATCTAACAAAACATTATCAGAAAGGTTAGCGAAAAAATAGAATATTTAAAGTAATAATAGTAGTAGCAGCAATAGTGTTTTTTTCTTAACGGCGCTCTTCATCAACTCAGGGCATTAGTGTCGCAATTCAAATCTGGACATGAAAGGGTCAACAAATTTTGCTCATAGGCCTCTTATTTTAAGTTTCAAGATATTTTACCTCTCGTAAATCTACTGTATGGGACCCACAGCTTTACTTCCTTTCCAAAGGAAGTCAAATTCAGAATGTTTATGCTATTAAAAATGCATCTACTCCGGCCGGGTTTGAAACCACGGACTTCAGGACAGATGGCAACATGGCAATCATTGCATTATATTGATATGGACAAGAACAGAAGAATAGTAAAATAGCCAAGACACTTATCGAATTAAAAAGAGAGACACATGTCAATCAAATATAATATTTGAAGATAAAGTACAGACACATTATAGATGAGAAATATGCTTCAAACCTAAATTAAATTGAAAGGAAAGTAACAGAGAGAAGCCATGCATTTTATTAAAATGTATGTAAATAGTGAAGTAATTTAAAAATACGTCCAATATGTATTTTATATTCAGGGAAGTTAATTACAAAAGTTACTTTGATATGTTTAAACTTTTTTTGAAGCACTTTGATATACTCGTATAGCTAATGTTTACTTACTGCTACAGTTTCTTTGAAGAACATCTGGTTCTCCACATTGCTGAGGACTCCACCAATGTTAAAATAACTGGGGTTATTTCTCCTCCTATTTTCTGCTACTACTCTCACATCAGCCATACACGGAATATAAATATAGCATAATAACATAAGAACTAATAGTACAACCATCTTATTATTCATAAAGATCTCTAAGTATTATGGACCAGTGACCTACATCCAAACTGTTTGTATGGAGGGTAGCCACTACCCAGTTAGAGAGATGAACGTGGTTGTCATAGTTACAGGCTGTCTGGACCCATATTGATCCGCCTTGTGTCAAACTGCACATCTCCTTTAATGTATTTTGCTCATTTCATAAATATATATTATAGAAATCCGTAAACTTTCAGTGGTTTAGCTTTGTATTCTTAGATTTTCACGATTTTCATTTTACCGAATTACGAAGGAATGAAGCTATTGACATTGTTCTCAAGAAAATATTTTAATAAAGTACAGATCTTCAACGATCCTCTCTAGTAAACACCGAAAAATGATCACGACCAATATATATATATATATATATATATATATATATATATATATATAATGCGTGTGTGTGTGTGCGTGCGTGTGTCCCTTTTTTAACGCTCTAGCGGCAGAAATCTTTGTTTCATCGAAACCTAAATTCTCACATAGCAATTAATTTAAAAGAAAAGTAAGGCCGAGTTCGTTGACCAGCAAAATTTGATCATTGGGTATAGGAGTTTTTATTTAACATAAATACTACAACCCGTATTTCGCCAGCGGTATAGACCTATCAGGGTTATTACAGTTTTATGATTGTTCAATTATTGTTGTTGGTTGTGGTAGTGGTGAAGATACATGTGAGAAATTCTGCAACGTTGACTGTGTTGAAATGAAACTTCCCAATATTTGTTGGAGTAGCATATCTGGTCGATCTCTGAGGAACATGTTGCATTCAGTCATCAGATGGAGGGCCGTCTGCAGTAATTTTTCTGGGCAGTTGCAATAATTTTATGTAGGCAAGATATAAATCAGCCAAGATAAGAATTAGTGTGGTTATGTAGTTAGGCCATGGGGATAGAGACAGTATGTGGGATATGTTTGGGATGAAAATTTTGGTGTGAGATGTGTCATTGGATTTGGTTTAAATCAAATTACAGATTATTTTGCAGTACGGTTTTAATAATTGCTTGCTTCGCATTAGAGGGATTAGAGTTTTGCACCTGGCGGTGATTTTAGCGATGTAATTAGCTCTCTCATTCCCTCGAAAACCTGCATGGCATTTGACCTAGTGGAATTCTATTTTAGATATATATTTGTTTTTAGTGTAATTAGCTTTTCTCTGATTTGGATCGCCAAACGGTGGGTTGTTTTTTTTCTATTGACTATGGCTAGCAGAGCGGCTTGTGAATGTACATGGATAGCATATGTTGAAGTTACATATTTTTATAGTTCAGTCCATTCATCTGCCATTAGCATTCCAAGGATAGTTAAATGCAGGCTTTCACGACCGGTAATCACAGTATTAAGATATTCTGGGCTATGTGGCCGTGGTCCATGACTGGTGTTTCATCCAGACGTTTCTCCATCGACTGCAGAGAGCATCTTCAGTGGTGAGTACTTCTAGGTAGTATTCCCTGGTCCCTGTTCACAGTCGATCATCCGACCAGGGAACACTACCTAGAAGTACTCGCCACTGAAGATGACCTCCGCAGTCGTGAGAGAAAAGTCTGGATGAAACACCAGTCTTGGGCCATGGCCACATTGCCCGTAATATCTTACTTACTTTATACTTAATACAGGCTTTTCACTTTACAGCAGTTCGCCCTTGATTCCTGCTTTCCAGAGATTCCTGTCTTCCCATTGTCCCTCTTCAATACCCCTCTTCATCATGACATCATATATTCCCTCATCCTATGTTCTTCTATTTATTCCTTCTGCCTGGTACCGTCCAATCTAACACCTGTTTAGGCCACTGGTCTTCCGGCGTCCGTTGTACATGTCCATACCACTCTCTTTGTTATCCTTTCGATAACAGTTTCTTGTGCATCCATTTCTTGTCTGATATATGCATTTCGAATATGTTGTATCAATACTAGTGATCGTAAAAAAACAAGTCAGCTGCTGCTACAAACAGTTGGAGTATACATCACCGTACACAACGAGTAGCGGAAGCTCAACCTGCAAAAGATGGAAGATAACTTCTGAAAGCGCTCCAGTTAATTTTATATACAATATATTAACAAAGTTGAGGACGACGGCACCTACCAACAGGTACAATTTAATTTTTAACTTTCTGAATATGTTGTAGCCTGGATATTCTCATACTTATCCGTAATCCATCCATTTCTGTCGCCAAGATTCTTTTCTGCATCCTTTCATTTATTGTCCAGCTTTCTGATCCATATGTAAGTATACTTTCTATTATTGTCTGTATAATCTCTTTTTTTTTGTTCTTCTGGTCAAATTTTATTCCATAAAAGACCATTCAGGGATCTAATCGCCTTCTTTGCACAATTTACTCTGTTAATAATATTTTTTTCACAAGTACCAGATTTATCTATTATAGATCCAAGATATTTAAATTCTTCAACACGTTTAATTATTGTATTATTTGTAGGTCTGCTGAATTTCCTCCGATTACCATATATTCTGTTTTACTATAATTTATCTTCAGTCCACCTACCTCAAATGCGTCTACCAACTTTCTAATCATATATTCTATATGATTACGCTATATCTTAATATTAGAATTCCAAGGAGTTCAGCTTGGAAGAATGAGCATTCTATGTCAAGTCTCTTCACATTGATAAATACCTCTTTTGAGTTTTTCTCAGCTATAATACCTGCTCCCACGTGATTAGCCGTTTTGGACCTATCCGTGAAGATTAAGAAGTCGGAATTCCCTACAGTTCCAATAGAATGTATTCCTATATACGATTAGTTATTTTTGAGATGAATTCATTTTATTGCTGTTCGCATTTTTTTATACGTAGTTTCAGTACAGGGGTTATAGCATTGGTGGATAGACCTCTGGAGATTGCTTTTATGTCGTTGTGAAGGAAATACGGCTGGATCCATGGGCATGGCGTATGCTATAGCTTGGTGAGAATTGTATGAGATGTTCTGTATGCTTTTGTTGCGAACAGTAGAAAGTGTCTTTGTATTTGATTCATTTTGGTTTTAGCCTGTTGGAGATTTGTCGGCTCCAGGAATCTGCAGCATACATTATCATAGGAAAAATATGTGGTCATGGGAAGTATCGCTAAGAATAATCATTATGTCATCTGCGTATACACAGTCTCCAGGTCGGGTACGTCTGCCAGCTTTGAAACCAGTCCATTTACTGAGATATTCCACAGAGTGGAACCCGAGACAGAGCCTTATGGATATCTTCTGCAGATGTTTTTGCTCAAACGAAAATTTAAAAATCGCTCTAGCGGTTGCAATGTTCTATGTTTCACAACGAAACTGAGTATATGCTATTAAAATAAATCGATGAAGTTAACCTCCAAAATTCAGCGAAATCCGACCATTAGAAAGAAGTAGAGTCTTACCTGAAACTTGAAATTAAAAATTTTCTCTAGCAACTGCCATGTTCGGTTCATTGTAACGTATACCATATAATTTAAATAACCCTTAAATTGACAATGTATCCTTTAAGATACATTAGTTTAATTTATTTAATATTTTTAATAAAGTAATAAAAATGAATCGGTGATACTATTTAAATTGGTGTCAAATTATACAACAGTATATAAACAAGTTATAGCTTATTGTTACTCATAGTTTATGTTTACTACAATCCGACCCTGAATGGAGAAAATTACACAACAGCGAGCTACATGGTCTTTATAGGAAGCCAGATATAATAAGTAGAGTTACGTCTCGTAGATTGCGATGGGCAGGACATGTGGCACGAATGGGAAATGAAAGAGGGGCATGGAAGCTTCTTGTAGGAAAACCAGAGAGCAAACGTCCAGTTGGTAGACCAAGAATGAGGTGGGAGATTAACATTAACCATCATTTGAGGAAAGTAGATTACTCAGGGGATGATTGGAAAACATTAACTCAGGGTAGTGATATATGGAGAATTTGTCCGCGCGGCCGTGAACCTACGGGTTCGATAGAGCCAGTGAGTTAGTTACAATCCGACACTTTTCACCAGTTCCTGCGAGAGAGATTTTTTTTTTCAAATGTTAATATTTACGTTGAAAACGTTAAATATGTTGTGGAGATCCCATTAAAGTACTCTAAATAACTAACTAACTAACTGGTAGTAACGAACCCACAGGTTCATGGTCGTCAGGAGTTCAGCTATCTTTACATTCGTATCCTGAGATGTTTTCGAATCATTTCCTGTTTAATTTATCTCCCACAAACTGTGGCTAATATTATTCTACCTCCTCATTCTTGCCTACCTATTTGGAGCTTTCTCTCTGGCTTTCTTTCATGTTACCATGCTCCTCTCTCATTCCCCGTTCGTGCCGTATATCCTGCCCGTTACAGTCTATGAGACGTAATTGTTCTTATTATGTCTGATTTCCCATACAGATCATGTAGCTCACTTATGCATTTTTCTCCAATCATCTGTTTGTTCGTCTCCCTTTGATCCAAAAAAGTTTATAAAATTTTCCCTAAGTTCCCTTTTTCTCATAATTTAGAATACAGGTTTTCACAACCGGTAGTCATTGTATTAGACGATTCCGGACTATAAGGCCGTGGTCCACAACTGGTGCTTCTCCCTCGAGTATGGAGGGCATCTTCAGTGGCGAGTTTTTCTAGGTGGTGTTCTCTTGTCGGAAGATTGATTCCATATACACATCCGAGCTTCCGACCAGGGAACACCACTAGAAGAACTTGCCACTGAATATGCCCTCCGTAGTCGAGGGAAAAACATCTGGGGAAACATCAGTTATGGACCACGGATTTATAGTCTAGAATCTTCTAATGCCATTCTCATAATATTTTCTTCTCTCTTCAAGTAAGAGACCATGTTTCGCATCCATACAGTATAATTGAAGAGTTAACAGTTTTATCTAATTTCAATTTAACATTTTTTAAGAGGAGTTTGCATGAAAAGTTAGAATCCCTGTAGCATGCTGCATTCCCAGAGTTGCATAAAAAGTACTCTACATAATGAACATGGGCATAAATATTCTAGAGAAATAATAAATCCAATATTTTATTAAATAAAAAGTACATAACATAGCAGGTCTGTATGAAGTGTATAGGCACGTCACTCACGGAAGGTGTTTTAAGGGATTGTGGTTTACGTGAAGACCATTTGTGACGGCATGTGTCATCATCGCTAATCGATTTACTTTTGCCAGTTTATCTGGAACTATGAAGTTATATGAAGCTGTAATGCGGTATTTCGTGTCTTGTGGATGTATTTGGAACCTGCTAGTATACTACAGTTTTGATTCCATTAAAATACTCTACTCCTGTCGAGATGTATTAAATTATGTAAATGTGTATCATTTTGAACATAATCCTTAAAGTACCGAACGTGAGTGATGTAGGCCTGGTTTTATTGTTTTATTAAGATAGAATATATGTTTATTTTGTGGAGAAATGCGAATGCACACTGCCAGAATTTAATTTTTGTATAATAATTATGTATATTTTTTATTATGCAAAGCACCGGTACTTTAATGAAATCTGCATAGTAATTGGAACATTTTTAGAGTGATATTACTGTATTTCCATTTTTAAAAACTGATGTCATTCATATCTTAAAACTATTGGATTCTATGTGATTTGATGTTTAGATGTCATATTTTGCATGGAATTAACGATTTGAAGTATATCGCAGGTGCTATTCTATAGGCTTAGGGTGCAATTTTTAAAGTGCATTCTCTACTGTTTATAACTGTTGAAATTACTACTTTTTTCCTTCATACGTGGCAACGTTGGTTAGATGTTAATTAATAGTTACAGTAAAACTGTTCTAAAAGTTTAACTACCCGTACTTTAATATATAAAATAATTTTAAAGGTGTATATCTAACGAAAACAAGTGTAACTAAATTAGTATGGTTCAAATTCTTCCCTGTAGGGGGAGAGCGCCTAAAATCTCTGTTAAGGGAAACATGGGCTTACAAGATAAGATAATAACTATAACTGAAAACCAAATGTAATTTTATTCTATACTTACCAATATCCATATTTCTATTTTAGTATTTCAAACAATTTTAACAAATTTTGTGTCATAACTATAACTAAAAATATGAACGCATGGAATAAGAAGCCTCTGAATAAAATCCATGGGCCCTTTCATATCCTTTCAATTGCGACCCTAATGTCTTTAAACTGCACACCAGTGTTGAATACATATCCAAATTTTGGGCTCACAGTCATATCTCTGAATTCTTGGCCTATCTAAATTAATGTTTTTTAAATACATTACGAAACTCCGTTGAGGTTACGGTGTTAAAGTTTTAATAATTGTATAACAGTACCTGATATCTCAGTCGTCCTCAATAATTTGCAGTGTTGTTTTATAGGAGGCCTTTCGACAGGACATAGAAACACAAAAGCTAGCAAAAATCCTAAAAAAAATGACAAAAACATAAAAATTGCCTACAGAACAAATAACAAACTAAATAATATAATTTCAAGTAAAATAGAAGAAACATATATAAAAATAAAGGAGTTTATAAATTAAATTGCAATAGCTGTGACAAATTTCACATAGGAAGAACTACTAGAAACTTCACGACATGATTTAATGAACATTTCAGAGATTTTATAAAGAATGAAGGTAAATCCAGTTTTTCAAAACATATAGCAGAAGCAGGACATCAATTCAACACAATAGACAACGTATTATCGATCCTATGTAGAGAAAACGATATATCGAAAATCATCGTTCTCGAAGAATTAGAAATCATCAAGGAATCACAATAAACACCTGCTGAACGAAAACATGCCCAGCAATATAAACCCTCTGTACAAAATAATTACCAACAACAGTCAGTACCAAAATGAAAGCAGAAGATGATACATAAGTTATCGTAAGGCCTCTTATAAAACAACACTGCAAATTGTTGAGGACGACTGAGATATCAGGTACTGTTTTACAATTATTAAAACTATCTAAATTAGACGTTCAAAAAATAATCTACTTTTAGAATAAGAGTCGTGATGTATTAATTACTTACTTACTTACTTACTCACTGGCACTATCGAACCCGAAGGTTCATGGCCGCGCGGACATAAGCTCTCCATACATCCCTATCCTGAGCTAATGCTTTCCAATCATTCCCTGTATAATCTACTTCCCTCAAAT
Organism: Diploptera punctata; assembly: GCA_030220185.1. NCBI lineage: Eukaryota > Metazoa > Arthropoda > Insecta > Blattodea > Blaberidae > Diploptera > Diploptera punctata. Next base: position 2,897,594 of record JASPKZ010003852.1, read on the forward strand.
CATAGTTAATGTTGTTCTCCCACCTCATTCTTGGCCTACCAACTGGGCGTTTTCCCTCTGGCTTTCCTACAAGAAGCTTCCATGCACGTCTTTCATTCCCCATACGTGCAACATGTCCTGCCCATCGCAGTCTACGAGACTTAACTGTTCTTATTATATCTGGCTTCCTATAAAGACCATGTAGTTCATTGTATTAATTACACGAAAATGTAATTTTTCATGTTTGTGTTTGCTTCTAATTAGTCTATATAATAACTCTTCCAGAAGAAAATCCATGAGCATCCACTCCTCTATATCCATTTAAATGGATATTCAGTTATTTATTCCCTGTTACTTTCTTCCTTTCGTACTTTTTTAAACTAGTTGATTCCCCAGAGTTGCCCGAGCATTTATTTATCCCGATCTTTTTGTCATAATCAGTTTACCGACCATGAAAACTACGGATTCAACACTAACCTCGGTTATTTTGGACATTTTATTTTTCTTCCCATTGCCGATGAAGGCTAAACTTGGACTTAAACGGCATTGGGAGCGTCACTATTCATCTTAGCGACCATGAAAACTATGGATTTGACACTAATATCGGTCGTTTACTTTTATTTTTACATGTCACCCCTCTCAGCACCCTATGGGTGCTAGGGGACAAACTTTGGCTTAAATGTCAATTTGTTTAACTTTATCTCTAAGACGGCATCTGATTTACAAATTCACACAGATTAATTAGTTTTCATAAAATTGCATGTATATATTTTGAATTAATTCGTTGTTCTCCACAGTTATCGTTAGCCCTATTTCCGAAAGTCAGTCCACACGATGAGTTGGGCCTGGTTAAATTTTAAATTATCTATTTTATGCTACCACCCGGCCATTAACTCCATCTCTGTACTCGTAATGCATGTTGAATTGCTTCTTATTAAACTGTGGTGTAAACAGTGTTCTGCTTCATATATATTTAACCCTGTCCCTATCTTCGTATAACGTGTACTTGCATAAGCTCATCCTGTTAAAATTTGTGCAGTAGACCTCTCCCCAGAGATCGTTAAACCTATCTCCAAAACTAGTTTCCATGGTGAGTTGATCTTGTTAAACTACATTCGATTAAATGTGTAGCTCCACGAAAAGAACATTAACTACAACAGCTCTTGGTTATTTATTTGGTATTATAAGGTAAAGGAACATGTGAATGTCCATGAGAACACGCGGTCATCCACTATTTTTTTGCCATCGAAATGTCATTGGAGTAAGTATGGCTCACCCTGTGCTCCAGCTGACTTTATTTCCAAGAAATATTTTGGTATTAATTTTATAGGAGGCTAAGCGGGCTTCAGGCCAGAAACGTTTTCGTCCCTCTATACCTCTATTTTGGTTTCAACCAAAATAGAATTAGGGTAAATTAATACCAAGAATTAGGTCGAAACTAATTACATTATTGCTTCTAATTCTATCTTTCTTAAATCCCCGTAAAAGAAGGAATTAGAAGAGACCAGTTTCCAATCTTGATAGTTTTGATCAGGATTCAATAAGACATGTTATTTACAATGTCCATAAAATCTCTGTGGTCTAATGGTTATCTTCCTTGCCTATAGTCTAAAGGGTCGCGGATCTAAACCCGGCCAGGATAGATGGATTTTTAGGGTGAAAAAATCCAAGGAAAAATCCTCAGGGAGGAACTTTAAGTCGTGTGTTCTCTCGAATCTGAAGATTTCCAAGCTCGTAAAAGAACATTAAGCCTAAAAAAAGAGCCCTCTGTACAAAATTTACTGACTTTATACTTTTACAACATTAGTGCCTACTAGGTGTCTCTTGAGGCAACATGTCAACCACATGTCACTTATGACATCTATGGGGAAATAAACTTAACGAAATCAAACTGGTTAAGAATCTCCAAAGGGAGACCAGACCCGACTTGGGCTGTAAGATTCGTAGGATGGATGGATAAAACAGAAAATTGGCGTGTCACATTAAGAAAACTAAAAATAAAACTGAAGAAATCGGATATATGCGAAGTAAAACATGATTCAGAAAGACAGATGTCGGTTGCGGAATGTTTATAGTGTGAAGTGGAGAAAATCCAGGATTTAAGTTGATATTTAATTCATGTAATATTATCATGAATAATATTCAATAAATTACAGATTAAAAAAACTTTATTCTCGTTTCCTCCAGTTTTGAAGAACTGTACGTGTGTGCATACCCTTCAATTTGACTCCGATTCAGAGTTAATATTTTCATTACGAGTAATAACAAAGTATTTACAGTTACAAGGACCCTTACCCCAATTTACTTACTTACTTACTCACTGGCACTATCGAACCCGTAGATTCATGGCCGCGCGGACATAAGCTCTCCATACATCCCTATCCTGAGCTAATGCTTTCCAATCATATAATCTACTTCCCTCAAATCATAGTTAATGTTATTCTCCCACCTCATTCTTAGTCTACCAACTGGGCGTTTTCCCTCTGGCTTTCCTACAAGAAGCTTCCATGCAAGTATTTCATTCCCCATACGTGCAACATGTCCTGCCCATCGCAGTCTATGAGACTTAACTGTTCTTATTATATCTGGCTTCCTATAAAGACCATGTAGTCTTCTCCATTCACCTGTTTGTTCATCGCTCTTTGGTCCAAAAAAAATCCTAAATAGCTACTTTATTCTCATATACTTGTAATCTCCTTTCCTCCCTTAAAATAAGAGTCCATGTTTCGCACCCATATAATATAACTGGTGGAATAATAGTTTTATATATTTTACCGTATATTTAGTTTTATTGATTTTACTTCCAGTCCTAATTTCTTAGTGTTCCCTTACCCCAATTTGCCTGCGCAAATTTTGTAGTTCGTTTCAATAAGGTGAAGCGGCTTCTATTATTTTACTTACTCGCGTTCTTTAGAATATATCGTTTTATTCGTTTTCGGAGTAGCCATATCAATTACGTAATTCATACTATAAGCACTACAATTAAACTTATAAACATATTATACGCTAGGATTTGGGGGGATATAATATTAAAAATTAGATACTAAATGTATACGGTATTTCCCACTTTTATGCCCTGTATGAAATTGAAATCAGTCAATATCATAGAGAACGTCAGTATCTTCACTCATGGTAAACCAGTCAATTAGAGAACATCGGTATCTTCACTCATGGTACAATATAATATTGCACTAAGACTCTAGTAGTACGTAATGATAGGTCTAATTCTATGAAACTGATTTCCAGTCAGCATGTATGTTGACCCGGGTGCAATCTCCTCCCTCTAATGAACCAATACTTACTTATCCATGCTCTAGGGCCGCAAAGTCGAGTATCATATATTATTTTTTACCGCCGAGATTTGAACCTGAGATGTCCATAATACGAGACTTTTAGTTAATTCATGCTAAAATGAACACATTTCACAATGTATCAAGATTTTACATATAAAAAACTACGTATCAGCGTTTTAATATACATTGAAGTTTTCACTCCACGCTTTTTTCAATTTAATTATATTAAGCATTCTAACTACTGTTCATGAGGTCCCGGGTTCGATTCCCGTCAAACCACAGAAAATTATTCTTAAATGGGATTATTCCTGTGGTTGCCCATGGTATGGAATTTAGGTTAAGTGTAGGTTAAGAACTCTCCTGGCACTTCATTATAATTTATCACCCATCATATCATCGGGGTAACGTAACTCCGCCTTCTAGGCGCCCCAACTTCAGAAGTGGGTTACAATTACGCCAATGCCAGGAAAGAACACCAGAAATGTCGAAACGACAACCTGGGGCATTGAAAAAAAATCAGTTCTCTTGTTGAATAGCCTACCAGTGCTTTTCTGTGTGCATGTTGGATGGTATGTAGGTCACTAGATAAGTTTTGAGATGTGCAACAATGGGCCATGATAGAGTTTCCATACCTATCATATCTTTTCAAACAACTCTCCAGCACATTCTATACACCGTTGCATCCTCTGGAAGCAGCCACGCCACTCGATCTCAGATATTGCACTAAGCTCCTCCAACAGCATCTTCTGGGCTAGGAAATTGGTGTCCGCGCATGCAGTTCTTCACGTTCGGGGACAGGAAATAGTCGCACGGGGCTAGGTCCAGACTGTAGGCTGAATGAGACATTAATTTCACCGGCGTCTTTACCAGAAACCTAATTGTTGCATTGGCTGTGTGCAAAGAGGCATTGTCATGGTGGAGCAGAATTCCCCGCAGTCCAGTCTTTGGCCGCTTCTCCTGGATCTTTGAGAAGACTTTAGGGAGACAGACTTCTGTATACCATTTAGTAGTAACTGTCCTATGATCCTCTAGCACAGCTGTAGCCAGATGACCACTTGTTGAGAAGAAAGTGACCACCATTTTTTCCCCACACTCCTAGGCCTTTTGACTTTAGTTGGAGGCTGCTCATCTGGGAAGACCCACACCTATGATTGGTGCTTTGTTTCACGATCATACTAGTAGATCCAAGTTTCGTCACCTGTCATTATGTCTGACACCCAGGGAGAGTCCCTGTTGTTGAATCTCGTCAGCATTTATAAGCACAATTCCAACCTAGTGTATTTATGCCCTTCTGACAATGGTGTGGCACTCACCGAGAAGAAATTTTCCTCACTCTTAAATATTGGTGCAGGGTAATGGAAACGCTTTGCGAACTAATCCCTAGGGCCCCCCTCGATGTCCTTATAGGTCAGTCGTGGATCTTCCTTAATCAGAGTCTCCACTGCAGAGACGTTTTCTTCTGTCACCACTGTTGGCCTCCCACTTCTCCCTTCATCTTTAAGGGATGTTCTCTCGCTCTTAAATTAAGAAAATCAGCGGAAAACTGTTGCACATGAAGGAGCAAGGTCCCCAAATGTTTGTGTAAGTTGCTGAAGTGTTTGCGACTCATTTAAACCGCACTTAAAATCATATAAAATCATAGCAAGAAAATACTCCCTCTCAAACTCCATAGGACACATTTGATTTCACCACGCAAGGACTACTTCATAAGGGTGCTGCTCAGAGACAACTGAAAGGAATCGTTTCTACCTGCTATGGTTTTGACGTTCAAGAGTTGGACTTTCAAATGGTATATTAGTTTATTGCATTCCTGTCGCCATACTGCCGTGTCTCAAAACTTATCTAGTGACCCTCGTATGCATGCAAGATGCGTAAGTGTGTGTGTGTGGGAGGGGTTATATTTAAGTCTGTTTTGTAACTAGATTTTTAATATTGTGCGAATTTCGTATTTTTGTATCTATACAATGACATTTTATGTATGAGTGTAGATGTGCGTCACTGTATATCTACTGTAGTTGTAGATTATTATATATTCAATGTTTCATAATTTTTATGTATGAGTATAGGTGTGTAAATACGCAGCCATGTATGTATTTGAATATGTAATCGTATTTTTTCCTTTATTCGTGGAATAGGAATATGCTCATACGGCCAAACAGGATCGTGCGCAATATCAATATTTTTTTCTTTTCAAAAAAAAAAAAAAAAAGAAAAGAAAAAAACTTCAAAGTTCTGGAGAACAAGACTGATAATGACTTCAGTGTTAGATGCAGCACATTAGACACCAACCAACCAATCAATCATCTTTCTTTCGAAAAAGTCAATACATTTCCTCTACAATAACACAATATTAAGTAATATTAGGGTGCAATTCTATTGAGAAATATTTTATAATTTTGAAATGTATTATTTAATATTCACTTACCATTGATTATTACTAAGGGTCGGTTTCACCAACAGAGGTAACTGTATTACGCCAGTTTAAGCTATGCATTATACATGGGTAAAACTGGCGTAATACAGTTACCTCTGTTGGTAAAATTGACCCCAAGACTATGCGTCCCCCACTGGCAGCCAAATTACTTGGTGTTATCATTGAGGAGTTCAGTCACTTAACTCATGCATATTTAACAACATTGATGTTCAGCCTTAAGACGGCGTAGATAGGGTTACCATTGATTGCAAATGGTAAGCTCCTCGTATGGGGCGTTTATTAACAATATATCATTTAGGTATTTAACGCAAAATTTATTTAAACTTTATCAACATTAATATTACTCTATGAACAATGAACAAGATATCTTCTTATACACAGGCAGAACAAAGCAACATTTTGACAAATTCGTTAAACACATTTACACAATCATATCAGGCAAAACTGTCCCATATGGCATGTTGGTATCTTCAGCATGGTGGGTTCGCTGTCGTACATCGCAACCTCCAGGCCATGCGCGAGCAGGACTCCTGGCTTCCATACATGGCCTAGGTAAAGCATCCACAGACAGACTGACTGTTGCTGGATCATTGACACCATTCGCTTTCAAACGACGTTGCGCTGCAATTGTTGCTCTTAGTGTTTTCCGCTTCTGTAAAGGAATTGAAGAATGAACTAACGAAAATACAATTAAATAATTCAATCAAAGTGTGAATCATGTCTCATTACATCTGACTTCATAAAACATCACCATCTAGTAAGATTATATGTATTTAATGCTTTTTTTTCGTATGTTAGTCCCTATTTAAAATAGTCGAAGATATTTTCTGTACGCCTAAAAATATGGAAATTTAAAATATTAGAGGTGGAAGAAAACCTGATACCTTTGTATATTATATGATGAATAGAACTCCTGTTCTTCTCCCAAAATCTTTAAAAAATACAGATATTAACCACATCCAAAGAACAAATCGTGTATTTTACATATTTATACAGTTCACGTATCAACATACCGTAGATAGAACTTCCAGTCAAAATTAATATAAAATTATCCTATATATCACAGTATAATAATAGCAGATTTTGAATTGTTCTTGAATCTGCTAGAGTAGTTCATGGAATTATATTTTTGTTTTTATATACATATCCACTAAATTTGGGCTGTATAATGCAATATAACTTACTCTTACAGTTGGTTTGTATTATATTATCCTTACTCCAATATATAGATATTTTAGACAATTTTATGTATATATATATATAATTTTAGGCTTTCACGGCCGGCGTTTGACCCCTGTTTGGTTCGTCTTCCGGGCTAAATGGCCGTGGTCCGGTTTTCTTGTAACTCGACATTTCGTATACTGAAAACCGGAACGGTCATTTAGCTCGGAAGACGAACCAAACAGGGATCAATTCTCGTTGTGTTATTTATTTTTATTGCTACTCTGTTTATTATAATAGGCGTATATGTTTAACCTAACCTACTGACGAATCTTATTCTACATACCTCGATAGCCCCTCTCCATTTGTCTGCTGCGTGTCTTGCAAGCTCCATTCTCTTCTGTTTACGGATCTGATGCTTCTTGTATGCCATTTCAATTATAATGAGACCAATTCCACCTACTATTCCTGCTGCCACCAGAATAAATACACCTGCCATATTCTTCAGCCCGAGTGTGTTAGGAGTTTTTTCAAACTGCTCACATTGTTGTAAATTTCCTTGCAGAATCCATCGATTGTCTAGACTTTCCATCACACCACCTAAAATTTAACATTAAAATACACTTATAGATGTACTTAGAATAGATGTTCTAAGTAGCATGAAAATAATGTCTGAAAGTTAATTTTTATGGCCTAATTCCATGACGTAGAAGAAGTTAATTTCAAAATGTTACCAATCTAAGGGATGTGATTCCATGAAAAATCATAAAATACTTCGTTTATTTTTACTTCCAGTTAGTTATAGACCTAACACATAAGTAATGGATATACATAGTTCCATTTGCGATAAGAGGTAGGCCTACGCTATTTTGGCAATGTAGATTTCAAAAGCTTGTAGACATGTAGCTCCAAATTATTTTATTACTTGTACTCCAGATCGCCCACAACTTTTCAAGAAGGCGCAAAATACTTTAATGTCTTACCTAAGAACTTTCGTTATATTATTATTATTATTATTATTATTATTATTATTATTATTATTATTATTATTATTATTATTATTATTAGTAGTAGTAGTAGTAGTAGTAGTAGTAGTATTAGTAGTAGGTCTAGTAATTTATTATTATTATTCTCATTATTATAAATGATCAGCCTCGTGGTCTTGTGGTCAGAACTTCTGACTACAGTTCACGAGATTCTAGGTTCGATTCCCGCTCAGACCACAGGATTTTTTCCGCCTAAAGGGAATTATTCTTATTATTAGAATTTGTTAAGTTTAGATTTAAGGACTCTCTTGGTGCTTCGTTATCATTTATTAACTGTCATATCATTGGGTTAACGTAACTCCGCCTTCCAGGCTCCCCAACCTCAGAAGTTGGTTACAATTCCACCAATGCCAGGAAGGATTCCCAAAATTGTCGTAAGACAACCTGGTGGCATTGGAAAAAAAAAATACAAATTAGATTACTGCAATGAACATTTATAATGCCGATGAGACTACATAATATTGCTGCTGCCGTGAAATCTTTTGAGATGTTATTTAAACACCATTGTTAAAACTTAAACTTGAAGCTGAAGATGAAAATAGAGTTTTGCTTTTAGGATTGATGTAATTTTGCAGACAGTGGAAACATTTTATTTTCAATAATTAAAAATAATATGTTTGTATTAGATAATTCTAATAGAAAATAGGGAATACGAAAATTTATTTATATATGTTTTTTAAATTTTGCAAGACATTAAATCTCAACCTGTTTACAATACTATTGCTCATAACATTACATTTTTTTTCAAAAGGGATGTGCATGTGAACTCTCTTGCACCTTCTCCGGGCGTCCGTGCTTATAGTCTAATGATTACTTCTTTAAGGCATGAAACTTTTAGCTAAGAAATTGTCTGAACCTGGGTCGACCAATATTAATTGGTAGTGTGCACATGTGTTTTAGTGTGATCATAAGCCAGCTCACTCATTGCGAAAAGTAATTTTAAAACTTCGTTGAAGTGAGGAGATTGCGAATGCTTGAAAAAATAAAAATAAAAACTCGGACATTACTATTAATATCTATTCTTTTAAGATGCTAATATTAAACGTACTTACTTTCATGAAAATCCAGGATGGCAAGTGTGACAGCATCAGCCCATGGTGATCCCTTCTTGAGACCAATTCCATAACCCGAACGACCGAATAGTTCTCCGGCAGTCACTAGTTCACAGTCTTGTGCTGCTTCATATTCCAGCCGAGAGCTGTCCCAAATGAATGCCATCAATTTTCTGTATTAAAAAAATAAAAAAAATAATTACTCTTTTATTACAATCATCATAATCAATAAACAAACATTTGATCTGGATATTATTTATAGCCACTACAGTTGTTATGTTGTGACATTTAACCACTTAGGATCAGATTTATAGGAGTGTATGCTAGGCCGGGTTTGTAAAATTAACCTATGAGCGCATTGGTGTGATAACATCATATCAAGAAGATTCTGAGATCGGCTGTAACTTTTTAGTAATAAATGTAGGGTGTTTATTAACAACATTGAAAAAATGGCGAAACTGTTCAAATTGTTCATATACTGATGATGATAGTGTATGTCACAGCCTCCATTGGTCAGTAAGTAGCCTAATTTGTTTATACGACTACATTGTTACGTTTTTAAATTGAGTGACTCGATAGTTTTAGCATATGAATGACAGACTTAAAGTAGGGACATAGTAGGCCTATTCGTTTCTAAAGTACCAATTAAATTAATTTCCTGTCCAGAATTGTCAGTTATTTTGACATAAATAAATATTGCCCTCGTACTAGGAGAGTTTCTAAAGTAGCATCCAAAGAAATTATGCATTGTACTGTAATCTACAGCTTTAATTTTTATTTAAATGTAATGATATATTAGATTTTTGTAGGAACGACATTTTCTCTTTTGCCATGCAATTCTTAAAACTTATTCATCAGTATTCCATTCTGAAATGTATTCTTTAGCACGAATGAGATACTACTTTATATCTACTAGTCTATTATTTGAAAACGTTACTCCATTTCTGAATTTATTTTCTTTACACATGGAATATTTGCCGTGTTGTTAATTTCGAATTTATTAACCAATCAATTGTTCCTCTCTTTAATCGTGAAATGCAACATACAGATTTTTATACATTAGTGTAAATGTACGTCATATATTAAATTTTAAACAAAAGTAAATAGATGTACCCATTTTTAACATCCTGTATAGCCTCTTCAGCTGTATCATAATTGTTGGCCTCCATGGTACGGTACATATTGGACAGTTCCACTTGTCGACGGAAATACATGTCCACTGCTGATCCTTTTACAGTTGCACATGTCAAGTTTTCCATTGTATTACGTAGCTGGAAATCAAATTATTTATTTACATTTTTGTATGCAAAACGTGACGCAACATAAACAAGAAACCATTCTATACTCACTCTAGCATCATTAATTCCAGTGAGTTTTGTTTTTGGCCTCTCCAAAACCAAGAATGCGGCTAGATTAGCAGTATAAGATGCCACAATGATCATGGCGAATCCAGCCCACACCATCCCTAGCACTCGAGCTGAAAAACTTCTAGGAGTGCCTGAAAAGTAAGACATCTTAAAATTTTACAACGCTTGCATATGCTTATAAATCATATTATAGATGTAGATGATATGTAAAATATCATGCCGTGGCATGCGTGTTTAAATGACCCCGAGAGCTATGCCGGCTGCAGCATTACTGCCGAAAGGTTTACCCATGCCGGACTGGTCGAGGGCGATAAGCCAGACTAAAAAAAAGTACCTTGATTGAAAGAGTGACAATCTTTCGCCATAAAATACAATCGTCAAGAAACGCGGATAAGGGTTGCACTAAGGTAACATTTTTTGGATGTAAAATAGTCCCCCATTCGGATCTTCGGGCGAGAACTACTTCAGGGAATCCATGATTTGACAGAAGTAAATTATACAGGGGATGATTGGAAGACGTTGTCTCAGGAGAAGGGTGTATGGAGAACTTTCGTCCGCGCGGTCATGAACCTAAAGAGTTCTATAAATCTAATGAGTTAGTAACATCTATCGATAGGATAAGAAATCATGGCACATTATTCTTACGCCAGAAGTACCATATGTCACAAATTCAAATAAATTGAAATAGTGTTTATATAATTTTAGATAGCAATTATTTTGGTATTGAACTGATTATATTATATTTATTTAAACTCCTGATCATCATATGATTTTATAAAATTAATGTTCTAAATAAGTGCAAGTATAAATATCAGAAATATCTGTGAAATATAAACAGCTGACAGTTGTCTTGTTCATTCATCCTTTATGCATACCGTATTCATGATTTTTAAGAGTGCTGTATTTAAAAATCGGTATTCTGCATTCTCTCCAAATATGGCTTAATTGTGTCTACAATTTTTTAAACTTATAATATATCCCCTTTAATTTGGACGTTATAATATCATTTCTTCTTCGATTTGAGTTCTCAATTCTTGTAACAGTATCAAAATCTATTTAAAGTACTTATTTCTGGTCTTTTATTTTGTCCTTACATCCATGTTTGATTGGAAAGTGTAAAATGTGTTTTATATTATGAAAATTTAACTTATTTCCATTAGAAATGAATCTCACCTTCTCCGATGCCACTATTCAGCAATACACCCCATGCAAACCATATTGCACTGGAGAGATTTAGGGCATCTTCTTCAGTACCATCTGTATTGGCGAGTTTGAAGCGACCAAATGGAGAAAATCTGTCTAGCAAATAGAGCACTAGTGCCACCACGTGAACTGATACCATGACGAGTATCCACAGTGTGTTGCTGAACGGCTGTAGAAATGACACAAGTGTGGACGATCTGGATGGCTGAAATAATAACAATAATCAAGAGTACTGATCGGCCGTGATGTTTTAGTGATTATATTGCTTTCCACTAGTCCTGAGGATCGTGGGTTCAAACCCGGCTTTGGTCGATGGATTTTTTGGGTTGGAAAAATCAAAGGAACGAATCCCCCGTGAGGAACTTTAAGCCATAGGTCCTGATTCTCATGATTTTAAGGTTCGTAAAAAAACACGTTAAGCCTTAAAAAACGCTCTTCCGATCTTCGTCTTCCTAGTAATACCTTAGTTGCCTACTAGATGTCTCATTGTGTCGTCGTTGACCACATTTGACTAGACTAAAAAGGGCCGTAAATCCAATAATTTATCATGAGTATTGGAACTCTACTTAATGCTTACACTTCTTAGCGATCAAACGACTGCTGGCCACATATCTGTATGTGTCAATCATAGAGATATGCTATCATATAGCCAGTATAGGGCGATATGTGACCAGAATGTCAGGGTCTGACTGCCCATTCGTGTCCAAACTGTGGACGAGTAAAATTGACTTAAGTGTGAAGTCAAGTAGAACTGTTAAGTTAAGCCGTCAGCAAGTTTAAAGAACTGGGTGATAAAATAAATCGTGAAAGAAGAGGCTCTTATAGCAGCAAATTAGGCTATTTGTGTGAATACGATGAAATATTGTGAAATAAATATTAAAAAATTGGGCATTTTGTGTAAACAACCGTGAAGTTAATACAAATAAATTAGTCTGTTTTTCTTCACTACAGCTATACGTGACAATACATAATTATATTAAAACTAAAGTTGTTTAGGCATCTTTCTAAAATCTTGAATTCTTATTTTATTTATATTTTAATGTTTATGTATTATGGTGAGGTTAATCTTAATTTATATTAATAATATGATTTACCTTTTTTTCAAGAATTGTAATCCCCTGGTATTTGAAAGGTTTGCTAAATTCAATGAACTCTGCTCGCTCTGGGTTGATGGTAAGTGGTGCCACGATCATGTCAGCTCTTTCATTTACCAGCTCTCCAATTAGACCTGTCCATTCTTTCTTTCCCCCCACTGTAAAAATAAAATTACCGAAGTTCGAACATCAATTCATGTTTCATATGATACTACAATTCAATACACTTATCAGTCAATTCATTTTCCTTAATAGCTTTTCAATATAACCAGAGATAATATAATAACACTTGGTGTTTAAATAATTATATGTCTCTGCTCTTTTACCTTGTAGTGTCTAAATATAACGATTTAAGGAAAATTTTAGATTCATCTATTTCAACGCCTGTAACTCCACTATTTAAACCAAAAAAGTACTAATGAAATATGTTTGAATACCATTAGAGCATTATTCATGCATTAATCACAAGTGAAATTTTCTTAGTGTAACAGTGCTATGAATGTGATATATTTAGTCTCTTGCTTCTAAATTAATTTCTAGATAACACTTACTGGAGCTGTTCCTCACCATGTAGCTACCAAATTGGCCATCCGGCGACAATTCTAAATTGTAGGTGAAGTTAATTTTTGCTGACAGTTCCTTCAGCAGATCCATACAGAATCCTTTACAGCAATATTTCACGAAATCTGCGGAAGATAATTATAAATTAATATTTATTTATTTATTTATTTATTTATTTATTTATTTATTTTGCTGGTGAGTTAAAGCCTTAAGGCCTTATCATCTACTCAGCCAAACTGATAAATGCTATATTTTATCTTAGAAGTAATACGAGTTATAAAAATTGCCTAAAATATACAATAATTAAAATGTACATATGACATAAGTTTAAAGTAACTAATATATATATATATATATATATATATATATATATATATATATATATATATATTGCTGAGTAAAATTACAAAGTAGTAATTAATCATAGCATATGGGCACAAAAAGATCACCTCTGAGATAACAAAGTAAAATGTAAAAATTAGTAATTTAATTTACATCACATGGAACATTTTATAGAAAAAATTAAGCAAATAAAATAAGAATAAGTGATAATATATTTTCATGATATAGGCCCTATGAATATTTATTAGTAAGATGTTATATATTATTATTTAACAAATAGGTTATATTTATAATTTAGTTCCGAATTCTGATGGGCTGTGGAATTGAATTCCAATATTTGGCAACTGAAACCGTGAAAGATGTAGAGTAGAAAACGATTTTGTGTGAAGGAATCGATGAAAACAGAACATTGTTGGTATCATATGCAAAGTTATGAAAGCCAGAGAGGTTATTGAAATGTCTGAATAAATTACTAGGAGTGCCAGCATTTAAGATAAAAGAGAGGAGTGAAAAGAAATAGTACATTCTTTGCCCTCGCAGGTGAAGTGATATTCTTATTCCTGATAACGAAATATATAGGTCTATGTTATATAGTATATGTCGAGAGGAAGTATGTATTCATTTATTTCTTTATAAAAACAGCGAGATACGTATTATGATTTAACAGTATGATAAAAATCAGCATATATTTGAAACAATATTCATAAACCGAAAGTTCCGGTTATCACATCTATGTTACCTATATTTCTTGAATATAGAGAAAGTGATGGGTACTGTTTAGAAGTCAAAACTGGTGGCTATAAAAATAAAGCAAACTTTTTTTCTGGATTATTTTTGTCTTTTTAGCTTGTTTTCGGTAACCTGCTTGTCATCTAGAAATGAATATTGTATATACAATATAAGCAACACCAAGAATGGTGCCAAATATTCATTTGATATCAGTTACACAGATGACTACAGAGCATTTGTAGCCTACACATTAATCCTATGTGAAACTCAGATCTACTTTACTTTGAATAAATCTGTTGTCAGTATATGAACATGATACATTTTCAACAGGTGTGCAGTCGATTTTCTGTTGTACTTTCAAGCTTTTTGATGCTGAGTGCAGCCGACTGGTAGGTCTTCTAGATTTGTCGCACCAGGAAGTTATAGGCATTCAGTCTTTCCTTTGCTGATTGTAGACCTCACAAAGTTTTCCTTTATAAATAAATTAAATCCAACGGCGTGCATTCAGCAGCGCTGGGGTAACTAATATATTAATAATTTTGGATTAAAATGAAATTCCTTTGTAAGCTATGTCAACTTATTAATTTAAGAAGATTTTTTATTATTATATAACTGAATAACTCGGCAATTGGCTGTTGATACATCATTTGTGGGAAGTGGAAGTGATGAACACAATACCGGTATCAAGTTTATTAAAATGTGTTATTAATCTGTTTTTACGCGTTTTAGTTGAAGTGATATTGATAAATGTGATTTTTGTCAAGTAATTGGAAATTAATGTGAGCGCTGTGTAATTGATAATTTTTTTTAAAAAAAATTTTCGTGCAGACATTTCCATGAGAAAAATGACCTCGTACGACAAGGTAGGTCAACTCCTGATTTACTGCACCTAAAATTATGAGTAGTAGAGGGAATTTATTATTTGACACATGTTTATAGAAACATAAAATAATAGTATCGGTATGATATAAATAATACACTTTTAAGAAATTTATATTCATGTATATACAATTCAATAACTGTGCAAAAAAAAAAGTTTCTCTAATATAGCCAATGGTATCTTCGTGAGGGAAATCTGGTGATTCCATTAAACTGCCTTGATTAATGTATCGGTTTTGTCCAACTAGTATTTCTATCTTGGCCGAATAATAAACAGTTCCAACAAAATAACACATTTATTGTTTAATGCCAACTAGAACAGAACAGAACAGCAATCATGATAATTTCTCATTAAGTTGAACAAGTCAAATGTTTTTTTTTAACATTTTGCAATAGGGTCAGTCCTGATGGCCTAATGGTTACTATGCCCGCCAAGATTTGCGGATTCAAACCCGGCCGAAGTTGATGGATTTTTCAATGCATACAAATCCTGAGTGTTATTTTGAAAAGGAAATAAAATCTTGGGTCCTGTATCGCAGATTTACAGTACTTAAATGAATCTCAAGCCTGATCTGAGCAAAACTTGTTGGCTTTTTTCACACCCATATTTGAATTGTAATGCTAATAAGCTTAGCTGTTAAAGAGCTTATTAAATAAAATACTAGCATAATACCATTTCATTTTGCAATACGAATTGATATAAAAATAAGACACGTTTAATCGTACAGCTGGGATAACTACTGTGACTACCTCACGCCACTGATGGAATCATTAGGCTTATGATATAATATATAAGTCCACCGCTGTGGTCTGAGGTAGCGTGCTGTCTTATCACGCAGCGAGCCCGGGTTCGATTCCCAGTCGGGACAGGCTCTGGGTGAGGTTTTTTCGGGGTTTTTCCTCACCTGTAAGACAAATATCAGGAAGCTTAGGGCTCTATGGTAAAATCATCCGGCCATTGTCATCATTATCATTATCATCATCATCTTCTTCTTCACCGGTGTGGAAAGCAATGGGAAGTTACCACACCTACAATTCCCTAGTAAAGCTGCAAAGATTGCAGTAAAAGACCTGCCCTCGGGCAGAATTTTCATAGATGGATGGATAATATATATTTTTTAAAGTGATTATATAAAAAAACTACTTTTAAATTTTTTTTTTAATTTGGACCTAAGAATAACTAAACAACGTAAGTTGTGTTTTAGGATTATAATCTATGTTTAACTATTGTGAGAGTTATTTTGTGATAACATGGACTTTTTTCATGCATTGTTTAGTATACTATAGGATAATCGATTCTATAAGCAATTTAATAGAATTGGGAGTAGATGCAAATGAAAACAGATAATTCCTTCAATTCCAATTTATTTTTCATGGTTCTTTGACATTCTGTCACTGAAGCTGGTTAGGTCCTAAGATTTTACTAGTTATTTTTGTGGAGTGCCAAGGGTTTCTTTAATGTGTTTTCCATAATATGTTGAATTTGAACTCTGAAATTAATATACCATTATTATCTGCTGAATTGTTGAAGTGAGGGCAAGGAATTTCTTCGGGAGTGCAGTCGTCTTCGTTTTGTGTTTCTCGGACGTACACGAATGGTTTCTCTTCTATGGTAAGAACTTTGAGGTGAGTGGGGATAAGAATACCAACCGGTGCCTGCGATGTATTTCCAGGCCATCGAATGGCATCTTTATCCAGTTTCAACGCCATTCTATTTTGTTCCTGTCAAATACAAAAACCTATTTCAATGAATGATGTATCATAGAATGAAACAGCAAACGCGTTACATATATTCACTGTTATTAACATCAGAAAAGTAGCCTAATACACATGAACACCATAACTAAAAACAAGGACATTCGAAAGAAATTACAACATAATTGGTAGTTCACATTCAATTAATTTTGGTTACTTTTAGGATTAAATACTTAAAATATAGTCCCCTGCCATGTTAATAATGTTTCCAAATTCTTTGTAGAGGTCGCTCTCCATTTGCAGCACCATTATATCTGTCTCATAAACCAATCTAAGCTCTTGATTAAACGCTCTAGTAAATCATTAATATGAGATTTATTTTAATCGAAAAATCTATTACATTTTAATATCAATTAAAATTAGGTTAATGGGGAAAGCTCATAGAAAAATTCCTAACTCAAAGTGTAGAAACTAAATTGTTATTTCTTATGGAAGAATCAAACAAAATATTATTATTTATTTTCCTATTAGGTGTTTACTACGTGAAATTCTAAGGTTTAGGTTTAAAGTTCTTGCAACGTAACTTTTTACATTGACAATGAATACCGAGTAGTTAATACTTACGAATGAAAAGTGATATTGTCCAACAGAAATTTGTGTTTGGTTTGACTGAACGTTGATGATATCATATTCAGCATTGATGCGATCTCCGTTATCATCAAATGCCACATTGCCTGTAGATCCATTGACTAAGTTTTGTTTCTTTATATAACTGCGGAAGAAAATCAAATAATATTATTGGTTATTTAGTTACAAGAAAAAATATAGGTAGCCATAAATTACAAAGGTAATACATTTATTTATCGAAATTGTAAATGGCAAGTAGCTTTCAATAAAATTAAGAAACACAAAATCATACATTAGGCTACTTTCACGCCTACACTGGCTGGTGATCGTCTGTCTACCTGTGTGATGTGAGGCCAACAGCCGGCTGATGGGCCAAGGGTCTTCTAGGCATGTCGTGCCATGGAGTTTTTTTATACAACATGACCAAAAGAAGAAGACTTCTGTTTGGTTGCACAGGTATAGCTACAATATAAAGTAAATCACAAATACTTGATTTCTAATTCAGTTATTGTGAAACGTCTTGGTGATACATTTACTAATAAACTCAAGATTTATATCGTAAAGTTTACGTATTCGTTCGTTTACCTGATTTGGGGATAATATTATATTCCGAGAATAGTATTTGATCTTTAATCTATTTTTAGGACAACCTCTGAACGCTATGTATCGTTAAATCACGTCTTAAATTTTTAAACGACGCTGACCACAAACTGAAATTAAATTTATTTTATTGGCAGCGAATTCCATTTCGGTGTATAAATAGCTTCAATATTTCAATAGTGTTTTAGTTTTTGTAATTGATACAAATTCTTTAATTCGAGTAGGCCTAATTACTGTGTGATTTTCTGTTCTTAATATAAAATATTATACTTTATATTATTGGCTTTTTCTTTTTATAGTTCGTACTAATTTTATTACATATTAATTTTCCATATATCACAATATTACTCACTCGAAGAGTGTTTTTCCTGTTTCCCATATATGACCTGAATCACCACAATCTTTTGGTGCTTTTGTAATTACTTCAGTTCTATTCATTTCACGAAGAGCTGATGCTAAAACATATCTGCAACAAACACATCAACCTTCTTGAAACTCCAACTTCACAATATTTTACACTTTTTAACTCTAAATCCATGTACCAATAATATTTTACTTACAATATTTTTTAATATATTTATACTTTTCTCATTTATAATTGATTATATTTTCAATCAAAATGGAATTAGATTTATAGGTTAAAATTTAAATCTCGAAAATTAAAGATAAAGTGAAACAATTCTCTCCATTTTTTTTTAATTTCACTTATTTGTATAATGTCATATCGCGTCTATTTTTAATTATGAATATGATGAAATGGGTCCTGGTGATAAAATTCCAACCCAGCAGTTGCCTTGACGACTGAAGAAAGCCAGGATATTACCTCAGCCAGGTTGGTCGGCATCACAATTTGAACCGGGGCCTCTCCAATAGTAATCTCAAACGCTAATCCCTGGAGCCAATTCGCTCGGTCATAACCTTCAGTTTAATAGGGATCGTATCAATATTAATTCATGGTGTAAAATAATTTTCATAATATTCCCGTCTAGATATAATATTTTAAATATAATCTCACCGGTTGTTTTTACGAGTTTTAAATTAAGGAATTGCAATTAAAATGAGGATGATAGCTAGTCCAATTGGTCATGAAACTTCATAGCATGCAATTCAAACATTCGGAATCAAGATAATAAAATTGTTTATACGCAATGTAAAAAATAGAGATAAAATTATGTCGAAAAATTGTAATCGTTATCTTCATCGTAATTTGAATAATAAATGAAACAATTACATCGTTATATTATTAAAAACTTGTTTCTCTATGCTAAAGTTTATACAATAATTCTGAATTTAACATAATGTATTTCGTAGGGTTAAGCATGTAATATTAGCTCTGAAAACTTTAAATTGCATGATTTGAATTAACTTTTTAAACGATTCATTTTACTTTTTATAAAAATTCCATTAAGATTAACTAGTAAAACAGACTATGGTAACATTTCAACAAAGAGCGAAGAATATGACTTACATGCTGTCTTTAATGTGATCTTCTTCTCTTGTGGCATTCACTAATTTTAACCCTAAAGTTCCTATAGGGACATTGCTCGCTTCCAGAGCCTGCTCGGTCACAATCCATACATAAGTCAATCCTGTCATATTAAGTAGCCCAGCATCTCTAAATATCACTTCTGAATCTGTTTTTCTGAAAAAAAATCTATAATATAATTATCGTACTAAGTAAGCAATATTTCTTACCATTATGTATCCAAAATTTATTTTATATTTCAAATAATAGGAAACAAACATGAATCGTCCATTTCAATTTGGATTGCTGTTATCATAGCAGTTTTACTACATACTATTTTTTAAATCTTATATATAAAAATCAATGTTTGTTTGTTTGTTTGTTTGTATGTTTGTTTGTTTGTTCGTATTCTATGCGGCAGCATACGTTTATCTTTTACGGATAACTCACAATAACCATGTTTGTTTTTCATTGATGCCAAGAAGATCGGAATAAGTAGATTCCCGGACAAGAGTGCTCTGCCATACTGTTCATCCGATTGAGATGGGGTTTTTTGAAAAATGTTCAGGAGATTCCGGGGATGAACATAGGCTATAATGGTGTTGTAATACTCAACCCCTTCACCCCAAAAATCACCCTTTGTAGTGAAACACGTGAAATAAAGTCCCTATTTTGACGCTTAAATGGCTTACGCTGCCTAAACCATAACAAATACACCAAATTAATATACACAGAATTGAATATCTCAAAAAACTCTACAAAAAAGTCCACGACAGCATATGTTTATCTTCTACGGATAACTCACAATAACCATTTTTGTATTTCATTAATGCCAAGAATATCGGTATAAGCAGATTCCCGAACAGTGCACGGCTGGTGGTAAAAACATATTAGCATTTATTTATGAGTAGCAGCGCACGCCGGGTATTAGCTAGTTATATATAAAGTCTTATATAATATAATACTCAGGTGACGTAAGGCACGTGAAAGTACCTATAAAGGGAGATGTTAAATTAATGTAGATAGAATAAAAGGAGAGAGATGGACACTATTAGTTAATGACTTACGTTTCAACTAACTAGCTATTAGATAGATAAATAAATTAATAGTTGAGTTATAGCAGATGCTATCTGGTTTGAGTCGTAGAGTTTCAGAGAAACCATGTGACACCATTTATTTTGCACTTACGAGATAAACTCTAGACTAGACTATTCATCTCTAGGACTTATCCTTCATAGCCCAGATTATGAGCTGGAAATTCTTTACTTTTTGGAACTCACACTGCGTGTATGAGACCTGAATATTTTTCAATTCTAGAATTTACTCAGCATGCATGAGGACTGGGATTTTTTCACTTCGGTATCTTGCTCATTAGCTGTATACATGAAGGTGGAGATTTTTCACTCCTGTAATAATTTCTCTGTAAAATAAGGATTGAAAATTGTTCACTTCTGAAACTTAACTCACCATACACAAAAGCTGAAGATTCTTTATTTCTGTAATTTATTCTGTATAATTTGGAACGTAATGAAGGCTGGAGGTTATACGCTTCGAATCATACCATCCATACATAATCAGTTAATCATTATCTGAATTTTTTTCATGTAGAAAGCAGTGAGGATTCTTCACTTCTGGACCTGACTCTATATACATGTATATCATGTATCATGTAGGCTATGTATTAGAAATTATTAATTAATGAGATAGATTCTGTATTGTAGTTCAAACATAAACATGATATTGTAGAATTTCTTAAATGATGTAACTCACCCTGCATACATAAGGTATACTCTAGACTGGAGATTCTTAACTTCTAGCAATTGATCAGTGAAGCTGTCCAATCCCGGTTCAAATTCTATAACAGTTTCAACCTGTGAATACAGCACATTCCAAATTGTCAGTTTCATTAAATATTCAGTAAACTTACAATATATTAAATTGTCTAGAAAGAGGATTTTACTAAAATTCTGGTAGAACAAAAATTGATTTTTCCAATTTAATTGCTTTAAATAACTTATTTTCCCTTATAATGCACAAGTGCGTTTATAATGACGTTTCTGGTGGCTAATTTATCTATTTAATTTTGTCTCAACATAAATAAAACATCGCTCTTTAGATAATCTTATTTGCATCCAATGATTATGTATATTTGTCATTGTAAGTTTTTTTTTAATTGCTTGCTTACGTCAGATTTAACTGCATCACTCTCCATTCTCATCTGAGGTTATGCAGCGTAAATATTGATATTTAAACTTAAGGATATTCATTTATGAGTAATAGTAGGGCCTACTATGGCAGTTCTTTACGGTTTATAGAACTTAACATCTTGAAATAGGAAAGTCATGAGAAACTGTGCGCTGAAATCATAAAGGTACCTCAATTCATTATTCTCTCTACATAATTTCATGATATGAGTTCTTAAGTTCGTTTAATTTTGGTAAATTTTTTATCATTATATTAAATATTGGATTTAATTAGAGTTTGTATTTCATTAAGAGCTTGCAGAAAATAATACAATTACATATTTTCATTTTTATATGGTATCTTTGTATCAAAAGATACCATACGATATTCGAGTACATAAATGTTATTTATCGAAACACATACGAAGTAGTCATCATTGTAATGCCGAGAGTATGTGATTACCTGATTACTATAGACCGAATTTAAAAGGAAATATTTTTTATATTGTATCATAGAACATGAAATAATTTGTATTAGAGTGTGTACCTGTTTAAAATAGATCTACTCAAGGTTTCGTGACTTCCGTTTTTAGTTTTTAATGTAGGATTGAATTTCCCTTTTCAGGCATATCAATCAGTCTTTATTATCCCTTTTTGGCAATATTTGACATATCTATAATTTACGTTATTTTATTATAGAAACCATAAACATTTAAACAAAACGTATAAAAATCCAGGACTTGGAATAGTGCAGTGATTTGGAGTTCAGAATCAAAACCAAGTATTTACTACTGGTTTTTTGTTGATGCAGAGTGACGATTTTCCTTCTAAAAAGACACTCTACATTAAAAGAGACAACCTAACCTTCAAAAATACTGAATTCTTGAATGTATTAACAATAAGTATAATTCTTTCATAATGCCCAATAAAGTGAAAGTATCAATTCTTATGTAACTTATTCTTTTTAGCAAATTCCGAAGGAATGAGGTTGTTCCCTTGAAAAAATATATTTTTTTGTAGATCTCCGCCAAACCTACCTAGTATACACCGAAAATGACTATAACCATTATGTGTATATAGCGGCCGCAATTTTTGTTTTATCAGAATCAGATTTAGCATATAGCAATCAATTAAAAAAGTAAGGTTGAGTTCGTTAACCTGCAATTGGTGTAGGAGTTCACCTGAAACGAAATTCTAAAAATCGCACTAGCTGTCGCAATTGTCGATATTTCGCAACGAAATTTAGTATATACCATTAAAATGAAATGGGGAAGATACTCTCCAAAAATTAGCTAAATCCGACCATTAAAAGTGGGGATTTACTTGAAACCCGAAATTAAAAATTCGCTCTTGTAACTGCCTTGTTCACTTGGTCGCAATGTACATTTAAATTAACCCTTAAATTAGCAATGTGTCCTATAAGTTACATTGATTTGATTTATTTAATATGTTTAATAAAGTAATGGAAAAATTAATCTATAGATGTTATTTAAATTTATGTCGAATTATACAATAATCTGCAATAGATAATAACTTAGATTATGCATGATATATTTTCACTGCAGTCCGACACTTTTAAATAAGCTGGCATCAAAAATGTTCTCCAATTTTACAAAGTAAATATGTAATTCGTAAACCGACAAAATCAGGCCATAAATTAGACTTGCTGAGGAATTTGATTAGGTTACGCAGTTCTTGCGTGACAGACTTTTTTATTTCCTTAGGTATCTTTTTAAAGTATTTTTTAATGTCTACCTCTTTTGCCCTTTTTAAAGCGCATCTTTCCTTTTAAAATTCGGATTCTGTGACTGTATACATTGTACCTACTTGCACTTTTGTCTCGACATCTTCTTCCAGATTCTGCGAAGACTGAAAACGTCCGAGTAGAGCTCTACCATCCGTGTCAGAACTGTGTATGAAGATAACTTTTAAATAATTGAAGCGTTTTAAAAACTCCATCCATACATCGGCCTGATGAGAATATGGTGGTACTGTGCGTAAGAATGAGACGTGAATGTTCTGAAATTAAATAACTAACATTAATTAATTGCAGTATTATTCGTAACTTATTACCATAGCATAGTCTATGGCATTATTAAAAGAGTTATTTTATTTATTTTTCTATCTCATGTGATATCTCTTAATATTTGCTTACCACATGATATTTTTAAAGTGTCTTATTTAATTGTCATTCGAGAGAGGTAAATTTCTATATTTGCGTATTTAATATTTTTATACATTTTTACAGCAGGTATAGCCATAAATATATTCTTCGGTTAACTTTGGACAAAATGATCATAACTCCGAAGTTGTGTTACTACTAGCTATTTTCAGTTTTCCAGTTTTCATAACCGATTTTTTGTGTTCTGAATAGTATTTTATAAAAAAGACTACTAACTTTGTCTTTTACTGGGTTCATTATTAGTGAAAACGTATTAATTTCTTTAAAATACATTGAATTCTTCTAGTTTTAATATCGTATCACTGGCTTCTGAAAGAAATACTTCTTCTTGTGGATATAAACATATATAACCTACATACCACACTCAACTATTAACGGAAGTCGGAGATTACTTCTTTGAAAACGTATTTCTTGATTACAAGCATATTATTAACAATTCATATTTTGGGACATATTATACGAACCTTATCAGAAAACGCGGAATCCCTAGAAGATATACCAATCACCGGTATATGATAAAAACCACTTGTATAGGATACTGCTGCGGGGGAGAGGTCTCCTGTTAGAGGATGTGATACCACCACAGCATACACCTGCATTTGAGACAAAAAAATATATTTCTTACAATTAAATAAAAAGTAATTTTCTTACAATGGTAATAGATGCTTGTTCTCAAGGTGGGGGTCATGCAGGGCTGATATCTCAAGCCGATTGTAATATATATATATATATATATATATATATATATATATATATATATATATATATATATATAATAACCTCCTTCACCCCAAGGGCTTTCTAAAACCTTGCGTGAGATCACTTTATTTTACTTTTACAATGATCATATGAATAAGTCATTTTGAGAAGGGAGTACAGATTAATCAATTCCAAAATGAAATTTTAATAAGATATTTTGAGGCTAAGAGGAAAATAAAAAGGTGATAAATAAAGAATAATGTTATCTACATTCTTCTTACAACAAATTGTAGACATAAAGAAATTTGAAACCGAAGTAGTTGAACTTGACATGGTGTATAGAATGTATGAGAAACCGAAAATTCATGGAGTTCTTGAAAACTCAAATGCAAAATCTTGATATAACCGATAAAACCCCGAATTTCGTAAATTCCTTAAATGTACAGCAGAATTAATAATGTGATACATTGCTTTCAAGTGAAAGTATATAATTTTGCACACATATAGCAGTATTTAAATAACATGTGGAACAGGTAGCCCAGACGATAGGGTATCTGTACATATTGTTTGACCCGAAATTGATTTCTGATCTTGAATATATGTTTTCTCTTCAAAGAAGATAATTATTCGCATTATTTCAGGTCTGGATGGTGGGTATGTTCTCTTTGTGTTTAGAGGCAAAAATATAATTATATGTAACTCAAGGGCACTATTGAACCAGTCGGTTCAGGCCGCGCGGACACAAGCTCTCCATACATCCATACCCTGAGTTAATATTTTCCAATGATCCCTGTATAACCTACTTTCCTCAAATGTTATTCTCCTACCTCATTTTTGGCTTGCCTATTGGACGCTTTCCCTCTGGCTCTCCACAAGAAGTGAGCGCTTTTCATTTGGTTTTCCTATAAAAGTTTCCATGTCCCTCTTTAATTCCCCATTCGTGCCACATGTCCTATCAGTTGCAATCTACGAGACAACTCTTCTTATTATATCTGATTTCCCATAAAGATAATGCAGCTCACTGTTATACAGTCTTCTCCATTCGCTTGTCTATTCATCTCTCTTTGGTCTAAAAATTTTCCAAATAACTTTATTCTCAAATACTAGTAATCTTTTTCTCCTCCCTTATTATAAGAGTCCATGTTTCGCATCGATATAATATAACGGGGGAATAACATTTTTTTTTATTTTCACTTTAACATTTGTTTTAGAGAAGGTGGGATGACAAACGTCCCTGTAATGCATAATAGCATGCATATCCAGAATTGAGCCTATGATTAGTTTCTTTGTGCAATCATTCCTGTTTGTAATTATTGTTCCTAGGTATTTGAATTCAACCACTTCTTCACAATTTCCGTCATTTGGCATTAAGTAGCCATTTCCATTATATATTTCTATTTATGTGACCATATATTTAGTTTTATTGATGTTTACTTCCAGTATCGATATCTTAGTGTTACTCAGTAGAGTGTACGCTAGTATCTCCTCGCTATCGCCTAACCATACTATATCATCAGCATAAACTATCAGCTTATTAACGCCGTTGAGCTGTAGCCATCTTCATCCTCTAAATATTTGATGGCACGTTATAGTGCAAACTTTAATACTAGAAGAAATAGTGCATCTCCTTGGTTTATCCCACTGTGAATTTAAAACTATCTTAAAACTGTTTGCCTACACGCACCTTACCCTTTGTGCCATTTATATGTAATGAAATAAGTAATAAAAGAGAGAAACGCATGGTAGAGGTGGTTATACAGGGTGCTCTAAAATGTCCCTTACAAACTTCTAGGACTTGTAGAGGGGGCTGAGTTGATAATATTCAGAATTGAACAAACTTCTAGGACTTGTAGAGGGGGCTGAGTTGATAATATTCAGAATTGGAAACCATGTCCGGAAACTTACCGTTTCCGTGCTACAGTTTTTGAAAACAAGCATTGCTTGAACGCACGTCACGTGTCTCAACAAGTAATAGCTTCGCGATTCATCTAAATCGAAAATTTCCCTATCGAATATTCCAAGACTTAGTGTTTTTTCTTCAAAAAATGTCAACTTTTTCCGAAATTTTGAAAACTGCAAAATTTGATTGTCGAGGGTGTGTCCGGGATTATTAATGTAAAGTCATGATTCAGTTTCAATTTTGTTTATTTGGTGATTAATGAGTTGAATTGCAAAACAAGTGATGTACTGTGTCACGCCTCATAATAAATTACTTGTAAAAGTGGTCGCGTTAAAAACATGTTTTCAAACGGCTGTAGTACGGAAACGGTAAGTTTCCGGACATGGTTTCCAATTCTGAATATTATCACCCCCTCTACAAGTTCTAGAAGCTTGTAATGGGAATTTTAGAGCACCCTGTATAATTATAACATTAATATTTTGTTTTTAGACTGCCTCTGAAACACATTCAGAATCCAGTCATCATGTTTGTTTGTCATGCCATTTGCTAGTAATATGTATTCTAAGGCCTATTGAGATGGATTGCCTTTATGTTTTTAGAGCACGATTTATGTGATATTGTAAGCATAGAAGTAAAGAGAAAAATTTCTGCCTTAACCGGGATTTGAACTCAATATATCCAGCTTTACACACTGGCGCACTAAATAATTGTACTACTTATGCAATCCAGGAAGAGAGACAAATCTTTCTGTACTTAAAATTACCGTTCATACCTATTGGTTTAGTGCGCCAGCGCGTAAATCTGGAGATTTTGGGTTCAAATCTCGGTTTAGGCAGACTTTTTTCTCTTTAGTTGTATTATTATTGTATGAGTACTGCAAACCTGAGTAAATTAATTTCAATATGATATTGCAAACATATAGAAGCCTAAAAAATTCAAAATAATATGGTTCAGTCATCTTAATTAACGCCTCATGAATTCCTCAGATTAATCGTAATTGTTCAATATTCTTACAAGTAGTGAGGCATGTGCCTAGTAGCCTACGAAATAAAATTATTATGGCGTGGAAATATTGTACTTACTGATTGATTGATGAGGTAGTTGCACACATTAAGTGCTGTTCGGATGGGATTTGGATCCATTGAAATCGCTGTGGAATCATAAGTAACGCCTTTAGGAACGTATTGACTATTGAAGTTCAAATGCTGGAAAATACAAATATTACAATGATGATTATTATATAACAAAATATTAAAATAGGCTTATGTTTTTATTTTATTAGAGTCATCTTCATTTTCATGTATATAATTTTAAGAACATCAATTAAAATTCCTTACTCTTCTATAGTTAGTCTTATTCCTTTTTAATTTTAGTACACATAAAATATACATCTTAAAATATATTAGTTGAACGTATGTCGAGTATTTTATTTATTGTTATGCATGTGTGTGTGTGTATATATATATATATATATATATATATATATATATATATATGTGTGTGTGTGTGTGTGTGTGTGTGTTTGTTTGCGTGCGTGTGTGTGTCAGACAAGAAAACAAGACAAGTAGGCTATTAGATTAAAGTTCTTAGGAAAATTTTTGGACCAAAAAGAGATGAACAGACAAGTGAATAGAGAAAACTACATAATATTGAGCTACACAATATGCATAGGAAGCCAGATATAATAAGAACAGTTAAGTCTCGTAGGCTGCGATAGGCAGGACATGTGGCACTATGGGGATGAAAGAGGTGCATGGAAACTTCTGGTAGGAAAACCAGAGGGAAAACGACCAGTTGGTAGACCAAGAATGAGGTGAGAGAGTAACATTATCCATGATTTGAGGGAAGTAGATTATACAGGGGATGATTGGAAAACATTAGCTCATGATAGGGATGTATGGATAGCTTTATGTCCACGCGGCCATGAACCGACAGGTTCGACAGAGCCAGTGAGTTAGTTAGTTAGTTAGAAGAAAATTGCCAATAATGTTCAAAATCATTGGTAAAAATATACCAGCTTTTGGGCATGTATTCCGTCTCAATAATTTCCTTAAAATAATTTTTGAAGACAGCATTTACGGAAAAGAAACTTAAGAGGAAGGTTAAGAAAGACTATTTTGGAAGATATGTAAAAAAATCATAGCCTGTCGAGAAATGGAAGGGAGTGGCATGTTAGTTAATCGAAAACTGCCTGTATTAGTGTTAAAATCATAGTTTTCGTTGTCGCTAATCTGATTGATGATAATCCCGCCAAGATTTAAATTTCTTTGACCTCTGTAACCCTTAAGGGGACTAGGGTGATAATGGGCGAAAAAGTCTAAAACGATCGAAATTAGTGTTGATCCATAGTTCTCGGGGTCGTTAAGGTGATTAGTGATATTCCGAATGACATGTAAGCCAAAATTTCATCTCTAGCACACATAGAATGGTTTAGAAGGAGTAAAAAAAATCCAAAATAATCAAGTTAGTATGGAATCTATAGATTCTAGGGGTCACTAAGCTAATTGGTGGCAGTTCCAATGATATCTAGGCCCAAATTTTCCCCTAGAACACTTAGCATGGGTAGTAGACGGCAACACAAAACATATTAATGTCAAGTCTATAGTTTTCGGGTTTCTGAGATGTATAGTTACACTCCTGATGCCATTTAAATCCAATTTCAGCTTTCATCAGCATGGGGATGTCAAGGATTAAAAAGTACACTCCATGGAGCGATAGGCCATATGGCTTTTGGCCTATTACCAACCTGCTGTAAGTCTACGTCCGCAAGTCCCAGTTGTAAAAGGTAGATGTACATTTAGCTTATGTGGGGCGATATGTGGTCAGCATGCCATATGTCCCAGTTATAACTGGTTTTCTTAACCTGGAGCCGCTACTTATTGCAGCTATCCAAATTCCCATACTGGCCGAAAATCCATGAGACAAATTTCTTCCGTTAGGATTCGAGCTAAGTCAAGTCCAGGGACATGATGCCTTAAACCGCTCTGCTGTGGCACGGAACAAGGAGTGAAAAATCTATCTATCTTCGGCTTTTTACAGCTGCTACCATCTTCCCGTGCCAAACCTCCAAAGCCCACGATCTTCAATGTTTAGCCCTCTTGCTTGCATTACTGTCTTCATGTTTTCCATCCAGGTTAAGTTTGGTCTCCCTCTTTTCTTCTTTCTGGTCGGATGCCATTGATATAGTTGCTTCGGCCATCGCTCATCTTCTATTCTTAAAACATGTCCTAACCACTTTAATTCCTTCTCCTCAGTTCTTTCAATTATGTTTTCTTCTGTTTCCATTATGTTTCTAATTTTCTTATTTGTGACATGTTCTAATTTTGACTTTCTGGCACTTCTGCGTAAATAATCCATTTATAGAACTATTAGTCTATTCTTGTAGTACTTATTGATTGTCCATACCTCACTTCCATATATTTCAACAGACTCCACCAATGTTTTACCAATATTTTTTGTGT
The DNA here is from genome assembly GCA_030220185.1 of Diploptera punctata. Lineage (NCBI taxonomy): Eukaryota > Metazoa > Arthropoda > Insecta > Blattodea > Blaberidae > Diploptera > Diploptera punctata. The sequence goes on from JASPKZ010003852.1 coordinate 2,927,546, forward strand.
CTTTCCAAATATGCTTATCCCACCATATGGAATTTAACGATGATATTATTTTGCTACTCAATTCAATTGTATGTTTTATGTTCTCTTTGCCTAGGCCTATACCTTCAATGTTATCCATAATTATTCCCAAATATTTAGTTTGTTCACTTGCTTTATTTCGATTCCTTCATTTTCCTACTACTTCATCACTGTTTCTTCTACCCACTTTCCCATTTAAGTCTCCCATTAGTACTAATTCTTCATTATTTCGTATTTTCTTTATTTGTTCCACTATCATTGAATAGTGTTTTTCTTTCTGACTCTGTGCAGCATCATCTGTTGGTGCGTAGACTGATAAGAACACCATTGTTTTTCCCATAAGCTTCATTTTAATCTTTAGGAGTGAAAAATAAAATGTCAAAATTGACCGAGGTTAGCCTCGAATCCATAGTTTTCGAGGTCGCTAAGCTCATTAGTCACAGGAAGATCGGGATAATAAACACCCGCCCAACGCCAGATAATCTGCTAGTAAAGTAATAAAGCTTGGTTTAATTACCATCAGTCGAAGAAACGTATTAGAAGAAATAAAAATTAGACAAATTCAGCAAAAGTAGGAGCATATCTTAATGAAGTGGTATGAAAAAATAAGTAGGCCTATATGACAAAAGCGGCAAAAATAAAAAATTATAAATCAACTGTTAGTTCGATTATGGCGTACGCATTGGAAAGAATAATGGCACAACATAGATAAAATACTTGATGGATATAAATGAAATGAATATTTAAGAACGATGGTATGCCTATATAATGAAATTAGAAATTGGCAAATAAGAGAGTTGCGAAGCAGAATACAAAGGATGTAAAAATAATGGAATCAACATGAAATAAAATAGCTATTAAGTGGTATAGAGTCCCAAGAGATAATCAGCATATAGGAAAAAGCCCAAGACAATCGAAAAGAAGGCGGAAGAACCTTATGTCTATATATGTAATATGTGTCTTCATTATATATGGATTGCAATTATTAAAAATCCTTTTGAATATATTTTATTGTCATTAAACCGCTCGAAATCAGAATTTTTATAATTTTCATTAGATGTACTTTTTTATTTAGTTAAAATTATGTATTCGCAAAAACAATTTGGCACTTCATTTGATAATATGAAACAAGACAAATTACATATCTGATAGGACTACTAGTCAAAATCACAAGTGATCAGAATTAAACCCAGTTAAAGTTTAGTTTCGAAGTTTTCTCACGTTTAGTGGTTGTGTATAACTTCTTTATAATCGAGGTATTAAGGGATCCAACTTTAAAAGTCTTAGGACGCTGAAACTGTTGATTTGTAATGCAATATATCTTGCTACTTAAGCACAATCTTATTGTCTTCTAGTTAAGTTTTTGGATGGCATATATTTTATTTTAAAATTCATCTCTGTGAATTCTAAGATTTTAGTATAACTTGTGGCTCTACAAATTTGAACTTATTCTAACTGATATTAATTTTATGCTTTAAACCTTCTGGCGGCACTAGGACCCTGGGGTCGACTCAGCCTCTAACTGGAATGAGTACGGGGCGCTTGTTCTGGGGGTAAAGGCGGCCGTCACGCAGGGCTGATAACTCGGCTGACAAGTGCCGATTGTCCAGAAAAAAGTGGGAACCTTAACCTCCTACTACCCCAAGGGCCTCCTGAGGCCTGTAGTGGGATCACTTTACCTTTTACATATTTTTCTTTTTATAAATGTTGAGTTAGAAATGTAAAAGTTTAATTAAATAATTAATTGGAACTATATTGAGGTAGGAAAAATATAGAGCAAGTTTGTACTTACAGATATCGTTTCTTTAAAAATCATCTGACTTTCCATATTACTTAAAACTCCTCCGATGTTGAAATAGGTTGGATTGTTTCTTCTACGCATATCTGATGCACCCTGAGGCTTGGGATCTGCCATTAGTTTAGGGATTAAAACACATACACTATAAAACACTAGATATATGAGAATATTCATGTTTATCGTACGTATTCACATACAGGGATGCTGCACCAAAACTGGATGTAGTGATCAACATACAGTTGTCATGGTAACAGGCAGGCTGGAAATCTGGACCATTATTGATTTAATGTTCTTCACCCAGGATAAATATGTCTATATACAGTTATTATTAAATACATGTTCTGATAATTCATATTCTTATTGAATCATTATTTATGAATTTGAATCGCGACTTTAGACTCTAGTAGGCAAAGCTGAAAACTTGTGTTTGACTTGAGTGTACTATAAAAATCTTGGAGGGAATTTTTAAAGTAAATCTTGTATAAAAACTGCGGTAAAAAACTACCAAACTCAATTAAAATAAAACATATGGCCTCAAATTTTACTTATTATTTGTTCCAGCAATATGATCATTACTTCTATAAAGATCTAAAATTCCTATTGAAGTTTTCTGAAAATTATGAATAATTTATTAAACTGCACGCCTAATTATAATTGTTAGTATTGGAAGACACTATTGGCAATTTTGGTCCTGAATAAAATAGAATTATAAAATGTTGCTTTTACTGCTTTGGATATCGTAAAGTAATATAAGTATTATTTGAAACACGTGATCTGGAGATATACTTTTTTCTCTCTCACATTTCGATAAGTAATATAGTTTATGTATATTCTTAGATGACTTATACTTCTGAAAAGGTGTTTATGCATTCATATTCGATAAAATTACTTTCATTCGATGTCACATTACATGATACAGTATGTTTATTTTTTTAAAGAAATATGTATTTAAAATTAAGAATAACGTTTCATACCAAACATGAAAATTACTTTAATTTGCCATATAACAACACTATAATATAAAAACTCCTGGCGCGACAGGCCTAGAAGGCCCTTAGCCTACCAGCCGGCTGCTGGCCTCACATCCACGTGTGCAATAACAGAGGTAGATGATCATCCAGCCAGTATAGGGGTGACATGTGGTCAGCATATCGAGTCCCTCAGCCGTTATAATTGGTTTTCTCAACCTGGAGCCGCTACCCAAATGCCTCACGATGCTGGGTGGGCACCGGTCCCATACTGGCCGAAATACCCATGGAAACTCGAACCAGCGCAAGTCCCGTAGATCTGCGCCAAGGCTGCATGCCATAACCACAACACTATAATATAGAAACCTTAAATCGCACCTGCTTAAAATAATATATCTAGGAAAAATAAACCAACTATACCATATTTATTTTCCCGGTCTGCTTATATAAAAATATGCAAGGCAACTGCAATTATTCTTTCATTACAAAAAAAAAGTTATAGCATTCTGCCGTCGGAATGGGACAAACATACTAATATTTGTACAAAATGCATGTATCTTGATCTGCTTTGTTAAAAATATAATGAGAATGAACATTTTATAGGGATTGTAGGAAATATAAAAACTATGTGAACTCCATTTTCGGATATTTTTCTTACTGTATAAGCATTCATTGAACACGTCTTTTGTTTTGTACTTATTCATGTTCCTTCTGCTATAGGTCACTGGTAAATCTGTGATATTCTTCTTATTGTGTTGATTTATCATTATGTCCTGCCGTAACACTTCCAACGAGAGCAAAGTTTTGGTGTCAATTAGTTGGTGCATCCATAACAACGGTCGCGAAGTTATTATCAACCGTATCCGTCATGACACCGTAAATTAGAATGGGAAAACTACGTCTAATAAACGTAATAGTGGCACAAAGACGAAACTGACAGATAGAAACAGGAGGATATTCAGTAATATTAATACTGTCAATGGAAGACCATTGAAACTAAATTGATTGCTGAGTTGGATATATGTCTCAAGAATATGGTACCAATGAAAACAATGTGTGTGGAACTGAGTAAATAAAATATACCTGTCAAAGGTGATATTGCCAAACCTCTAATGATGCAGAACAATATAAAAAAATATTCAGTGGCGCAAGTTCAAAACCTGATTATCGACTAATGGAAACATAATATGGTACGACGAAACAACCTTCACGTTCTTTCCCACCAGTGAAGGTGTTTACGGCGAATATTGCTTTAAGCATAGAATCCGACTATCTTCTTCCAACATTAGAGTTTGATGGACGTAGCGTAATTAATTGGGTTGTCATATCCAGGCATTTACTAAGTCGTATTGTCACACTAAAAGAAAGGGATCACTACCAAGTACCATGAAGGCATATTAAGTGACCATATTTATCAATTGGCACAGACATCGTTCACAGCAAAGAATGGCATTGTCCAAAATGATGATCTCCATTCATACAGCTGGAATTATCAAAAAATGTTTTGATGAGCTCGATGATAAAATGACTCACCTTCTCTGGTCTATAGAAATACAATATTGCCTGATTTCTATATTATCTTCCCATTGTGGCCTATATTGGAAAGCAGAATACGAGCCCGTTATCCCCCTTCAGCAAATTTCAACGAATTGGAACAGTTTATATTTGTATAAATGGTATAAAATCCCATTTACTACAATCCTGGATTTGTATGCATCCATTCCCAGAAATATTGAGGTTGTTATCGACTCCAAATGCGGCCTTACGCCATGTTTGATTCTTCATATTTCTTTGTCCAACCCTTGTAAATGAATATAAAAATTACCATCCTGAATTGAAGACAATTGTTTGGCAATCACATGCTGTTAGATATTCAATTCCCAAAAAAATGTATGCATTAGAATCATATTCAAGTAAAAATTAACGTAAATGGCTTGCCGGTTTTTAAACTATTTCATAATTGCCTCATTCATCGATATTCGTGTACAAAGTTTAAGAAAAGTCGTGAGACGCATTCAGTGTAAAACATTTCGAATGAACGAAATGCACAGCAGCCTTATGATATTTGTACCATGCGTATGTGTTATGTGAAAATGGTCAGGGTTTAATCCGCACGTAATGTCGGGTAAGACTAGATCAGATTCTTTATGCGTGCGCTAAGGTACATTGCAAAATGATACAACCACCATACCGATGTCAAAACACATTTAAATAACAAACTAATACATAATCAGAAACTTTATTTGCACATACTTACACATTATGATATAGCCTATATGCCTGTCAACAACTGCAACTTAATTTCATGTTTAAACTCTAACTTAATTTAATAGATTACCTTGATAACTGAAACCAACATTTATGCACACTATTTTTGTGTTACAAAATTATACAGCCATTGGACCTAATAGCCAGTGAAGGAGCCATGTTTCATGACTACTTTAGAAACACGATCATACATGCTATTTACAAGTGTTTGCAGCATTGGTACTTCCAGATTTTCTCATGCAGAAATGACTGCTGCCTGCAACCCATTGGCATTAATGTACTATTTTCCATCAGCTTATACAGTATGACACAAAATACTCAGAGGTTCTCCATAGATTTAGATATGATCATTTGCGAGTCACTTCATTATTTGTTCCCTATTCTGTAGAATCCATTCCCACGTAGAGTTTGCAACATGAAACATTATTCAGTTGTAATATCCAAATTGGATCTCCAATAAAAGAAGAATATCTAGTAGATCTTGATATTTAGTTTCATTCCTTCAGCCCACAGGGAAGGATATATATATATGAAAAGAAAAATTATAAGCTCAGACTGGGGTTTGAACCCAGGATATTTGGCTTTCTATGCCAATGTTCTACCAACTGAGCTGCCTGAGCATTCCAATCTAAACGCAATTTTTTCTCAATGTGTAAACATTGTTAATTTCATAGCGTCAAATGCTATGAACCTTTGCTCCATCACGCAAATGGCGGCTTCTTATTTAAGAAGACTTATATTGGGAATTAAAACATTACTTTATAAAGTCAGTAGGGCTCCTTTCGATGTTTTTATTATTAATTTATTAGTTCTCACCGAAGGACAAATTATATTTGAAGAGAAAAATTATACGCTTAGACTGGGGTTATATTTGTTTGACCTCCATAACCAAACCCAGTCCATATCATTAATGACTTATCTCCTTATTGCCGTTTTGAAAATCATGCCAACAATAGGCTGCCCCATCCGGCCCATTTAAAATTATTTTTATCATCACTGAACATTACTTGTTTCCATTCGGACTTATATTCATGTGTTGCTTTACCTAGGCTCTCGTCACGTCTTGTGCATTTCGGTCGATCAAGGCTGCCTTTTTTCTTTCTGTATATCAACAATGTGTTTCGAGCCACTATTTTAGACAATGTAGACTTGTACACTTTAATGTAGGAATTTTGCGCCAATCTTCTCAGGGAGGTGTCACCTGCAATTAGTCCTCTGATAAAATAACCAATCTCATTTGTCGCAGTGTAAGTTTACGTGGTCTTCCAGGAGATATTTTTGTACCATACGAGTATTCCGGTCTATGTTTCAAAAAACTATTCACCGCCCATGGTGATCTGTCAATCCTCCGTACTATTTCTCTAAATTATATTCCTTCGTCCTTATAAGCGAGTATTTGCCCTTTCTCCACATCCGACTTTCCTGGATTTCATCCAATTGATTTAAAAACTCGAAACTCTAGTGTGCAGGTATTTTTATTCTGTTACATACTTACACATGCTCTCTACAATAAACACCGGCAGTAATAGGGAGTCATAGAAATATGACTTGTTTGTTTACATGGAACTGGCGGTTGTATCATTATGCAAAAGCTGGTTGTGTCAATTTGCAACATGCAATTGAACTCGTGGCTGTATTATAAGACAGTAGGAAGTGTCTTTGTTTATATACTGTTGTGCATACATTGTAGCCTTAATGCACCCTAGGATAAGTTATTACCAGATCATTATGCCATTTTCTTCTGTACGGTTTCAAAAAAAAATTATGAGTGTATAATTTTGCAACGCACTTGAAGTTTCGTAATATTAACGTAAATTATATTAGAATCGTCATGGATATAGAGTAGAAATATGTGAGATTGTTGAAAATTATGTCCTTGTACTTTCAACCTTACTAAGATATTTCAATAAAATTTGCATAATATACAGGAGCGGCAAATAGGCTCAACCACAGGATAGCCTACTATAGTGTAAAAGTTGTAAGTTGGCAGGATTTCTGCTATCCTTGTCTAGATAATTGTTCTTCCACCCTTCGCTAGACATCTGAGTGACATGTGTACTATAATGGGCTACCCTTGTAAAATTACTTAGGAATGCTAGAAAAACTCCACCCCCACTTTCGCCCAGTCACTTTTGTTCACGTAATGGCGACTGTTTCAGTGTTCGTTTGTAGTTTGTGAGATATTATATTAGCGTAAAATTACTCTTTAGAAGAAGGGAATGCCACCACTGATCTATGTTCACTGCAGGGAGTACTCCCCCTACCGCTGTCACCGTGAAGAGATATGTGTATGAGTGAGAAAGAAGATGGTGAGTACTCTCTTTCTCTTTCTAAAATATTCTAGACACTTTAGCCCTCACGGACTATAGGCCTATCTGAAAATTGTCTTTTTGTTTTTATTTTAAAAAATAAGATAATTTTATTATTATCAACGTATTATACTCTAACAGCATTTTATTTAATAGTATAAAACTTGCGATTCTAAATTTCATAAACAATACCTTAGGTGCTTAGCTACTTAACCAAGCTCATTTTCATATCTAGTAATGTGTATCTTCATTCTCATTTATGCAGTATTGCCATATTGTACCAATTTATGTCTCCGACATAAAAATTACACAGAATTTTCTTAGATTGCAACATTTTCTATATAAAGTTTCATGATGGCATGCTTGCCTGGAGTTTTCTTTCCTTCGCCCTATGTATATAGACCTACTATGCACATTATATTTAATACATATAGAAAGTTGGGGGCATATTTGTATATTTGCCTTTATATAACATTTTATGTGTCTAAGTTTGCATATACTTGTATATCCATCCATAGTAATACTGCCCGAAGGCAGGTCCTTCACTGCAATCATAGCATTTTCATGCTATGCTTGCAGCTTTACTAGGGAATTGTAGGTGTGGTAGCTTCCCGTTGCTTTCCACACCGGTGAAGGATGGTGATGATGATGATGATGATGATGATGATGATGATGATAATGATAAGGATGATGATGATGGCCATATGATTTCGGGGACCGTTTGGGCCTTAGAGTTTTCCTGACATTTATCTTACAGGAGAGGAAAAACCTCACCCAGAAAAACTGCCCCGACCGGGGATCGAACCCGGGCCCGCTGCGTGACAAGGCAGCACGCTACCTCGAATCCACAGTGGTGGACTACTTGTATATATATTTGATAATTTATTGTGTCTAATGCATGTGTGTATGCTTTTGTGATTGTAGCTACTCGTGTGTGCTCAAATATGTGCATTTATCTACATATATGACTCATGCATGGATATACTGTATGTATGTGTGCTTGCACACGTTTCTGCATATCTGCTCATATATTTATATTTTATTTGCATATATACGGTATTTGGTATGTGAATACATATGCGAATTATATATATACACATGCATATAAAATTTTGAGGTGTAGCCTGATTGATTAATGTGTAGGAACAGCTTATAGTGAACATACACATGTATGAATGGGAACTGGATCAATATAGAATCTGCGAGCTTGTGTTACCAAGGCGACCGCTCAGGGACTTGCAGACGATGAAGTAGCACATCATTTGGGTCAGTAGATCAACAAACAGACATATACAATGTCACGTCTGCAATTGAACCTGGTTATGTTGGTGTCTGCACTACAAGGCGTCGTGCTCCATAATCCAACTTACGTCAACATCGGTGGTTTATTCAGCACCATGGAGAGCCAGGCGTTCTTCAGGGAGACAGTCGCTGTGAGTAGGCTAACACGCTACCATGCAATAAACAGCATCTTAGTGCTCAAATGTCAAGTTAAATAATTCAGAAATTATTTGCGAAAAGACAGTATTAAGTTTGAAATTAATATTTTGTTGCTTCGGATATTGATATAGTTTATCCGCTTTAGATTCATAAAAATACAAAACATGTAATCATCAAAATAATATATTAAAACGAAGTTAAAATTGTTTAAAAATGTTAGTATGTTTTGTATATTTACGCTACTAACAACATCATTTATTTTCTATAGTAGAATCCAAATAAATGGTCTCTCAAATAATCCTAAGATAAATTGAAATCTTGTGTAACGGATTAACATTAGAAGTATAATTGAGCATAAAAATTGTTTAAAAAAGCCGTAAATGCGATTTAATCTAAAGTTTAAAAAAAATACTAATCTCATCATGCGTTGAAACTTTAAAATTTAAATTACATACATTGATTTCCCAATGGATACTTCAGAATGATAGCGCCATTAGACTACTTAAATGTCATATGGTCAAGTCGCTACGCCACTCCTCAGAAAATCACTGTTCAGTGTTTAATTGTAAAATGCATTGTTTAACCCATTTTTGTTGAGAGAAATGTCACTTCAAACATATGAACGTATTTGAAAATTACATATATATATCATCCTATAATACTAGTTTATGCAGAATTAACCACGCCCCCGCACATAGAATGTTTTGAATCTATTAATTTAATACTTAAACACATGTCACTGCTCTAGACACTATAGATTTTGCTGGACATGATGTATCGCCTTATACTTACTCTCAAATTATTTGGTTATTTTTATGACGTTATATATATTTTTTGTTGAATCTCCATTAATATGAACCCTATTTCACCATCCGGTATGTTAGGGTTTTAGTTACAATACAATTAATTATTTACAGTAATTTAAAGTATGGTTAATTTCTAGCATTACATAATAATGTAATATGAACAAATAAATAAATTAATTAACAAACCAAAAAAAAAAAATTAACTCAAAGTCTCTTAAAAATATGATGGATAAAGTCACACAGCTTTCTATAGCAACACTGCTTACATAAAATATTTGACAAAGGCAGTTGAAATCTATTATGGCAATAACCTAATTTTTTAAATAAATTCATGTCTTTTGGAATCAAATGAGGGATACTCAAATAACAGATGTGAGATAGTCTGGCTGGAGTTTTTGAAAATACAGCTATCTGTACCTATTTTAAATCGTTATATGTTATATGAAGATGTATCTGCGATACTATATTTCCCATATTTCAATTTTTTGAAGTATCATTGAAGAATTTTTTTCAGTGTACTCTACACTAATCATTCCACCGAGAGATTGTGGAATCCCCTTATTTTGAATTTCACACACACACACACACACACACACACACACACATATATATATATATATATATATTTGCTTAACTGTTACGTTAGCCGCGAGATGGCAGTTGGAACAATTTCAGCTACCTCTTGTGTGAATTGAGAATACTACATGTATAAGAAAATTGTATGCTTGTATTGGAATTCTTGAGTAGCTCAGTTGGTTAGAGCGCTAAAGGTACAGACTTTAGAGACTCGAGTTCGAATCCCGACTCAAGCATTCATTTTTCTTTTCATAACATATTTGCCTTCATTGCCAAATGTCAAAAATATATTTATAATATCTATATATAAAAGCGTTACTGCTATAAAGTAAATATTCTCTTTAAAAATTTGCTTAACTGTTACGTTAGCCGCGAGATGGCAGTTGGAACAATTTCAGCTACCTCTTGTGTGAATTGAGAATACTACATGTATAAGAAAATTGTATGCTTGTATTGGAATTCTTGAGTAGCTCAGTTGGTTAGAGCGCTAAAGGTACAGACTTTAGAGACTCGAGTTCGAATCCCGACTCAAGCATTCATTTTTCTTTTCATAACATATTTGCCTTCATTGCCAAATGTCAAAAATATATTTATAATATCTATATATATATATATATATATATATATATATATATATATATATATATATATATATACAGATGTCCCAAAATTAGACCGACAAACTTTGGGAGCTGATAGATAACATTGTTTTAAACACTTTTTGTTAAGGTAGGTTTTTTGCTGCGGTGCTTCGTTTAAGCGCTGGACGAGTTAATGTCATTACTACATCCCACCCATTTGGTTTAGATATGTAAATTACATTTGTGTACAGTATGTATCTTTTAAAGGAAACACACGAAAGAAACAAAACAAAGACGCTTCGATTCGTTTAGCATACATGTTTACTTCCTGAGCTCATCGTTGTGTTTCCTTGACATTGTGTGTTAGTTTACTGGAATGCTGCTGCACACTATTTTATTTACAACATAGAAAGGTACACGTGGAGTGAGATGACGGACATGCTGTTGGTGTATGGAAAAGCTAGTTCGGGTCGTGCGGCTGTAAGGCTTTACCAAGAACAGTTCCGAAACCGAAGAGTTCCTCATCACACTACATTTGCCAGCATTGAACTTAGACTGTGTGAAAGAGGCTCCTTGGATAGACGAGCAGAAGATCAAGGACGGCCACGTTTTGTACGGACTCCTGAGACTGAGGAAGATGTGTTGCGGTGCATTGAGAACAATCCTGCAGCTAGTACTCGCGCCATGCTCGACAATTGCACATAAGTCGTAGCACTGTGGGAAGAATTCTGCAGGAAATGCTGTTGCACTCTTTTCACCTTGAAAAGGTCGACGCAATGAGGCCTTAAGACTATCCTCTGCGACAGCAATTTTGTCAATGGTATCTGAACAAAATTGAAAACGATGTAGGCCCTACTGTTTGCATCCCATCTCATGTTCACAGATGAAGCATGTTTCACACGTGAGCAGTTATTAACAGCCGGAATTCGAAAATCCCCATGCTACATTTCGGAGGTCACATTAACTGACGTTTAGTGAACACAAATGTAATTTACGTATCTAAACCAAGTGCATGGGAGGCAGTAATGACATTAACGCGTCTAGCGCTTAAATGAACCACCGCAGCAAAATACCTTCCTTAACAAAAAGTGTTTAAAATATTGATATCTATGAGCTCCCAAAGTTTGTCGGTATAATTTTGGCACACTCTGTATCTATGATATAGATACTCTCCGAGATTAGAGACACTGATATTTTGTAGATGTTTGTAAATAAAGATTAGTGAAGGGCAGTACATTACCTCAGCTTTTCTGTAAACAAACTCTTATAGGGTTGTTTGCAATGTCGCAAAGATAAAGTTAAGATTGTTGTAAAAGTCAGAATCGTTTATGAGACAAAGATTTCTATATTTATTTTTTACCACCAAATCAGATGTTTTAAAAATCTAACTTTTTACCCTATGCCTCAGTACCGGTATTATGTATCGGTTTATTTATAGGCATGCCATACGAGTCTGGTGTCACGTGTTTTTTATTATGTGATGTTCAATATTCAACAATTGCATACAAGGACAATTGAAAAATTCTTCTCGAAGACGGTATTGTTCAATGATAGATACATTTGATGTCACAGACTGGATACATACTATGACCGAGTGAAATTCGTGGTATATAATATATACTCAATGGCTTACATATTTAGTTATATGAAAATCCCTAAAAATCATTAGCCAAAAACTGATCCAATTTGGAATTAACTCACGACCGATGTTTTCGAAGAAACGGCATGCTCTATCTCAAGGATAGTTTGGAATCTAAAAATTCCATTCTTGCCCTTATTACTTTAACATGATGATAGATATTGTATAATAAGTTTGGTAATCAACATAGACCATGTTTAAAAATTACGTGAGATCAGTTCTTTTGCACTAACTATACAGTTAGACGTTATCCTATAATTTCATTCGAGAGTAATTCGTTAACCTAGGCGGACTGAATGCAGGTTTCGCGAAATATTGACCGAATTTTAAGTACTAGCCTGTTAATTATGCCAGTACTCGTAAAAAAAGTTGTATATTGCTCTAAAAGTTCATTTTTACCTTCCATTTATCTATAATCCACTCGAACGGCCTATCATAATGATATTGAAGAATATTAGAAGCTACCATTCATGTCAAATGTTACATTTTTGTTAATTTCAGAAACTAAATGTTAACAATGACATCATCTACGATTCTACAGTAACACTGATGGATGTCAATCCTATTCGAACTGCACTTAAAGTGTGTAACAACATAATAAATCAGTCGGTAAGTGCAAGTTACAGTGTGTTGTATATTGCAATTAAATGTTATGTCAATATAGTATTCATAAGTAATGCCACGAGTGATTTCCAAATTATCGATAAATTCACGACTCACGAAGTGAGGAGTGAATTTATCTAGAGAATTTGGAAATCAAGAGTGGCATTTGTTAGGACTATTTAACGAATAAAATAAAGCTGTTTACTCACAAATCATTATTTAACTACAGTTATTTAAAAATATTTTTATATTTAAAGTAAACGGTGATGTTTGAAAACTAATGAGAAACGATAGGTAGCCTACGCTTCTACTGCTTCTTTTGTTTATCACTGCAACCAGATCATACTATTTATTGCCAAAGGAACGCAATATTGTAAGAATGCTCTCTAGTGGAGAAAAAATGAAACACATCAATCTGTATATTAATTCATTTTTGATGTCGTATACATTTAAGAAAGTGCAAACAGTGGTTTTTCTTTTTTTTGGTGGTATAATCAATTGCTACAAATGTTGACATGTAAGCACTATTATATACAATCTGGTAGCCGTATTTGTTATAGGCTCAGTCACTGCAAAATAACGGTCAGACCTGTTCAGAATATTAAAAAGGAGGAGCTTTGCTTAATATATGATAATCCTAACGTTGATAATTATTTCGTGAAACACGTCTCTGATTGGTTGTAATACAGAAATCATTGAAACGTGATTGGTCATTGACTCCCATTTGGGGCATGAGTTAAATAGTCACTATATTTAATACACTATGTTACATATGTTCTTCGTTATCCTATTATTTTTTTGTGGTTTGAAAAAATGTAGTTCACATCTGATATTATATAGTCATGTTGATTTGAGGAAGGTGAATTATACAGGAAATGAATAGAGCAGGATGGGGATGTATAGAGTGCTTATGTCCGCGCAGCAATTAACCTGAGAGTTCGATGGTGCCAATGAGTTAATTTTAGTTATGTTGATTATCCCATTTTAAAAGTTAGGATACTTGAGGTCATGATATAGAATTACTTTGGAAGATATCAGATCAGGTTAGCTTATGTCCGCGCCACTATGAACCTCTGGGTTTGATAGTGCCAGTGAGTTAATTTTAGCTATGTTGATTATCTCATTAAAGTTAGGATATTCCCTAAATCAGCATAGGCAAGCCCTGTAGCTCTTTGCCTTAAAGGCAGCATGCCTTAAACTATTCGGCTACGGTGCGGGACGTAAGTCGTAATAATATGGGACATTTTGGAATTGTGACTGGATTCCAGATTCTAGTTCATACTCTCGGATACAAGTTTATTTGGTTGTTTTGACTTAGTAGCTTATGCCTGTTGTTTTGAAGAAACGTAAACATTTGCAAATGGAAAATCATTTCATTAATACAATCGGTGGGTCCAAAAAAGCTGTCGCAGCTATAGTAGATCCCAGTATAGCATAACTTGAACGTTGCAATGTACTAAGCGAGGGATGATTTTAGCAGACTGATGAAGTTCGAGCTCTATTTCGTACTTGTGCTCTGAATTTGATATGATTTGAAAAGGAGTCAAGTTACGAAAGAGTATCGGGAACATCCATAAATTTTTAATTAATAAATAATAGGGTATCTAATCCTAGTTTATTAATTAGATTTCATAGCCTCATCAAAAATAATTAGAAATAAATTAAAATTTAAATTTCACCCAAAAATTTACCTTTTAAATCCCCAGCTCAAAGATTATCCTATGGCTGATTGACTCGAATTCGAGCTTTGGCCTGAGCATCGGGAACATCGTTGTCAAATTCGAACAGATGTTCTATATTGGAATGGATGAAATGTATATGTCAAAATTGACGTTGTGAGAGATAATAGTCAACAAATAAGAGCTTTTTTATTCACTGCCCCAGTTTGCCATTTTGACATTTCTGGTGTTTTCTCCTGGCATTGGCGTAATTTTAACCCACTTCTGAGTTGGGGGAGGGGCTTGGAAAGCGGGGTTACCCTTCCCTGATGATTTGATGATAGTGGTGCGTCAAAAAAGTCCTTAATCCTAATCTTAATGTAAAGCGAATATGAATGATGGTAATCATGGCCACATAATGTTCGGGGACCGTTTGAGCCTTAAAGTTTCCTAAAACAGTGTTTTTTGGTCGGTAAATATTACGAACTAGAAGTTAATTTGATTGCGTTTTTAGGAAAAGTCCAGTATCTTCTTGTTTTGTTGAGAACTCTTTCGATGACAATACAAGACATATCTATTATTAGGTGGGGAGGGGGGGGGGATTACACTGACAAGAGATTAGCACTGAATGAGCTGGTTCAAACGATAGTATTTTATATTCTTATTCGGAAGATTCCCGTTTCAAATTCCAGTGCCGTTCAACCTAACTGGGAGTTTTCGTGGTTTTTCTCCTTCATAAGGAAAATAATTGGTTGAAATTCATTATTTTGATTCTTTTCATATAAATCATTGATATTAAATTAGTGAACTTCTACAGCAAATAAATTATATAATATGGCCACGGTAGGCTAGTGGTTATGTTCCTTGCCTCTAGTTCCAAGAGACGCGGGTTCAAATCCGCCCGTGGTCGATGGATTTTTTTAGGATGGAAAAATCCAAGGGACAAGTCCTCCGGGAGGGACTTTAAGCCGTGGGTTCCGAGTCTGAAGATTTTCAGGCTCGTAAAAAAACGACAAGCCTGAATAAAAAGGCCTCTGTGCAAAATTTACCGAATGTTCCCATCCTATTACTACCTTGATTTCCTAGATGGAACTGTGAGGCGGAACGCTTGACCCCGAGCTACTCAATGACATCTATCGGAAAACAGGTAAAGGTAAAAGGTAAAGTGATCCCACTACAGGCCTCAGGAGGCCCTTGGGGTAGTAGAAGATTAAGGCTCCCACTTTTTCTTGACAATCGGCACTTGATGTCAGCCGGGTTGTCAGCCCTGCGTGACGGCCGCCTTTACCCCAGAACAAGCGTCTGGTACTCATTTCAGTTAGAGGCTGAGTCGACCCCAGGGCCATAGTGCCGCCAGAAGGTTTGGATCAGTTTAAAAATCCTGACCCCACCGGGACTCGAACCCTCAACCTTCCGGCTTGTAGCGCAGTGCCTTAACCACTATGCTACGGCGTGCCCCCTCTATCGGAAAACAGTGTAACTATATTTATTAGTATGGTTGAATTTCTTCCCTGTAGGAGGAGAACGCCTAAGTCTAGTTGAGAGACACAAGGACTACTACTACTACTCAAAAGTCTTAAATGTGGTGTTATCTTAGACTTAAAGTGTCTCTAAATGAGAATGAAATAAAAAAGAGAATGGCATAAGATATATTAGCTGTACTGCCATAAAAGATCAGAGAATATCTGTGGTGTCTATTAAACCAGTTGGAACCCTTTAAATCAAGAATCTGGTATTATTACATGAACTGGAGTTTAACAACCATATCCTTTCATAGGAAATGACAAAGAATCTTCAATATACATATTTTCCTTAACTTTCCTAGAAGGCATATAGGCTTGCAAATTGATAGTTCTGCTTGCAAAGTTTGTAGCATAAGAGTAAATTTCTGAAACCCCATTTTGTTGGATTTGTCTAGATACTATTGTATAGCTGGTTTAACTTGGCAGAGAAAGAGATGGAGATACAAGAGTAGATCTTTGACCGCTTTAGTCCGATACAAAAGAAAGAACCCACCCTGTTGTCGGTTTTCCTCTCTCCCCTTTCCCCTATTAACATCTGGTGAAGAAACACCGATAACACTGGTGCGAGTGAAAGTGGCAAGTACAGTTGTCTCATTCTACAAATTTCTCGTAAAGTTAAACCAGAGAGACTATATATAATGCATTCCTTTTATTGTTAAAAACACTGGCATATGTTATTTTATGTTCTTATAAGGTGTTAGAAGCTGTGAGGATATCATCCAGTTAAATAAAGCTGAAGTCCATATCACTAAAAATCTCTTTTGTGAAATCACTGACAAATTCTCTTTCAAACATCAAAAAAAGATTGTAGACAAATAAGTATGTTTTTGGGATATAGGGATATGCAGTATTTTGATATTATCAGATTGTGATATATAATGTAAACATAAGCTAGTAATGCTCACATAGTTGACAGACAAACCAGATGAGATTAAGTAGAGAGAAAAATTTTAACCTGAGCCAGGACTTGTACTCAAGCTTTATGCAGAGCTAATCTACTATTGAAATATGAGTACTTACGTTCACCTTCTGAACCAAGCCCAGACATCTCTTGTTCATTTCTTGAGTCCTCTGCAGGAGAGGAGACCATTGGACATCAGTTGTGAACATGAACAGCATTGAGAATGTCACAAATACAGTGACAGATCTGCGAGTGAGAAACAACTCAACAAAAAGAAACTGGAGAATTTTACGCCGGTAACAATGTTATTTAAAATTATGCTTTCTGGTAGTTCTTAACTAATTACTCTCTGATCTAATTGCTGGCCCATTGTGTTCTTGATGAAACATAGGACCATTGCCAACTTATGTTGTATAAATTTAAATGAATTAATAAATTGACTAAAGACTGTAAGGCACTGACATTCAAACTGAACATTTTTGTGTTACTTCAGTAATAGCTTGTGTTGGACTATACTCAAGATAACTATAAAGTGGAAATAATCAAATGCAACAATTATTTACTAACTTTTAATAAAAATAATCATTAATGCTTCTTTTGCTGCTGCTGTTGTTCACTCTTTGATGTGTATTTTGTAGGATGTTGCTGATATCTGTAGTGTTTGCATTTGTGATTTGTAGGGGTTTATCTTTCAGTATGATGGTGTCATCTGCTGCCATGTTTCCTCCTTTTCTGAATACCATTTGGAATGCTTTTGATTGATTGATGATAAAGTAATTTCTTTTTACCTATGTTTCGAGATGGTTTACTGCTTTTTTGCAGGTGCTCGTTGTTCATATCGTCTGCATATATGTACATTACTATTGATTCTGTACATATGTTTGTTACATCTGCATTCATGACATTGAGCAGAAGTAGGCTAATTTGGTCTCCCTGTAGC
Organism: Diploptera punctata; assembly: GCA_030220185.1. Lineage (NCBI taxonomy): Eukaryota > Metazoa > Arthropoda > Insecta > Blattodea > Blaberidae > Diploptera > Diploptera punctata. Next base: position 2,945,574 of record JASPKZ010003852.1, read on the forward strand.
ACTCCTCTAGTCTGGGATAATTCTTCTATTTTTTGTGATTATATCATCTATGGTGATTGAAATTTGAGATATGTATGTTCTGGATGAGGATGGTGGCATGTGCATCCAGTCCTTTAATTTTTTTTTTTACTTTTTGAAGTAGGATCAGCCTATTTGCTGTTGAATGCTTTGAATACTGCAAAGGAAAAAAATACTATGTAGGAGAACCAATTTCCACAAACAACACCGGACTGTATATGCAAGCTATGTGACAAAACTTGTGCATGATACCACTTCAATGTGTGTTACAAGAGAACAAAATTACTGATGGAATATAGTAGTGAAAAAATAATTAATGCACATTTGTGTCCATTTCCTTTATTATTAATATTAATAATAATAAGAAAAATAAAGAAATAACTTTAATCAACTCATTAAATTGTAGCTTCATTTTTTAGTTAAAAAATCTTGAATATAAGGAACGTAGACTAGATGATAAATAGGTATTTAATCATATCTATATAAATGCCCCCTTATTATGTGGTTTTAAGTTTACATTGATACCAGATCCAATAACTTTTAATGAGTGTATAACAACAGTATGAAGCCACCATAATGAAATGTTACTATTACATCAAATAAGTATGATGTGAACTCAATTTTACTATTTATTGGAAACTTGGGGTTGAAGAACGAGAGGAATCTGGGTTTAGTCCAGGAAGTATGGCTGAGTAACTCAACCTGGAGTGCCATTATGTAAAGCTGGAGATCTTAGATTCTAATTCCAGTTCAGGTGCTAATTTTTTTCTCTAGTCATAACTATAGCTAGTGGATGGCTATTCTGAAACTATTAATTTCCAAACCACATAAGATTCAGAATATATATATTACTAGAAAGTCTTTACCTGAATAGGTAATTATTATTGCATTACCTGGTAGTGGTGCTACAATATTTGAAATTAAAATATAAAAATCTGGTATTATATTGTTAAATTTTACAAAATAATAAAGTATCCCATATAAAGCATAAACTATGTTTAGATTATTTTCATTGTAACTATTCATTCTGTAGTGGAACTATTCTTCTGCAAATAAAATATGCGAAAGATGCCTTAAAAATGTTTGTACTGCAGGTATATGCCGTGGTAGTATCACATTCTTATAATGGAGACCTCTCTCCTGCAGCAGTTTCACACACTAGTGGATTCTTCCACATCCCAGTTATTGGAATTTCTTCTAGAGATTCAGCATTTTCTGATAAGGTATTTAGATTTATATGGAGTATTATTCTAAAATAACATTAACATCTATCAAAACTTTTACTCCTTTGTGATCTATATAATATTAAAACATTATGTGATCTGTCAAAACATAAATACATTATTGCTTATCTTGTGGCAAAATTAAAAAAAAAAAAGAGTAGTTGTTAAACCCTGCATATTTTTTATGTTTAATCCAAAAAATATATATGTATATATACTGGCCTAAATAAAAAAATTAATGCTGACATTTTCAAGTCTGTGATTATCTGTTAGAGATTAATGGATTTTTTTTTTTTTTTTAGAATATCCATGTGTCTTTCCTGCGAACAGTACCTCCATATTCCCATCAAGCTGATGTGTGGATCAAAATACTGAGGCATTTCAGATTCCGGAGATTTATTTTGATTCACAGTTCTGATAAAGACGGCCGAGCACTGATGAGACGTATACAGTCAATTTCACAAAATATGGAAGAAGAAATGAAAGTGCTGGTAAGACCCTTTACATATAATCACATTGATATAATTGTAACATAATATTGTAATATACTGGTAACGCAGTCTTAGGAGATTTTTTACAATACTGTATTATCAAATTATATATATTGTTTACATTTTTTATCACTAATGTGAAATGTAGTACAAGTACTTAGACATAATTACGCTAGTTGTAGGTGCAAATTCAAAGACAGTAAGCATACTGGGTGTTTTCAAAGTTCCTGTAACATTTCGTAAACTTTTTAAAACTGGTATTTTCATAGGTCATGAAAATAATAACAGGAAACAAGCCAATCTGAATGTAAATGTATGTGCTTAAAGATAAAAAATCTAAAGTGAGATAAATTTGCTAAAATATGCCTATCTACCTTCTTTAATTACACTTAAATGAAGTAAGATATAAAATATTTCTAGAAATCTTTTGATGAAAAGAAGTTATATTTCACTATGCTAGATTATTATGTTAATAGTATCAAATTTCATTAAATATTTATTTCACTCATAAATTTGTCAAAAGCCACTGTTATGAATTTTAAAATTCCTGGGTCAGAACTTATTAAATGGTGATTCCTTAAAGATATATAATTTACTATTTCAAAAAGATTATAACAGTTTGAACACTTTTTTAAATTGTTAAAAGTCATACCTAAATACATTTTTCATAAACTCCAGAAGTAATTTAAAATGCTCAAGAAATCAGCAATCTTCTTCAACATAAAATTGACTGCTCATTTCTATTGATGTATGTTTGTTTATAGGCTGAAGCAGTAACTGAATTTGAGCCTGGGCTGGAAAGTTTTGCAGACCAACTTCAAATCTTGCGCAATTCTACTCAATCACATGTCTTCCTCTTGTATGCAAAGTAAGTATATCATCTATGTCTACAATTTCATTGCAATAATACAGCATATTCTCAATAATTGTATTAATATAATAATAGATTATATATATACTTATTTTAGGAATTCACACTATGAGGTATATTCATTTAGGTATATATATATATATATATATTGATATCCTACATAACTTCTATGCAATGTCTGATGTATACTTTCTACTTATTATTTTACACATTTCATATCACTAAAACATGACTCTCAATGTTACATATTTTAATTTTTTTAAGGTGAGGTATAAAAATGAGGTATAAAAAACTTATGATTCAATTATGCCTTATAGTGTTACTTTCCATTAGAATTTCTATTACTGGTGAATAGCGACTCTCAATTTTTATTTTATTAATCTTTCTAGGAAAAATGATTCTGAAATCATTTTCCGAGATGCACAGAAACTGAATCTCACTGGGATAAGTTATGTCTGGATAGTGACAGAACAAGCTCTAGATGCTGATAACATTCCTGTTGGTACACTGGGTCTCAGGCTGGTCAATGCTACAAATGAAAAAATTCATATTAAAGACAGTATGTAAGTTTTATTGTAACACCTTAGCTGTTAGTTACTCCTTCATGTTGCATGATTATTTTCCATCCCAAATTAATAATTTTCTACAATTGTCATGATTTCTCTCATTGCCCCCTTAACACTTTAGCCAAACAAATATATCTATCTATCATATTTTACAAATCATAATAACTAAAGAGCATGTGAATTAAGGTGTGTATGTCACTCCATAGTATATAAACTTTACTGCTGTGTTGTTAGAATGCTTGAGAGCAGAAAGAAAGAGATAGAAAAAAAAAGAGATGATACACTGAGCCCCAAGTCTGCACAAGGAGAAGGACGTACCACACAGCAACTTATTACCTTTTTTTTTATAACTTGATTAATATAAATATAGTTAAATATATAATTATAAAGTGAGAATAAAGAAAATGGTATTTGAAGAGAAAAATTATATTCTCAGACTGGGGCTTGACCCAGGACCTTTGGCTTTCTAAGCCAATACCCTACCGACTGACCTACCTGAATAAGTTCCAATATAAACACAAATTTTTTCTCTTATGTACACTGTTAATTCCTGTGCATCAAATGCTATGAAACCTTTGTTTCTATCTTGCAAATGGCGGCTTCTTAATAAAAGTATAATAGGTATAAAAAAGTTGACTACTCCTGTGCTAGGCATTCTATTACTCTAACTAGGCAACCATATTTCATTTTCATTAGATATCGACTATAACAGGCTTCATCTAACTCTACCTTATATTCCTTCTAAATTCATATGCCCTCTATGTATAAGAAACTAGGCAAAGTTTTATTTGACATAATGAAAGAAATTATTTTTGCTGCACTACATATTATTTTCTCATTCATTGTGTTAATATTGGACTTGATAAATGTGTGCGGACTGTTTTTTTTATTGCTCACTACCATTAGCATTTAATGGCATCTTTTGAAGAAACAACCAAACTATCTGTATCAGAAGTTTACATGGTCCCTAACAAGAAACAGATAGTAAATAATTGAACATTATTGGCAGCACAGTCCATCGCTGTGATCTCGAGGTAGCATGCTGCCTTGTCACGCAGCAGGCCCGGGTTCAATTCCCGGTTGGGACAGGCTCCTGGGTGAGATTTTTTAGGGGTTTTTCTTCATCTGTAAGACAAATGTCAGGAAGCTTAGGGCCCAATGGTCCCCAAAAATCATCTGGCCATCATCATCACCATCCTTATCATTATCATCACCATCCTTTACCGGTGTGGAAAGCAATGGGAAGCTACCACACCTATAATTCCCTAGTTAAGCTGCAAAGCATAGCATGAAAATGCTATGATTGCAGTGAAAGACCTGCCCTTGGGCAGAATTACTGTGGCTGGATGGCAGCACAGTGGCGAGTGACAATTAATACTCATAATGTAGATCAACATTAACCTAATGAATGGGATCACTATACAAATGTTTATGTTATATTAAGTTAAACTGTACTGAGCTAATTTAGATAATTTTATATATTAATTTTGGTCTAATATACCTCATGATGATTGATCCCCATTCATTGCGCTTGGGACATAGGAGTTCCTTAACCAAGCTAATTTAGTTATTCTGATGTTTTATTTAAATTAACACTTTCCAATCCTGGATAATTTAGTTATGCTTATTTCCCTATAGATGTCAATGAGTGACTTGTGCTTAGTACATCACCTCAATTAGACATCTAATAGGAAACTAAGGTAATTACTTGGATAGTGAAAACTGATTAAATTTTGCTCAGAGGATCTATGTAGACTTAAGGTTTTTTATAAGCCCAAAAATCTTCAGACTTGGGATCCACAGCTTAAAGTCCCTCCCAGAGGACTTGTCCCTTGGATTTTGCCATCCTAAAAACCCATCGACCTCACCTGGTTTTGAGCCCACAACCTTGCGACTAGAGGTAAGGAACATAACCACTGGACCACCAAGGTCGACAATATAGTTCATAAACTTTTTTTATTTTTATTATATTACTTTGTCTTATCAATTCTAACAGATATCTATTAGACAGAATACAGACGTAGATATGATCAAGTAATAAAGATAATATATTAATAGCTTATATTATAAGAAAAACTTAGCAGTCAGTCCTGTGGACTAATGCTCGCCTCTGGTTCCATGGATCACAGTTTCAGCCCAGCTAGGACTCATGGATTTTTCAGGATATAAAGATCCTGAGTATGGTGTCCTTTGGAAGCAAACTGAAGCTATGGGTCCCATGTTATAGATTCATGGCGTGTAAAAAATTCTCAAGCCTGAAATAAGAGGCCTTTGAGCTAAATTTGTTGGTCCTTTCACACTCAGATTTTAATTGCAATAGTGATGACCTGAAATGTTAAAGGGCATTGCTATGTAATATAATAAACAAGCTTAGCACAGATAGTTGTACCATACCATAGTCTATTTAAAACTTATATAAAAAGTGTAACAATCATCATTGCCTTCTTCAGTAACTTGTTTGATGTTAGAATAGCCATGGTATCAAATATGTATAAGGTTTCCAAAGAAGATAGTGATGATTGTTACAATGTTTATGTTACTTTTTTTTCTCTTCAAATAGATCATACACAAAAAAACATGCACAGTTTTAGATAATAAAAAATACATTTTACTGGGATGTAGCATTTCTCATTGAGAAAACAAATTAGAGCAGGCTGTGATAACACACTTGATATTATTACAAATGAGTCAAAGTTACACAATTACATAGTTAATGTTAACACATACAGTTTACTCTTTACAAACATAAATAAAAACAGAAAATTTACATATCTTCCTGCCGAAGTAATTGCTCAATGGAAACTAGAGGAAGTAATAAGGTGTCCTAATAAGTTCTCAGTTCCACTCATTGGTGTTATATATGCCTTCATTCGTCACGCAGCGGGCCCGGGTTCGATCCCCGGTTGGGACAGTTTTTCTGGGTGAGGTTTTTATCAGGGTTTTTCCTCACCTGTAAGACAAATGTCAGGAAAACTTTTAAGGCCCAAACGGTCCCCAAAATTATATGGCCATCGCAATCATTATCATTCATATTCATCTTAGGTTAAGCTTAGGATTAGAGACTCTCCTGGCACACCATTATCATCATCATCACCCATCATATCATCGGGGCAACGTAACCCCGCTTTCCAGGTGCCCCAACCTCAGAAGTGGGTTACAAATATGCCATGCCAGGAGAGAAACCAGGAATGTCGAAAGACAAACGGAGCATTTGAAAAAAAACATATAATCATGCACATATTTTTGCGAATGGTTTTTTTTTCACAGCTAACTTTCTGGAGTTTTAAACTATCATGTGATACACAAAAAAAAAAAATACTGAAAAAATTGACTCAAGTAATAGCATTTGAGGCTCATATTCAGGAGATCCTGTGTTCAAATCCTGGTGCAGATCAATCCAACTGAGGTTTCTCATTGCATTCCTCAGTTGTCAAGGAAAATTCTGAGTTGGAATTTCATTATGAGGACCCATTTCATCATAATTACCATTACCTTTAAACAAATATATAGTTATGAAAAAATAAATATGATATGACCTTAGATGTTAAAAGTCTATAAATAAAATAAATTGTTACAGATATGTTTTCAAGTCTGCTTTTTTACAAATGAACAAAACTGAATTAATAACTAGTCCTCCAAGAGATTGTGGAGATTCGGCACATGTCTGGGAAACAGGAAAATCATTGTTTGAGTAAGTAAAATAATTTCACATCTAATAAATTAACATGTTATCTAGATTTGCCTGAGAGCTTGTATTATTATTATTATTTGATTTTTTTGGTTTTTCTAGATCTATCATTTTCTGGTTGTAGATTTAGATGTATCTGTTAGCATTAAAATCATAAGATCTCTTCCCCTGTACAAGATAGGCATTACTAATATCTAAAATGCCAAAGTACCGCAGAAACAAATAAGGGCATAAGTTTTTTTTATGAATAAAAGTTATTTTTCGAAAAAACATCACAATATTATCTAGCAAATTTCCTATAACATTATCTAACAAAACTTTTTATCATACTGTAACATTCTCTTACCATAAGCAGTACATTAATTTTGCAGATGTGAAAAGATGGTACAGTACAAATTTCACTCACAGTGCCTTCAGATATGTGGCAAGAATTAAAAAAAAAGGAACTATTCTTGAATTTAGAAATTTCTTCCTAGCATCTCAACATGTCTAATAGTAAATCACTGAAATCAATTGATTAGTTTTCCTGATATAATGTGAAAGTACTCATTTTACTGACTTAAAACTAATTTTGCCATGTACAACAGTGAAAGAAAATTTCTTACTATACATCAAGTGAAGTTTTAGAATATTTTATAAACATTTTGAGTTGTATTTCTAGTTGATATGCTATTTTCAAGTTCAAATTCACATAATTATAAGTATATATATTTTCATCCCTCAGGGGTCCTCATCTAGGGGATATGTGGATGGCGACCACAAGGTGCCCAAGCTGAGCAAAACATTTCTTCCACTTACGTGTATTTTACACTCTTCTAACTTTACTATCTAACCTCTCTTGGTTAACTCTTGTTTTTTTCGACTCCGATCCTATTAAGGCATCTGAGGGCTAGGGAGTCTTTCCTTTCTTCCATTTCTTCTTTCCTTTATTTTCTTTTCTTCTCCAGAAAAGCCTGACCAGAGGCTATAAGATGTCAGCCCCATCACTGGTCTTGCCTTCCTTTGGCCAGCAACCAATCGAAGGGACTATTATTATGCTTTCAAGTCTTATACAAGAATTTCCCGGAAGGATCACTGGGCTGTCTTATGAAATGCTGGAGGGAAAATTTTCTATAGGATCGTAATACGCCTTGGCCTAATACTTGGAAGGAAGAAGAAGAAGAAGAAGAATATATTTTCAATAACTATTAAATAGTGAATAATGAAATCTCACCTTATACTCGTGATCTTCAAGTGTGGGACTGCAGTTTCTGGAGGCATTCCTCCTATCTTCAGCCATTTTTATGACTGTTGAATTTTGGTCTACACCTTCATCTTCAAAGTTGCCATCTGGTGTAGATCAAAATTCAACAGTAGTAAAAATGGCTGAAGATAGGAGGGATGCCTCCAGAAACTGCAGTCCCATGCTTGAAGATCACGGAGTATGACATGAAATTTCACGGCTCACTATGTATTAGTTATTAACTTGAAAACCTCATAATGTCATTCACCATAATTAATGTATGATATATATATATTTTTAAATTTAGGGATAGCCACATGGTGAGGCAAGAATATTGTAGATTAATAGAAATAATTATAAATAATTAATTCATCTGTGTAAATGACAAATTTACAATAGTGTTGGAAATATGAAGTGCAAAATTGAAGGAATATCACAACAAATTAATCATGAACATCATCACCACCACCACCATCATCTCTACTTAACTCCTAGGAGTACCATAAAGTCATCCACAACGCACCTCCTTTGGTTCCAAGATAACTTCTTCAGATTCTTACATGTTTTCTCTTCTTTTGTGATTTTATCAGGAACCATTCTTCTCAAATTATGTTCCGGTCTTTCTCTTTTTCTATTTTTCTGAGGATTTAATTCAAATTGAAAAAATTGCTTCATTTCCTTGCTTGATATGCTTCCTATCTAAGTTCCTTTTTAATTTATTTAAATATATATTGTAACTTATTTTTTTATCTATTTACCATACATTTTTACTCATTGTTTCTGCCATTCTATTTTTATAATATTTCTTATGCAGCTTATTTTCTGTAATTAAAATCAAATTAAATTCAACAAATTAATAAAGTTAATTAAATAACATGAAATAAAATTACAAGAAAAACTCTAAATTCTGCAGATAATTAAGTCACATAAATAGTTTATAACAATAAAAAAATATTAAGATATTAAAAATAAGAAAAAAACTTTTTACAGTATTTAATAAATTTATGCTGATAGATCTATTACATGCATTCTGGAATTTATACTTTCCAAATGAAATTGAAAAAATAGATAAATGAATTTTGAGCCTGAGAATTGCTTTCTACCTGATGCTGAGAATGAACGAGTGGTTCTTTTATCTTATTTTGAGATGCTGGTGAATGGTAAAAAATTACGTGAAATATAATATCATGGAAATGGGAGGGGGGAATGAGGGAATTGGAGAGGGTAAGAGTATAGAGTTAGATAGAAACAAATCAACTATTTATAGCAATAAACTTGATTAAAATTATTAACTGATAATATAACAAACTAAACATAATAATAATTCTAATAATAATCTTTCAAGTTGTGATACTCTACACTACACTATAACATATTTTCTTTTCTATTGGTCATAGAATCATCAGAAAACAAAATCTAGTGAAAGGGGAAACAGGAAATGTGGCATTTGATGAAAAAGGAGATCGCATTAATGCTGAATATGATATCATTAACATCAATGCAGAATCAATTCAATCAACAGTTGGGAAGTATCATTATTCAAACGTAAGTATCTATTTCTAGTGTAACACATGTAATTAATTACATTGTAATTTCAAATTATGGGCACATCCATTTTCTAACAATTACTTTCTTATAGGTATCTCAAAATATTTATTCACCATGATTGTGCTAGACTGATTTAATTCATTCAACTTCCATTGTTTTATTTCTTAATCACCATCATTTATGTTGCACATTTGTAATATCATGTAATGCAAAAAACAGTGTCATTTAATGACATATCTAGGTAAAATCATTCAAGACTATATAAAGTATAAAGTTTTACAGGAAAGAAGGGCCACAATTTTTTTTCTATCATAATTAAAACAAATTCAACTGGTGTAATCTCATGGGAGATAAAGTTCATTAGACTAAACTTTATAAAATAATATTCTCACAAATAATTTGTAAACAAAATTAACTAATATCATATATTAAAATAATATAAATAATATTGTTAATTACAAAAATAATTACAAAATAAAATAATCTGTGTGTTATTACATTAGCGTGCCAGTATTCCAAATAAAACATAAAAACTTTGTCATAACAAAATTAATTTGAACATATAAGCCATTTCAGTTGGCCAACATTAACTCTGTCATAGATTTTATAATTACAGGTTTAAGTACACCAAAAATGTTAATTCAACATTGTGTTATGAAAGAGATAGAGGAAAATTGATTTTAACAGGAAGAGTAATTCTGGGAGGTTATGTGTGGAAATGACTTTGTATAAGATGCTTTTTTCATACTGATAATCTTTTACCTTCTATTTCTAAACCCTTTATTTAAGTACTGTCTGAATGTGAAATGCGTGTGTGTGTATATATATATATATATATATATATATATATATATATATACAGGGTGTTACCGAAATGAGTGCAGATTTTCCGTGTGGTGGTAAGGAACATCCATACAAGTATTTTAACACAATAACCTTGGGTCAGAAATGCATTGTTGTGGGTCTACAGAATAAAACAGCATTTAAAATTGTTGAACACACTGTTGTTTATTTATTAATTCTAAGAAAAATGGAAGGTATTACATGTTATTTTACAGTAATTTTTGGAAATGGTGACCATTAACCTGGATGCACAGCTTCAGAGCTTGTAGCAAGGATCATGGCAGCGGCTGCAGAAATCAGGGAGCATCCAGATATGCTTCTTAGAGTTCAACAGTCCGAGGTGAGATGCATGGAGCTGTGCATCCAGGTCAATGGTCGCCATTTCCAATAATTACCGTAAATAACATGTAATACCTTCCATTTTTCTTAGAATTAATAAATAAACAACAATGTGTTCAACAATTTTAAATGCTGTTTTATTTTGTAGACCCATAACAATACATTTCCGACACAAGGTTCATTGTATTAAAATACTTGAATGGATGTTCCCTACCACCACACGAAAAATCTGCACTCATTTCAGTAACACCCTGTATATCAGTGTCGGCTGGTGGATTGAGAATGTGGGAGACTGTGAGTGACCTAGGTTTTCTACAATTCTCATGAAAGGGGGACTATATGCCATATATCAGTCTACATAAATTCATGTTTCTATATTTTATTTTGTAGATGTTTTAAGTTACATATGCCATTTTTCATCCAATGAGGAGACACACAAAACAGTGAAAATGATTGGTTTCTTCATAACCACATAGCTAAATAATAGATGTTCCTATCAAACTTTCTTATGTATGCTGATATTTCTTTGCACTCCAATTTTACCAGCATTATATTCAAGTCAGGTGTAGCCCTCCCATTTTTCTTGATGTTTAATATTTCTATTAAATTTAATGCATCAAAATGTAACACTTAACTCCAGGACTTTTGTTTTACATACAGACAAATGATAACTAACTATTATTGACAGAACCAAATATGACTTTTAATGTAAAACTATATGTCTCAGTCGAATAACTGAGTGACTAAATTTAATGACAATCACATTCAAGGGTTAAAATTATTCCCTGCAATTTGTTTTAAATAGATAATTGTGGTAGATATGCACTACTCGCCTCATATTTGTAGCTTTTTTGAAGACCCTGGGTTTCGATGCCTTAGGTATCATTGTCAATTATTTTTAACTGTTGAAATGGTGGTCGGTGATTCTGTAGGTTGATTTCTGCTCCCTCTGTTGGCTGACTGATGAACTTCCAAATCAATTTTTTTTTTCTTCAGGAATTTCTAAGTTCATTATTTTCTTTCTATTTTTGTGTATGTAAATTTTCTTCCAAACTGAGAGTTACTTCTATCTAAAAGAAATCTCATAGTGTTACTTCCTTGAAATATTAAATTGTTTGAAATAGTTTGTTTTTTAACATGTAAGATTTGTGAACACCATGATTGTTGCATCTGGAGCTCACAATGGAGGAATAATTATTTTACCAGTAATCTAATAATATACACTACTCAAAAAAATTAGAGGAACACATGTTTAAACCAAAGCCACAAAATAAATATTGTAACAATTGAATTTTTGATAGATGTTTTGAGTTCAAGTATTGTTTAAAATCAGATTGAAGATTTTCTGGGTTTTATTAATTTTTCTCTGAATATGTTAGTGAAATTCCAAGAGTTGCTGAAACCAAAGTGAGTTCGTATTGATTTATTTTTTTAAAAACAGGTTTGAAGAATAATCTGTGGTAGGGAATTGTTATTTTTGTGTTCTCTGAAGCTAATACAGAGCAACGAGTCATTTGAATGAAACATCAGTTGCACGAGCAGTTGCATTGATTGAAGATGGTCGTTCCATTCGCCGTGTCTCTAGGATTCTTGATGTCATCCATAGGCTGTGGAGGCGATATAGAGAGACACTTGGATACAAGAGGAGACCCGGGCAAGGTCGTAAGAAGAAGACTACAGATGTACAGGATAGATTTCTTGTCTTATCAGCTTTGCACAGAAGAAAATCTACAGCCAGAGATCTACAAAATAATTTACGCACAGCAACTGGGATGGTAATTTCTGATCAGACTGTAAGAAATAGACTGAGAAATGCAAGGTTGAGGTCTAGAATCCCCTTTAAAGAAGCCCGGCTGCAATTTGCTCAGAATCATGTCAACTGGCAGCTCTGCCAATGGAATGTTTTATTCACAGACGAATCAAGATTTCATCTAACAGGTTTTGATGGTCATACACGTGTATGGAGACGTCCTGGTGAACATTTTGATCCAGCCACAATTATTGAATGTGACAGATTTGGAGGTGGTTTGGTTATGGTTTGGGCTGGGATTACTATTGAGTCTCAGACAGAGCTTGTCGTTGTCCCACAGCACATGAATGCTGATATTCCATTAATGACATCATCCTCCAACATGTTGTACCCTTTGCTTATGGTATGGACCCTAATTTTCTTCTAATGCAATATAATGCTAGATGTCATACAGCACAGGCTACCAGAGATGTCCTGCAAGAATGCCAAATTCAGGTGATGGACTGGCCTGCATGCAGTCCGGACCTTAATCCGATTGAGAATATGTGGGATAAGTTGGAAAAACTTGTTCGTAAGTGTCCTGCTGTACCTCAGAATCTTGAAGAACTTTCACATGCACTCACTGAAGAATGGGAGAGAATCTCACAAGTTCCTGTAAGAAGGCTTCTTTGAAGCATGCCTTGTAGGTGTAATGCAGTCATTCAGGCTCACAGAGGACGCATTAAGTACTGAGTGTTGAAATAACCATGGAAACATTGATTCCAAAAATTGTAAATCTCAAATTTCCACTTTGTTTTCTGTTCAAATGATAACCTGTTCTTATTGCTAATACTGTACAAGAAAATATTGTTTGAATGTCTATTCTAATTTTACAAAAATCTTCAATTTATAATTACAAAAGATCAAACATTAAATTGTTTCAATATTCATTCTCGTGTTTTGGTTTAAACATGTGTTCCTCTAATTTTTTTGAGTAGTGTATAAATGTCTATTTTAGGACATTAAAAAGAATAAAATAATAATTGCAAAAATTTGTTTATCAAATGAAAATGACTGAATGAGTAAATTCAGTGTTGCTTGTAATTAAAAAATGCCACTGTCATATGTGAATATCATAACTGCCAACAGAATGATACTACAGGATAAACTTATTTTAGGACATTAAAAAGAATAAAATAATAATTGCAAAAATTTGTTTATGAAATGAAAATGACTGAATGAGTAAATTCAGTGTTGCTTGTAATTAAAAAATGCCACTGTCATATGTGAATATCATAACTGCCAACAGAATGATACTACAGGATAAACTTATGGCAATCTCGTTTTGTTTATCTGAAAAACACAAAGCCCCACATTACAAGCCAGTTGGCATGCATTACCATGGCAACCACATATGTGCTTCCCTCTCTATAGAATCTAGTAGGTAGGTGTGAGTTCTCACCACCTTCTATAATACCAATCCATAAATCTGTAAGCACCACATTGGTTGTCTTTAACCCCAAAATAAATTATCATAATTTAACATTAATAACAAAGAAATTGTGTCTATTTTAAGTAAATGACTACAAATAAAGATTTAAAATATGGTTCTTAAATAAATTAGTTCAATAAATATGAATGCTAGGAGGGGGCATCCCTCAGCCCCCTCAATAGCCAGCCCTGATTATATATGCATGTCAGCAAAGGTAATAACATAAGATATTAAAGAAAATCATTACTATAATACTACTGTACCTACTTATATGAATGTCTGTTTTGGACGATACAAGAAATTGGATGATTTTTTTATAAATTCTAAGACAATCTGTTTTCATACTCATATTATTATGTGCTACAACAAAACACTGTGCATTTCAAAATAATCCCCACACAATAGAAGAACTGAAATGAAATTTGTAAAATATCACATTGAAGTTGTATGAGGTTTCAAGGAACATATTCAGCAAATATGAGGTATAAAAGAAACTATATATATATGGGGGCAGATGGTGGTCATTTCAAGACCAAGATATAAGTAAAGGTATGTTATTTTTTAAATCATAGATATGCAATAAAATGAATTTATGAATGCTGCATTACAATAATAGTCTTGTGAGATACAGAGTGTAGTCCCACAATAAAATAACCTTCCTTTATTTTCTAATCTGCAAATTAATTGTTTTATATTATACAGCTAGTTTGTAAAATGTAACTGAAGTTCATATTATATTTGAGTTGTGTATTTTGACACACCTCATATTTCTTGATTTTTATGCAGACAAGTTTCGTCGCTAACTGTGCAACATTCTCGATGTTTCACAACTTCTTTTATGCATAACTGTGAAGTTGTGAGGCATTGTGAATGTCACACAGTTAGCGACGAAACTGGTCTGCATAAAAATTAAGGAATATGAGATGAGTCATAATACACAACTCAAATATAATTAAAATAAACCTCATAGTGTTATTCCCTACATATATTTAATGAAGTTCATTAATTTTTTTTATTTTTTCAGGAGAACAATCAAATGAAGTTAACATTGGAAAGTGATGCCATTGTGTGGCCTGGAGGAATCCACAATTATAACTGGGGACAGTCCACACCAAATCATCTTAAAGTTCTCACTATTGAAGAAAAACCTTTTGTGTATGTTCGGGAGATCAATGACAATGATGAGTGTTCTCCTAATGAGATCTCCTGTGCACGATTCAACAGCTCAGGTAAACATTTTCACAAATGTTATGAGTTTCATCTAACTTCAAATAATCCTAACATTCTGAATTGATAGTCAAATACAGTCACGACAATAGCTGAGGATGGGAATGATGTTTCCCAATACCACGGTTCTGTGTTAAAGAACATAGATGTATGAGGTAAGAAGAATTCACGATTCATTTGATTTTTATCTTGTGTAATATTGATAAAAATCACCTTCTTTGATATTAACAGCAATCATGATCATCATCAACCTGCCAGGTATTAGTCCTAGAAGAACTGTTACGGCCTGAGAAAGCGGTTTTCGTGCCATCTTTTCATAGGTCGACCAAGTGACCGTTTCCCATTTGGACAGTAGTTCATTATTGCCTTGGGGATCCTGGATCTAGCCATTCTTGAGACATGTTCCTTCCAGTTTAGCTGATATCTGGAGATGTAGTCCAGTATTGGTGACACATTAAGTTCTTGAAGGATTTCTACATTTTTCTTTCGATCTCATTTGGTGTAGCCAGCTGTTCAGCACATAAATTTCATCTCACAAGCTGTTAGTCTGCTTTCATCTCTCGTCCTTATAGTCCACGCTTCACTCCCATAACATAGGACTGGTTGAGCCATTATTTGATAAAGACGAGTACGAGTTGATTTTTGCACTAATGAAGATTTTAAAACTCTATTAATAATTCCCATTGATTTGTTGAATTTCACAATTTTCTCTGGTAAATCCAAATTTTCAACAAAAGAGAGTTTATATCCCAAATAAGTAAACTCATTAACTCTCTCTAAAATTTTGTTATTTAAACAAATTTTGCATGGTATTGGGGATTTTCCACAAAAGGCCATTATTTTAGTTTTATTGGTAGATATTTCCATTGAATATTTCTGGGCTATCAAATTTAAATTATGTACTGAACATTGTAAATCATCTTCAGATGTTGCTAGTAAAACAAGATCATCTGCAAACATTATTATATCTAATTTTAAATTTCTATTGATAGTGATACTTACATGTTTTGTTTCTCTAACACCAATTGATTCTTATAATATTTGTGGTGATAATGATAACTTGATGATTGTGCAGATTTCTCAGATTCATACTGCTGCAAGGGGTATTGCATAGATCTACTTAAAGAGCTCGCAACAAGAATCAACTTTACTTACCATGTTGGACTCTCACCTGATGGCCAGTTTGGTGACTATGTGTTGAAGGAGAATTCTTGTGAGTAAACAGTTTTACTTCAACTATAAACTTCTAAGATAATCTCTTTATTTCTTTAATGTATAGCTATATCTCACAAAACTGTAACTAATTTAAAAAATAGGCCTACTCTTAAAATAAATTTAAAAAATATTGTGTAAGAACCAAGTTTAAAGTAAACATTTTATGGTAATCATTAATTTTTAATCTTTGTTCATATTCATTATTCTTCCTCTTCTCACTAGTTTACGGATAATATAAATAAAATTTGTTCTTGAATATTTATCTAAGCTTTTGTATTATAAAATTTATTCCAATTAGGATATACATTACTAAACAGAATAAAAAAAATTACACATCACTTCATACATGAATTTTCAGAAAATTCATCTAATGAAGTGAGGCTTGTATTTCAGATTCTGTTTTAGTGCCGTTATTATTATCTCATAGTGTCACTTCCACTAATAAAATGTATATACAAGTATATCTTCATTTTATTAATTTATTTTATGTTACAAAAATGTGTAATTCATAATAGAATCTAGAAGATAGGGTTAATGGTTTAGGACTGATGATGTGGTCAAAGGTAAAAAAGTGAAACAATGTTTACATGTGTAGAAGAAAAATTTTAAAAGTAAAGCTCTGCAAAGTTGGGCCTCATAAATAATTTTCATTTTTAAAAGTATAATGATTGAAATGTAATATCCACAATTTTTAATTTTTAATATTTTACGCTATATTTTATATATACTATGGGTATTAAATATAGAAGCTTCCGTGGATATGTATATTATTTGTGTTGAGTTGTTTTTGACTCACCTCATACTTCTTAACTTCCTCGCAGACTCGAGTTTCATCACTGCATTTGTGACATTCTCAATGCTAAATCACAATCACAACTGACGTCCAACAGTTTTCCATGGGGAAACAGAAAAATCTGCAGTAGCTGCACATACTTGGTCAGAAAAACACAGAATAGAAACCAAAGCAAAATTACTTAAACAGTTGGAAAAACTGAAGGAACTCACAATTTGGGAGAAAATTTACATATGCAAGAATAAAAATTTAACTATGAATTTTGAAACACCCGGTGAAAAGGAGAGGGGATTGATTTGGAGGTTCATCGGTCAGCCATCAGAGAGCACAGAAATAAATCTACAGGAGAAGATACCATTGGAAGTCAGTTGTGATCATGATTTAGCATTGAGAATGTCACAAATGCAGTGATGAAACTTCAGTCTGCGAGGGAGTTAAGAAGTATGAGGTGAGTCAAAAACAACTCAACACAAATTAAAATAAACCTCATAGTGTTATTTCCTACCTACATAACTTAATGTATATTATTGCTATTAAGTTACACTCACTACTTTTCAATTCATTTCACTTCATCTGGCCTGCTTTTCCACACAATCACCTTTGAAGTTGAAACATTTCTCCCATCTATATATCAACTTCTGAATTCCCTCTTCAAAAAAAAAAAAAAAAAGAAAAAAGAAAAGAAACTGTGGCTCTGCTATATGATAAATACCTCACCATTATTTTACCTATCCATCCTCCTGAAATGGCAATCTTACAAATCCTTTTTTTTTTTTTAGTACTGAAAACAGATGAGAGCAACTAAGTGCTAAATTGGGACTTAAGTTGAGTGTTGAAGGCACTCCCAATGATACTGTGTAATTTGGCATTGAGTTTGCAAGTGTACAATCGAGTATTATTATCAAGGAAGAGGATATCTCAAGTGAAGAGTCCAAGACACTTGTGATGGATTCCAGATTTAAAATGTTCTAAGATTGTACAGTAACAATGAGTCTTTTCTGTTTTCCAGAATTTGATAAAGTCGATATGAAGATCTTATTTAGAATCCCAGAATATTGTAACAGTGATTTTATCTGTTGAAAAAGTGGCCTTGAACTTTTTTCATACTGTCAAAGTGCAATGTTTCTGTCCATGGGTCTCATTTTTTCCCCAGGGATGAAATGGTGCACCCAACTTGTATCACTCATTATGATTCAGTCATGAAAACTATTTCCCTCTCTTTGAAACCTTAGCAGATGTTGTATACTGCCACCCTTTCATTGCTTAACCCATTTGCATTTCCCCAGAAACCAAATTTAAGTCACCGTAAATTATATTGTCTATTTTCAGACATTCAAAATGAACAAAAGATTATGGTACTTGAGATCTTAATAAGGGTGAAGGCCAAAACACATTCCTCTACTATTCATAAATGTTAACAAAAGATTACCCTGTCAAAGGATGTACAGAATATTGCAAAATATATAACAGGCAGAGTTAAGGGAGTGTACCTCGTCTTCTGAATTGAAGCCCATTTAACAGCCGGCGAGTGTACCTCGTCTTCTGAGCCAAATGGGTTAAGGTGATCAGGAGTCAGTTGACATATCACCTATTGTGACTACACTTTTTGGAATTCCAGCACATCATGAATAATGTGGTGTACTGCCCAATTTACATGTTCAGTGCGCTTGTAACTTAATAATTAAGGGTGGAAAGAAAATTTTAAAGAACTGTTAATTCCACTGTGGGAAATAAATGTAGATTCTACTGTTGAGTAAATATACTCATTTTATTTGAATTATCTTATAATAATTTTGTTTTGTTATATTTGCCATACTGGCTGATATATTTTTCTTGGGGTTGATCACATCTGTTGGTGATCTAAGCCATAGCACCGCCAACTTAACTTATCAGCAAGCAAGCCATTGTGCATGTGCCACCTGTCTCCCACCTCTTGAGGTATGCATGCCTACTTGCATATTTCTCTTCAAGCATAGACCATTGACATGAGCAGTCATGTTGTTGAAGGTTAGCTATCTGCTATGCTATATTGTTTACAAGTATTGAAAATTTGTGTTTCAGCAAATATTTAATTAAAGTGTTATTTAAAATTATTGAAGTGTTTTTATTCATATGAAGTGATCTACTTGGATAGATCTGAACCAGTGGGTCAAATTTGCTGTAATCACATTACAGAGGGAGAAAAAAAAAAACCAGACATTCTACTGAAAATTTATGTAAAGTTGGACTAGACAAGGACTTTAAAGACATACAGAAGATTAAATAATAGAAGCAATTAAGGGAAAAAAAATCAATAAAGCACCAAGAGTGGATGGTATATCAACTGAGTTAATCAATAGAGAACCAGAGGTGGTAATTATGATATATGAGTTGGTGGTGGAAGTATGGAGAAAGGAAAAGATGTCAGAAGATTGTGCTATAATATGGTCTATACTTAAAAAAGGGAGATAAAGCAGAGTTCATATCTATAGGATGGATTTCATTATTTTCAACAATCTATAAGGTTTTTCAAAGATCTGAGCCAAAAGAAAGACTCACTATGTACATGAAAAGAATCCTTGGGGATTTTCAATCTGGTGTTAGAAGGAATAAGTCATCTCAACTACTGGCCAATTTTCTCAATATTATGCACCCTGAGGAAGTTATATGGATTTAATATCAGTATTCCAACTATTTATAGATTATAAACAAGCTTATGATATGATATATAGAGAAGCCTTATTTAATATAATGATCCATCCATCCATAGTAATTCTGCCCGAGGGCAGGTTTCACTGTAATCATAGCATTTTCATGCTATGCTTTGCAGCTTTACTAGGGAATTGTAGGTGTGGTAGCTTCCCCGTTGCTTTCCACACCCGTGAAGGATGATGATAATGATAAGGATGATGATGATCATATGATTTTGGGGACCGTTTGGGCCTTAAAGTTTTCCTGACATTTGTCTTACAGGTGAGGAAAAATCCCGATAAAAACCTCACCCAGAAAAACTGCCCCGACCGGGGATCGAACCCGGGCCTGCTGCGTGAAAAGGCAGCATGCTACCTCGAGACCACAGCGGTGGACATAATATATAATGATAGAATTCAATATTAATACCTCATGGTATTACTTCCTACAAATTTTGAGTAATGATAGAATTTGAAATACCAATGAAATTGGTTAAGATCACTAAAATGGTTCTAAGTAATGTATCATAAAGTTTTAAAGTTAATAGAGGACTATGATAGGGAGTTGCACTATCCTCAATTCTCTTCAATTTGGTGTTGGTAAAAGTGATTGAAAGTATAGAAATAAATCCAGGGGCTTCATATATAATTGAACTTTACATTGTCTAACTTCTACTGATGATGTGGATAAAATCAGTAAATCACAAAATGACATCTGTTCTTCAATATCAATATCATATTTTTTGTGGCATAGAAAAGAAATAGCAGGTTTTTCCTACTTACCAAATTTCCAGATGACTAAGTAGGGAAATAAAAGGTACGAAAAATTTTGAAATTCTGGTAATTGAAAAATTCTCTCCAACTAGTAGAAAAATTGTAGAAGATAAAATTTGAATACGCGGATAGATTAGTTTATTTTAATGTCACATAATTATTCATCAAAGTCACAAAAAAAAAAAATGGAAATTTTAAACAATGGGCTAATCAAAAATAGAGAGCAGAGAAGAGTATTTAAAATTAACTGAACTGAACTATGAAGAGGAAAAAAAAAATTATTAATAAATACATTAAACTATGGAATATTCGTTTTTTATTATATAATAATTTGTAATTTAAATGTATTGTTTTCATTATAGGACAAAATAAAAAAAAATATTGTGAATATATTTTTCTCAATGATAGGTAAATGTAATGATTGTAAAACTATAATGCTTTTATATTTAGTGGGACCAAAGAAGGAATGGACAGGTCTAATTGGAGAGCTAGTAAATGAGAGAGCAGACATGATTGTGGCTCCACTCACCATCAACCTGGAGCGTGCTGAATTTATTGAATTTAGCAAACCTTTTAAATATCAAGGGATAACAATTCTGGAAAAAAAGGTAATTTTTTCCTTCAATATTTCTGTCAGTAATGGACAGGCTAATAAATATGTGTGTTCCAATGTCACCCACTGCACTTTTCACGATTTAGCTTAATTAATGTCTTGTAAGCCCATGTTTTCCCTTAACAGAGATTTAGGCGCTCTCCCCATAAAGGGAAGAATTTGAACCATACTAATTTAGTTATAATAATATAATTATTTTATAATCTTCATATAATTGCTTACTATTCTAAGCAAGCTTCCACCATGAGCAAATTGAATGGAAATAATGAAGATATTCATTCTCTGCATGTTCTGTTATAACTTCAATTGTTTTATTTGTGAAATGTGACCTAATTTAACACCGGTATTAATAAATATCACTCACCTCATATTTTGTCTTCATTTTCAGTCAGTTTTCTAGCAATTACTCCATCTTCTGTATTTTCTCGATGGACAGAACAATGGTTGAGAAAATACCAAAGTTGGAGTAATTTTTCCAAAATTGGTTGAAAAAGAAGACAGTATACGAAGTGAGGTAATATTTATGAATATTAAAATATTAATACTTCGTAAATGTGACCTGTTTATTCTTTGAGGTATGTAAATCATTACTCTCATGTTCTTTGAGAGGATCCAATTGTTTCTGTTCCATGTTTTACCCTTTATATGTCTTTCTTCTATTAACCAAAAATTTATAAATGCTTGTTTTTTTTTTTTTGCAATGGACTTTTAAAATTATTGTTTCATCTCCTAATCAGACATTTGTGAGAGGTGAATTCAACTTATTATTATCTGATATTTAACTGTTAAGTGGTTTATTGTTCATTGTTCTATAAAATGTTATGTTACATGCATGCCTTAGGCCTGTTTATTCAAGATCAGTAGTATTTGCTTCATAAATATTTTAAATCTGATAACATAAATTAATTTAATAGTGAGTGGAGAACATATTTTAATCGACTCACCTCATACATTTTCAAACTTCTTTGATACCGACGGTTTCAGACAATATCATGTCCTTCTTCAGTCATGGCTTCCACTGATGAAATTCCGTGATTGTTGATTTCTTTAGTGGCATCACCTCTTGTGCTGTCATCTTTCGTTGGGATTATAAACTTTGTAATTAAATTTTTATTCACCGGAATATTGAAATTCATAGATCGATAATCCCAACGAAAGATGGCAGCACAAGAGGTGATGTCACTAAAGAAATCAACAATCACGGAATTTCATCAGTGGAAGCCATGACTGAAGAAGGACATGATATTGTCTGAAACCGTCGGTATCAAAGAAGTTTGAAAATGTATGAGATGAGTCGATTAAAATATGTTCTCCACTCACTATTAATGATATAACCTCATAATGTTTACTTCCCAATATTAATTTAAATATAAATTAATTTGTTTAACATTATGCTCGGCATTCAATTTGTAAAGTTATGTATTAGGAAATAACACTATGAGGTTTATTTTAATTAATTCTGAGTTGTTTTTTTACTCACCTCATATTCATAGGAAATATGAGGTGAGTCAAACCCTCAGGGATCCCCATCTAGGAGATATGTGGATGGCGACCACAAGGTACCCAAGCTGAGCAAAACATTGCTTCCACTTACATGTGTTTTGCTCCTTACTTTTATTTCTAACCGATCTGGTATTCCTTCCTTTCTAGTACCAGATCCCTCTTTTTTATTTTCCTATCCAGTCTCCCTTGCCTGACCTCTTGTTTTCTTCGATCCTGGTGGTATTAGAGTATTCAAGGCCGAAGGGTTAATTTCTGTCTTTCCTATATCTCTTTCTTTTAACCTCGTGGACACTCACCTTGAATGTCCACATAAGCTGCATGTTCAAATGCAGCCCCATTGCATCTTATAGCACAAGTATACAATGGATTCTGTTATCCTATGGCTGGATACACATAATGAAGAAGTATGAGGTAAGTCAAAAAAAACTCAGAATTAATTCAATTTGTAGTGTATTGTACTTCCCATTAAACAAGTTGCTGAAATTAGAAAACTGTAAATTCATTAGTCACTTATTAGAATTTCTACATTATTTCATGTACAATATAATTTTATTTATTTGAATGCAGGCTTTCACGGCAGGTAATCGTAATGTTGAGTGATTCCGGGTTATGTGGCCGTGGTCCATAGTTGGTGTTGATACCAGACGTTTCGCCCTCAACTGCGGAGGAGAAATGGATAAATCAGCTGTAGCAGAACATGCCATTACGAATGGACACCAGATTCTATTCGACGATACACAAGTTTTAGCCACAACTTCCTACTATTTCCCTAGATTATACCGAGAGGCTATAGAAATACACAAGCATAAGGGAAATATTAACAGAAAAGAAGAAGGTATCAAACTGTCTAAGGCCTGGTTTCATACACTAGAAAATAAATGCATTAACACCAGTGACAACAAGGAGACGACTATTAGCCAATCAGCAAGAGCCACGCCCACTCACCCTGCACCCCCCACTAATACAACGTCCTCTACGTCCACAGCGCTCATTCTAAGTAGATCTTCCGACCAGGAAACACGCATAGAAGCACTCGCCACTGAAGATGCCCTCCGCAGTTGAGGGCGAAACGTCTGGTATCAACACCAACTATGGACCACGGCCACATAACCCGGAATCACTCAACATTATTTTATTTATTTGTTTTTATTTCTTTTTAATTTTGCAACGAACATGTGACTACAAAAATACTTCCTAAACATTAAAAATAAATATACTTTTTATTTATAGTTAAATATGGGAAATAACATTATGAGGTTCTTCTCTCGAAAACTAGTTCCCGTGTTTGAAGAAACGTAAAATATGAGGTAAGATGTTAAAAAATTACTCATTAATTTACATACTTTTTATTTATTTTATTTACAAGTTAAAGCATTTAGATATTTTCTAATCTGCTAGAATTATGTATATATACTATATAAAGAGGTATATGGCATAGTGGTAAGTCAGTTTTTTACAAAAATGAATAAAGTACATGAGCATAAAGAAGAAACTGCATACTGTATTTCAGATATACAAACAATTAATACCATTATATTTAAATTATTATTGGGAAGTAAACATTATGAGGTTATATCATTAATAGTGAGTGGAGAACATATTTTAATCGACTCACCTCATACATATGAGGTGAGTCGATTAAAATATGTTCTCCACTCACTATTAATTAATACCATTACTTAGGACTATAATTATCTCCATGATTATCAACATTAAGCTAACTTGATTCGTTGTATCTTGACTAACAAAACACTGTTTTTTTTTTCAAAATTAAGAAAATTACTTGCCCCATTATGCCATATACCCCTTCATATATACAGTATACTTTCAACAGAAAAAGGAAATATAAATTTCCACTTCTATAAACTAAATCCAAATAATATCATTTTTTCAGTAGTATGGATTAAATGTAATTACTTGTGCAATAAATTGATATAATAAAAATGTCTCTTCTAAAATTATTATTATATATTAATCATAGGTATTTTAAAATAAAAATTGAGACATTTTCATCCCTGAATGTTCAGTTTCTAATAAGTTATGTTCCCTTGTCACATACGTTCATGTGAAAATACTTTTGATGATACTTGATCAGTTATAAGATTGATTACTGAAACTTTGGTCACCTCTACAGCCTCTGCAGTCTACTACAGTTGTGTCATTTCTACAGCCGTTCAGCAACACACTATGGATCTTGGTGCTAGTATCAGTGAATGTTGTAGCACTAGTATTATATCTGCTGGATCGGTTTTCTCCCTTCAGTTTGCTCAAGAAGACAAACTCCGAAGCGGCTGAAGAGAATGCCCTGAATATGCAGAGTGCACTTTGGTTTGCTTGGAGTGTTCTCCTTAATAGTGGCATAGGAGAAGGTAAGGTTAAACATTTTATAAATTCAGATTTTTCTAATCTGCATTCATATTTTTAATCAATTGAGTCGGTGTTTACTTGATGAAAATCCATATTTATTAATTAAATATGTGACAGGGAGTATATTTTTTATCTAAAAAATGATTGAAATATGTAAACATTTATGACATAAAATCGTTTTAAATATGGTAAACACATGGGAAGGTATGACTTAAAATTAATGTATTGTTTTAAAACTTTCATTCTCAATGCTCAAACAAATATTATTATTGATGTTTTTATTATTGATTTAACATTTCTCAATGAAAGATAAATTAAATTTGAAGAGTTTCATTGAGAAATGTTAAATCAATAATAAAAACATCATTAGAAGCCTTACTAGCTTTATAAAGTAATGTTAAATTCCCAATAAATGTCTTCTTAACTAAGAAGCCGCCATTTGCAAAGATAGAAGCAATGGTTTCAAAAGCATTTGGCGATAGGGAATTACAACGTATATAAGAGAAAAATTTGCGTCTAGATCGTAACTCGCCTCAGTAGCTCAGTTGGTAGAGCACTTGGCCCGGAAAGCCAAGGGTCCCGGGTTCGAGTCCCGGTCTAGGCGAAAATTTTTCTCTTCAAATTTAATTTAAATATTATTATTGTTCAGTTTACAAGAAGTCTAGCATTAGCAGAAGTAAAATTTACCCATAGGCCTATTATTTATAGTCGTTAACTACTTATAAAACTATAATGTTAAAGTTAACCACATTTTTATGGTTTAAAATCTCTTGTTATCTGCTTTAATTTAGTGTATACACACACACACACACATAATATATATGTGTGTGTGATTGGAAAGCAAATATTGTGTATTCTCTCTAGCCTTTTAATTTTACTTCACATAAAATTAATTTAGCACAAAATTTCAGACTATACTACCAAATTAAACTAACTCTTATGCACTATTGAACCTGAAGGTTCATGTCTGCACTGATATAAGCTCTCCATACATCCCTATCTTGAACTGATATTTTTTCATTCCCTGTATAATTACCCTCCCTTAACTCTTGATTATTGTTATTCTCCCACCTTATTCTTAATCTACCAACTGGAGACTTTCCCTCTGATTTTCCTGCAAAAAGTTTCCATGCCCCATCCATTTTAGCAAAAATAAAAGTTATAGAATTCTTCCCTATTTATGTTTTATATAAATGAAAATCCATCAATCCATAGTAATTCTGCCTGAGGGCATTTCTTTCACTGCAATCATAGTATTTTCATGCTATGCTTTGCAACTTTACTAGGAAATTATAGGTGTAGTAGCTTCCCATCCATTGCTTTCCACACCAGTAAAGGATGATGATGATGATAAGGATGATGATGATGGCTGGATGATTTTTGGGGACCGTTGGGCTCTAAGCTTCCTGACAGTTGTCTTACAGGTGAGGAAAAACCCCGAAAAAAACCTCACCCAGGAGCCTGTCCTGACCGCGAATCGAATCCGGGCCCGCTGCATGACAAGGCAGTACACTACCTCAAGACTACAGCGGTGGACTAAATGAAAATATTGTTATAAAATTCAGTATAAAATTTTCTTAATCATTGAAACAGGTTCAAACTATCATTTCTGACAATAATTGGTCCTAGCCACTAATACTTTCATCCAACAATAGTATAATATTGCTACAGATCTTGATAAAAGAGATTAGCAGTAAAATCTGTATCCCTTTGTTTGTTTCAAGACTATAAAAATATTTTATAAAACTATCCTCTGATATTATATTAATCCTTAGAATATAACAATTAGACTATCTTTATGGTAATAAAATGATCTCCTAGCTATAGGCTTAACCTTAATAATACAACCCACATTTTTTCACCACTAATGGATTCAATAATTTTGAATCTCGTGAGTATTATTTTTAATATTTTTAAGAAGAATACTAATCTTGAAATATTTATAGGAAATATCAATCTGAGGTTTAATTTTATTTAAAATTTTAATATTAATCTTATTTATTTTATTACCCTTCAGCTGATGGAAATGTTGCCCTTGTAGCTCTGCGTTCATGTGTGGAAAGATAAAAGAATTTACAGTGATATGTTATCAATTACTGGAAAGTGGAAATTTGAACTTTTGACTTGCCAGTTTTCTTTGGATAAGCAAAGATCAGTATGCAGGGAGGGTGTTTTTCTGATGGCCAACACCTTAGTTTTTTTTTCAGATCTAAACATTTATCCCAAATTGTTGTAACATTCCAAATTTTTGCCTCTTGGTTTCAAGGACCCATCATATTTGAGTCCATGTTTTAGTAATTTTCCACAAATCAATTATCTATATTGCGAAGCAGGAATTGTGTTATGTTACGAATAAAATTATGTTTGTCTCATGCAGGTACACCAAAGAGCTGCTGCACACGTGTATTAGGCATGATATGGGCAGGATTTGCTATGATTATTTTTGCTTCATACACAGCCAATCTTGCTGCCTTTCTTGTGCTGGCTCGTCCAAAAACCAAACTAACTGGTATAAACGATGCGAGAGTAAGTTTAATATTATTTCATATACTAAATATCTGAAATCAAAAAGATAGTTTCAAGTCCAATCCTGTTATTACATATATATATTTTTTCAACCTTAAACTATGACTTATATAATAAATGTATTCCATTTGGCTTCCTTGTCATAGAAATGGACAATGAACTGATTAGTTAAGAAGGGTGAATATTCATATAGACTATATTTGAAAAGAAAAATATACGCCTAGACTGGGGTTTGAACCCAGGACCTTTGACTTTCTATGTCAATGCTCTTCCATCTGAGCCACCTAGGCCTCCAATCTAAACGCGTATTTTTCTCTTACACATAGTTAATTCCCTAACCCCAAATGCTACGAGCCGTTGCTACGATTTTTGCAAATGGCGGCTTCTTTTGCAAAAATCGTAGCAACAGCTTTGGGGTTAGGGAATTAACTATGTGTAAGAGAAAAATACGCGTTTAGATTGGAGGCCTAGGTGGCTCAGATGGAAGAGCATTGACATAGAAAGTCAAAGGTCCTGGGTTCAAACCCCAGTCTAGGCATATATTTTTCTTTTCAAATATAATTTGTCCATCATTAAGATGTTTAAAAATGAATAATATTAATATTCATATAGACTCTTTAAAATTGGCACAGGGCTTGCACTGGTTCTAGTCCCCAGGGAAAAGAAATGTCTAATGTAATTTTGACAAGAATGGGACTAGTGAAAGGAATTTGGGTAGATACAATAAGTAGTAGCTGCAGAAACCACATATAATAAGCTGAAGGACCTAACATGCATTTGTCACTCCTAATACTGGCTTGATGTAAACAGCACTTGTGGATGTAATGCAGCAACAAGCTGGTAGATGAAGGGTCTCCTATTAATATTTTTAAAAATCATTGTTATCTAGTCCTATTGCACCTTGAGAACTCAATATTTTGGTCCAAAATGGTAGAATTAAAATTTTAATTAGTAATTAATTTTGAAAATTTACAGTAGAATCGAAATGTGACGATATACAAATACAATGCACTATATTTCAATGTATTAATTTAATTTGTGTTGAGTTGTTTTTGACTCACCTCATACTTCTTAACTCCCTTGCAGACTCAAGTTTCGTCACTGCATTTGTGACATTCTCAATGCTACACCACGATCACAACTAACGTCCAACGGTTTCCTCTCCTGTAGATTGATTTCTGCACCCTCTGATGGCTGACTGATGAACCTTCAAATTAATCCCCTCTCCTTTTTACCAGGTATTTCAAAATTTATAGTTATGTTTTTATTCTTGCATATGTAAATCAATCTACAGGAGAGGAAATCGTTGGACGTCAGTTGTGATCGTGGTGTAGCATTGAGAATGTCACAAATGCAGTGACAAAACTCGAGTCTGCGAGGGAGTTAAGAAGTATGAGGTGAGTCAAAAATAACTCAACACAAAAAATAAAGCTCATAGTGTTATTTCCTACCTATATAACTTAGTATTAATTTAAATTTTAACATTTGCAATGATGGACAATCATTATTTTGTAAAGAAAAATTAATGCCTGAATTGGGATTTCAACCCAAAACCTCTATATGCTAGTGTGCTAACCATTATACTATTTCAGGCTTCCAATAATGCTTAACTGCTACAAAAATTATGTAATTTCTCATTAAAAATGTCTTCTTGAATTAGAAGCTGCCAGATAGTACTAGCAGTGATGGCTATCTGCTTCTGACGATAAAGAGAATTGTATATAAGGAAAATAAATTAA
The DNA here is from genome assembly GCA_030220185.1 of Diploptera punctata. Lineage (NCBI taxonomy): Eukaryota > Metazoa > Arthropoda > Insecta > Blattodea > Blaberidae > Diploptera > Diploptera punctata. The sequence goes on from JASPKZ010003852.1 coordinate 2,975,030, forward strand.
TGTTTGTATCAGAAGCCTGAAATAGTGTAATGGTTAGCACACTAGCATACAGGACTAGAGGTTTCAAGTTCAAATCCTGATTCAGGCATTATATTTTCTTTTTAAAAATAACAAATCACTATAGATTGGTTATGTTGGTATCAGAAATTTATCTATAGTGTTATTCACTTTAAATAGTCACAGGTTTGGATAGAATTTTGATTGATTTTTTTTCTTTTCATTAATTATATTTGAGTTGTGTGTTTTGACTCACCTCATATTTCTTGATTTTTATGCAGACCTGGTTTCGACATTCTCGATGCTTCACACAACTCAAATATAATTAAAATAAAATAAATTTGAAGAGAAAAATTTTCGCCTAGACCGGGACTCGAACCCGGGACCCTTGGCTTTCCGGGCCAAGTGCTCTACCAACTGAGCTACCGAGGCGAGTTACGATCTAGACGCAAATAAGAGAAAAATTTGCATCTAGATCGTAACTCGCCTCGGTAGCTCAGTTGGTAGAGCACTTGGTCCGGAAAGCCAAGGGTCCCGGGTTCGAGTCCCGGTCTAGGCGAAAATTTTTCTCTTCAAATTTAATTTATCTTTCATTGAGAAATGTTAAATTAATAATAAAAACATAATTAAAATAAACCTGCATATATTCAAATCTTCTTTTCAACCCTACTATTGTTCCTTTCATTCCCATTTCTTTTTTTCCTTTATATGTTTCCACGTATTTAAGCTGTTCTGATCCATAAAGAATATTAATTAATATTGACTATTCCTACTTTAGCTGCGTAACACAATGGAAAACCTGACATATGCTACCGTAAGAGGTTCAGCTGTAGATATGTATTTCCAACGTCAAGCAGAGTTGTCCAACATGTACCGTACTATGGAGGCTAATAACTATGATACAGCTGAGGCAGCCATCCGGGATGTTAAAAATGGGTAACTTACCTATGTATATCTAAAAGGAATGATTTTTAAAAACAAAATATTCATAAATCAGATATTCTGAGAAGAGAGGAAACAAAAATAATATACTCATAAAGAGACTACAATTATCATTGAGTAATTTTTTTGGTAATCGGTTAAAATACTCAACTGAATATAGCATTTAAATGTGAAAAGATTGACATTTTGTTGTGAGCAATGCTTTTTATGCTTCAATGTGTCCATGTATACAGTCCTAAGTGCAACATACATACTTTTTTATATGAAAAGTGTTATTTTGTCTTATGAACTTTCAGTCATAATTCTTACAAAAAGTAATTTCTAAGTTAAATGATTTTTACAGCTACATAATCACATTTATGTTTTCTGTGCAGGAAACTGATGGCATTTATCTGGGACAGTGCTCGGCTAGAGTACGAAGCTGCACAAGACTGTGAATTAGTTACATCTGGTGAACTCTTTGGTCACTCTGGATATGGCATTGGCCTAACAAAGGGTTCACGTTGGGCAGATGCTGTCACAATAGCAATTCTTAATTTCCATGAAAGTGAGTATGGTAATATCATTTCACTTTCTACCTATATTTGTACGTCAAAAATTGGGAATAAATTGGTAATTTATTTCGACCAAATGGTTTATAGAATACTGTGTGATCAAAATTCCCTTATCATAGATTCATCATAAAACTCAGACTTTTTAAAACTAGAATTTTATTCTTACATAATTCCTCAAAGTGAAATAAATATAATTTTTCTTTTGCTAATATTAAAGAAAAAATCCTAAATTTCCAAAAGCTCTCTTTTTAAAACATAGAATTAAATTTTTTGCTAACAAATAAAAATAATGTGGTACCAAAAAAAATAACTGGAAGTCTGAATATTTAAAGAAGTGTAAATTGAAACATTTTAGTTTGTTTAAAATAATTACCGGTACTTGGTTTTATTAATATTTTATGGGGTAGAGAGCTCAGCAAAAGGCTGGCAGTGAACTTAACAAAGGTATGAACATGTATCTTCAGTCATTCCTGCCTTCAGTAACTCAATGATCTATTCATCTTCCTTTAAAAAGAGTTCAGTGAAATTTCCTAGAGTAAAGATGACTGCTGCATAGGCCACCGTACCTTATTTGTATGTTTTGTATCCATATATCCTACAGATTTTCATAGCCTATTGACAGAATTTTGACATTTGTTATTATTATTATTATTATAACAAACTAACTTACTGGCTCTATCGAACCTGTAGGTTCATGACCGCACGGACATAAGCTCTCCATACATCCCTATCCTGAGCTAATGTTTTCCAATCATCCCCTGTATAATGTTAAGACAATATTCAGTCCCATAATGGAAACAATGGAGGAAGTTTCACAATGAGGAACTCCATAATTTGTAATATTGTCTGGGTTATTAACTCTAGGAGATTGAGATACGATGTAGCTCAAATGGGCAACAGTAGAAATTGTTTCAGAAATTGTATTGGGAAATCCTTGGGGAAAAGTCCATTGGAAAGGCTTAAGCATAGGTAGGAGCACATTTTTTGGATTAATCTTAAGGAATTGGATATCAAAGATATGAACTGGATTCATTTGGCTAAGCATAAGAATCAGTGGAGGTTAGGACCTTGATTCGACCTAATCCTCTGAAACCAAAAGCGAATATGGGATTGAAATTATGAGTTCCATAAGCCATGCAGTTTTTTTTTTTTTTTCCAGGTGGAGTGATAGACAGTTTGGATCATCGCTGGATTCTTCAGAATAACGTTCAACATTGTGATAAATCAGATAAACCACAGCACACTTTGGGACTCAAGAACATGGCAGGGGTGTTCATGCTAGTTGCTGGAGGTATTATAGGTGGCTCTGGTCTTATCATTGTAGAAGTGATCTACAGGAGACATCAGATCCGCAAAGAGCGCAAACTCAGAGTTGCACGATATGCAGCACACAAATGGCGAGGAATTGTTCAGGCAAGTATCACAAAATCCTACAGAGACAATACAAATGTAAATTACGAGTATTTGTTAATTCTTTAATAAAATAAGTGTGATATTGTAATATATGACAATTCTTTCATAACCTGATATATTTCTTATAAATGAAAATGCAGAAAATAATATCTAATATTTTCCCAGTAGCTTATTCGATAATTAGCAATCCTATTATGCTAACTGAAAAAATAAAAAATAAAGTTGAAACTTTGTTAGGGTGATTAATTGAGTTCAATAAAATAACTTGTGCTTTGTTTTCTAAAACTCTTAAAAATGAATTATACTTTGTTATATGTTGTTTCAGAAGCGAAAGATCTTAAGGGCTACACTGTGTGCACAAAGAGGTCTGTGTGCAGTTAGTTTGTCTCTAGATTCTATTCCTCAAGATGGCACAGACATTAGGAAACTGAAAAGAGTGTGGCCAGGTGACTGAAAAGCTAAATAAGTGTCTGTACAATTATCATCAAAAGTTATGTATGTGATTTTAATAACTCTAATCTATACTTTTGTTTATATGTCTTGTATGTATGTATTTTAGAATATAAAATGTATAAAAAAAAGTCATTATTGATTATTGAAATGTACCACATTCTCTAATATATTAGGGAAAATTTTCTTACATAGAAATATGTGTTTTCAAAGATTTTCCATGTTGGAAATTCAAACCTATATTCAAAAAATTATTACCAGGCACAATTTTTAAATTATAAGAGAATATAAGTCTATTTTGACTGATTTTCTTTTTAGTTTATGATAAAGATGGAGAAATTTCCATAATGACAATTGCCAACAATTAAGTTTGTGATCCCTATTAGGTTCGTCTTCCGGGCATATAGGCCGTGGTCCAGTCGTTCTTCTACTCGACGTTTCGTCTACTGCTGCGGTAGACATCTTCAGGAGATGTCTACTGCAGCAGTAGACAAAACATCGAGTAGAAGAACGACTGGACCACGGCCTATATGCCTGGAAGACGAACCTAATAGGGATCAAGACGCCGGCCGTGAAAGCCTACAGTTATACAAATTAAGTTTGTATTTCAGTTTGAATTTTCAGGTGTTGCCATTCCTGTTGTTAAGTTGAATTGTATTAATATTTAAGCCATTGTTAATATTATTCGTTTTTAAACATCTTAATGATGGACAAATTATATTTGAAAAGAAAAATATATGGTTGGTATCTAATGTTGAGCACTTGATAATGAAATCATTTGCTCTATATATAAATAATATTTTTTTCTTTTCAAATATAATTTGTCCATCATTAAGATGTTTAAAAACGAATAATATTAACATTGAAAGAAGCACTACTGGCTTTATAAGTAATATTTAAATTCCCAATAAAAAGTCTTCTTAATAAAGAAGTCGCCATTTGCAAAAATCATAGCAATGGCTCATAGCATTTGGGGTTATGGAATTAACTATGTATAAGAGAAAAATACACATTTAGATTGGAGTCCTAGGTAGCTCAGATGGAAGAGCATTGACATAGAGAGTCAAAGGTCCTGAGTTCAAACCCCAGTCTAGGCATATATTTTTCTTTTCAAATATAATATAAGCCATTATTTAACTATTAATTAGATACATGTGGAAATATGCCTGACAACTTCTGCTCTCTCTACAGATACTTCATGTTTGTTAGGTAGGCGTATATGAAGAAGATTTTTTAAAGAGGACCTTCAAACTTTATTTTAGAACAAAACTAGGTGATTGGTAAAGCACTGGGCACCACATATTTTTTGTGCGATGTTCTCTGCTAATTGATAAACTGGTGGAAAGGTATACAGGTAATTGCACATTGTTAGCAGTACCAATGATATGGAGGGATGGTGAAATTAAATGTTTCTTACCTCTCCTCATATAAATCTTCTAAGTAGATCGCGATTTTGAGACCATAACTGTCTCATCTTCAGTACATTCTTGGCGACTAGAGTAGAAAGTACTGAAGATGAGACAGTTATGGTCTCGAAATTGCGATCTACTTAGAAGATTTATATGAGGAGAGGTAAGAAACATTTAATTTATAAATTAATGAGTCATTTTTACATCTTACCTCATATTTCATGTTTTCATGTTCTTGGTATGAAAATAAGATCCCAGGGGAATGGAAGAAAAATTAACTAGGTCCCATTCATAAAAAAGAAAATGGCAACAACCGTAATAATTACAGGGCAATCTGTCTCGTCAGTTGTGTATAAGATCTATACATGAATATTTGAAAGACAATTGAGGAGAGTGAAGAAGATATGGAAAAAAGAACAGACAGGTTTCAGATCTGAAAGGCAATCAGAGGATCACATCTTTACAATTAGGACAACAATAGAGAAGAATAAGTCCTGCGCCGTAGCCGAGTGGTTAAGGCAGGAAGCCTTGGTACAGAGCTACGGGACTTACGCTGGTTCGAGTCTTCATGCAGGAAACATTTTTTACATGGTATTTCGGCCAGTATGGGACCGGTGCCCACCCAGCATCATGAGGCATTTGGGTAGCTACAATAAGTAGCAGTTCCAGGTTGAGAAAATCAGCTATAACGGCTGGGGGACTCAACATGCTGACCACATGTCAACCCTACACTGGCTAGATGATCATCTACCTCTATGATTGACACATGTGAATGTGAGGCCAGCAGCTGGCTGGTAGGCTAAGGGCCTTCTAGGCCTGTCGTGCCATGGAAAAAAAAAGAAAAAAAAGAGAGAAGAGTATATAAAAAATTAAGGATTTAGACTTAAAACCAGCTTTACTCATTACCAAGGAAATGAGAGCCAAGAATGTACCAGCGAGATTGGTCAATGCTATCAAAAGTTTGTATGAAGATTCAGTTGGATTTGTACATTTAGAGGATTTAATTCACTTTCATTTCAAGACATAAAATTAATAGAAAATTATAGATTTACACAGCCTGTCACTGAATTAAATACTCAATATAAAGGCCATAAAATTTTCACAGGACATTCAATCCAAATTCCTATCAAACTATCCCCTGGTTATGTGGATGCAATAATCTCAAAAAAATGTTCTGCTGATGTGTCTTTTGTTCTCGTCTGAAAAGAATGTTTGGAACAAGACAGGTTTTGAGGATTTGAATAATTTTCAATAAAGCCCAAAAAAAGACAAAAGACAAGTCTTAAGCAGTTGTAACAGTTTGGCAAAACTATAATTGAATTATGTCTAACATCTCTTTTTTTATATAATTGTATAATTTTTTGGTAAAGCTTTTTTACTTTATTTATTTTTTATTATGGAGCTTCCCTTCTCCCCAAATGCATGCCTTGCCACTGTATATGTTAGTATATGCCTTCAAGCAGAAATTATAGCATCAGATGCCAAGATAACAATATTAATTTTTAATTTTATATCTACATAATTAAGGGTCTAGAACAGAGCTGTCCAAACCACATCCAGCCCGCCATGGCTTTTCGTATGGCCCGTGTAAGGAATGAAATGAACAAATTAATTATATATTTTTAATTTAGATTTTAAAATGTAACATCTAGTTTGGACATCCCTGTGTGAAATTCATCTCTCTGGAATGTGTATTTGAGGTGTCACCACTTCTCTTGACAAAGTAATAGAGATGATTCATCCCTTATTTACCGTTTTCTTCCCCACTCCAAACTTTGAACATTAATTGTTTCGCTTGTTATATTGTCAATCAAACAGTAACCTGTGCACGGACTAGTTGTAAAAATAGTGTTAAAGTGAGAAAATACTTTAAAAAAACGCAAAGTTGATTCCAAGTGTAGGGAGTTTAACTAATCCTGGACCAGCAAGTACTTCGTGAAGGAGCATGGAAACAAAGTGTTATGTGTTATTTGTAATTATGTTAATGCAGTTGTGAAAGAATACAACATTAAACGACATTACCAAATAAAGCATAGCCATTTTGATAAATTTGATGGAGATGAGCGTACTGAAAAAAGCGAACAAACTCCTTTCTAAAGTTACGGCACAACAGCAGTTATTAATTCAGGGTGGTGGTGTAAGACAAAGAAATGTTACCAAAGCGAGTTATGAAGATTCGAAACTAATTGCTGAAAACGGAAAACCGTTTTCTGATGGCGAATTTGTGAAAAGGTGTCTTATTGCTGTTGCCAAGAAGTTGTTCCGGCCCGCGATCAATTGGACAATCAGTTATTGGCCCGGCCCATTAAAAAGTTTGGGCGGCCCTGGTCTAGAAGCTAAGGCAGATTAGTGGATTAATCAATTTTGAAAAAATGACATTTAAAGTTTGATTCTGTGTCAGTTGCTTTTGGTATTTTTCTCAAACTTCATATCCTCTTATTATAAACTCTGTACCCATACATTTTTTTTAGGATATCTCTCTTGTTCTTGAAACAACTGATACACTGAGCCATTAGTGCATTGACCAATAAGTACATTTAACACCTTTGGCTTCTAAATTCCTTAATATTATAATGCATATAAATGCATTGTATCGGCTGCGGTGGACTAGTGGTTATGCTCCTTGCCTCTGGTCCCGAGGGTCGCGGGTTCAAACCCGGCCGGGGTCGATGGATTTTTTAGGATGGAAAAATCCAAGGAGCAAGTCCTCCGGGAGGGACTTTAAGCCGTGGGTCCCGAGTCTGAAGATTTTCAGGCTCGTAAAAAATCCTTAAGCCTGAATGAAAAGGCCTCTAAGCAAAATTTACCGAATTTTCCCATCCTAGTACTACCTTGGTTTCCTAGATGTCAGTCTGAGGCGGAACGCTGACCACGTACCACTCAAAATGGCATCTATACGAAAACAAAGTGTAACTAAATTAGCATGGTTCAAATTCTTCCCTGTAGGGGGAGAGCGCCTAAATCTCTGTAAAGGGAAAGCATAGGCTTACAATACAATACAATAAATGCATTGTATAACTATTGCATGTCATCAGTGAGTATGAATGTTATAATAAAAAAAAAGTGTCAGCTATTAGCCAATATGATAAAGACATTTCCGCTATCAGATTATTTTTCTATTACCCATTTAAGGAGTAAGCGCAGTTGTTGACGGAGGGCACTGCAGTCGTGTTTATGCAGGAATAGAACACGTGACACTGCTATCAATGAGTGCCGAGGGGAATGGGACGTGGGATGCTGACAGTGAACACTGCCTTAGATGACGTCACGTGTAGCAACAAAGAGAGCTTCGCAATTCTTCCGCCTGCAGAGATATTTTGAACGACTAATACATTGTCCTTGTATCACAAAATATTCTGTACTTCATTTATTTCATTAGGTGAAGAAATGGCCAAGTTAATGTATACCAGATCAGTTTACAGTTTATTGGATAATCTGGTGCCCCATAATTTTAAGTTTACTATTCCATGTGAACATTTTTCATAAGTAAGGCCACGAGTGATTTCCAAATTATCGATAAATTCACGACTCACGAAGGGAGGAGTGAATTTATCTAGAGAATTTGGAAATCAAGAGTGTCATTTGTTAGGACTATTTAACGAATAAAATTAAGCTCTTTACTAAAAAATAATTATTTGAATATAGTTACCGGTGTTTTAAAATATTTATATAGATAATGTAAATGGCGATGTTTGAAAACAAATTAGAAATGTGAGGTTATGTATATTCACTGCAACTCGATCATATTATATATTGCCAAATAGGATTGCAATATTGTAAGAATGCACTCTAGTGGAGAAATAATGAAACACATAAAACTATTATAATCAACATTATAGGTTAATCATTTATATTTTGAATAAACAACTCAGTAAAATCACTGAATCTATTCATTATTTGCTATATTCAATGTATTTGTTCAGAATATTAATAAAGGAGGAGCTTTCTTTATCACAAAAGCAGGAGGTGATAAAGAGAAATCGATAAAGAGTGAGGTGAAACACGACTGTCATTGGTGTAAAACAGAATTCATTGAAACGTGATTGGTCATTGACTACCATTTGCGACATGAGTTAAATAGTCATATTAAATATGGCGATTTTAGGTTACAAGTAATTCAAATACTAATTCAATTTTAAGGCATTTCTCACTTTATTAAAAAATTCAATATATAATCTATCTATAATGGCATAGCCTCTCGTTTGTAAGGAGTTAATAGACCAAGTTAATTTTTTAGTTACTTTATTGCTCAGAGATGTCATGGATGGCATGTGGTCAACACACTGACCCAATGAGACATCTAACAGACAACTAAGGTATTACTAGGATGTTGTCGGTAAATTTTGCTTAGAGGCCTCTTTATTCAGACTTATGGATATTTTATGAGCCTGAAAATCTTCAGACTCGGGACCCATATCTTAAAGCCCCTCCCGGAGGACTTGCTCCTACGATTTTTCCGTCCTAAAAAATCCATATACCCCAGCCGGGTTTGAACCTGCGACCCTCGGAACTAGAGGTAAGGAGCATAACACTAGTCCACCGTGGCTAACTATATATATATATATATATATATATATATATATATATATATATACTCAGAGATCCGGGTTCGAATCCCGTCAAGGCATTTATTTTTCTTATCATACCATATATATATATATATATATATATCCCTCAGTTAATAACATACTGCTACAATAATTTGTGACTTTTTGTTTCAATTTATGTAGAAAGGTTTCAGTATAGTATAAACATCGCCCATTGTTGGCAAACAGTTCACTGTCAGCTCCCCCTCCCTCACATTCTCGTTCCACTAGCCGCCACTGGTACTATAGTTTACAGAAATATCCAGTCCTATAACATGCAGTTGTAAACAGGTTATCGCTGTAAAAACAACTGTGCACGCCATATTTGCGCTGTTTTTTTATAATAATAGGAAGAAGCGCGCACAAATGTGCATTAGATTAGGTCTCTGCTGTATGCCAGCATTGCTTTTGTTCTCTTTAAACAGACACTTTCACACGATCTATCATAGAACTTACACATGCAGTCCATTTTTAATGGATAATAGTTGGCAACAGTGACAGCACATGGACCCTCGTTCTCTATCTATGACATGGACCTATAGCACTGAAGCACATGGATTGCTAGTAATGGAGGGCAATGTTTTTATGTCATCGATTTACCGCATATACAGTATATTTAGATGATTTAATATAGTTTTTTCGACGTAATTAGTGTGTTTCTACCAGAATTACAATGGAAGGAAATGCAAATACAAATGTTGAAAGTGTAGATAATCAATACGAATATGTTAATTCACTCTTAATTAATAAAAAGTGGCCAGAAATTATACCGAAAGTAGCAAACATTTCACGAGCTTTTAGTGATGAAGAAAACAGGTAATACTATATAAATCTCTTGGACTTTCCTTTTTGCTTCCATATGTCTGACCCATATAACATTTGAGATTGTCATTAATACATTTGAAAGTTAATTTGATATATTCACCTGCATGTAGTTTCCGTAATGGTTCAAGTTTAGAATACCTTTACCTTAAATTTTCCATACTATATTCTTATAGTAGTTAGGTACTTTTTTCCGTCTTTACCAACATTTCGAACCATTTTAAATGTTTTACAACGATACTTATAACATTTACTTCATAATTATTAAATATTTAAATACATATGCAATTTGTAGTATTTCTCTCAAATTATTTGTTACAATTTTTCCTACTGTAGTTGAGCCTTAAAAGTTAGATCATAGATTAATTAAGTGGTTAGAATTTTAAAATTTAAACATTGTTAAACCCTTTTGGGTAATGTGAATAATACACCCTCCAGCTGTTTTTTTAGTTTGATCCAACTAACCAATATTTAAGAGTAAATAACAAAAAAAAAATTATGATCTCCTTTCAGAATCTGAAGATAATTTACAAAGATCTTTATGTAAATTTAATATCAATGCCAGAAAATACAATATGGAAATTAATATGAATAAGATTAAAAAAATGCTTAACAATATCAAAAGAACCAGTAAGATGCAAATTAGAAGTGGAAAGAAAAAGTTATACAAGTATCGGAATTTAATTAATTAGGTGTATTAATATCAAACACTAAAAATTTAATAAAAGTAGTAAAGAAACAAGCTGATAAAACAGCACAAATATCAAGATGTATGAAAGATTTAATTTGGCGCAACAAACATATGTCAATAGAAAGCAAAATCTGCATATACAAAACAATAGTTTGACCAGGTATCGTATATGGAGCAGAAACTAGGGCTGATACAACAAAAACTAAACAAATAATAACCAAATTTATTAAAGATAGACGAAAATATTGGAAAAGTCATATAGAAAGAATGGAAGACAACAGACTTGCAAAAAAGAGCTAAAGAAGATCGACCAATGGATGGGAGAAGAACAAGAGGAAGACCAGCCAATAGATGGATAGACAGTGGATGTACATCTAATACGTCTTCCTCTGAGGAGTGATTTTGGAAATAAACAGGATGAAAATCCTACAAATTATGAATAATAAGAAGAAAATTACCAAAATTGGAACAAATAATTTGATAGAATACATTTTGCATATGTAGATAAATATTTAATAATTGTAAAAAAAAAAGTATCATTGCAAAATGTTTAAAATAGTATGAAATGTTAGTATGTATAGCAACAGTATTACAAAAATATAGTATGGAAAATTAAAGGTAAAGGAAATTTGTATCATGTCTTGAATGGTATATTGGGTAGCATACTGGTACGTAGAACTAGAGATCCGGAGTTCAAGTCCTGGTTTAAACATTAATTTTTCTTTTGAAAATAAAATTGTCCAGTTTTGGAAAGTATTACTGTTTAAATATAACATAGTAGTAGTAGTAGTAGTAGTCTAATGCTCATTAGCTTGGATGTGTTCCATTTGATTTCTTGCTTCCCAATAGAGACCTGCCAGAGTTCTTGTAGGTGACATCTTCAGAGCCTCACAGCTAGCAAAATATTAACCTTTACTGCTTAAAAAGTAGTGTAAAATTCTCATTAAAAATTCTTCTGGAATAGAAACTGGCTATTGGCCATTGGTAGTGCCGTCTATCTGCCTACAGATGATTTGAGAATTGTATATGAGGAAAGAAATGTTAACATTTGTATTGTGTCTTGAATGATCTAATGGATAGCATACTATTGCATTGAACTAGAGGTCTGGAATTAAAGTCCTGATTCAAGCGTTAATTTTTCTTTCAAAATACCATTTTCATGTTGTTATCTGCTCAGGTGACTAGTTTTTTCAATGCCTCTTGAAGACAGTTGTGATGTTGATGCTAAGACATCATCAGGGTATATATACAACATGGGTCCTGCTGTTTTGGCTACATGTCGTATGTTAAATATAGCACTAAATGGATTTCCCTGTGGAACTCATACCATTTGTTGAATTGCCTCCAATCTTATTAGGTTATCATTTATGTACATATAGTTTCTTGCCTACATTGTGAAGATCATATTGTATAGATATTAGTGTTCTTTCCTTATTAGAATTTTCAATTGGACAGCGTTATGCATCAACTGACTATGTGCCATTATGTAAGTTTTGAGAAAAAATACATTAAAGTTTAGGTCAATCTTCATTATTTATTGTAGTGCCAAACTAACAACATTGGATATTTCAAGTTATTTTCCTTGTTTGATAGTTATGCATCAATAATCTAAGAGCAGGAATATTTGGTGTTTTGCTGCATTGTAAAATTTAGATTAGCATTTATGAAGACCTGGTTTTATAGCCATTTGTTGCAAAACATAGGATCTCTGATAAGACTGATGGCATTTATATTTTTCTGTAATAAGGCGGCTATATTTAATGATTTGGCACTAAAAGTGTACGTGCACTTACTTTATGAGTCAGTGCAATAGATGGCATCAAAATCTCAATTTAAAAAATTGTCCTTAGCTGGTTGATGTCTAACATCGTTCAATTTGTCAATCATTTTGGTTAAGTTTACTGCCTTAGCATAGTTTATGACATGTAACAGTAAATGCAATTTATCTCTGGGGAGACAGAGTGGATCTTTTAATGTTTTCTAATAGGTACTGGATGGCTTGTGAGGTTGTAACACCTTTTCCAAAGCACAAATTACTCTTCTGGGATCATTAAATACACTTATATGTATTTAATCTTTTAATGAGCTTGATCAACAATAGCTTGAGATCTGTGTTCTCCAAGGCATATAACTCTAAATGCATTGAGATCTTGAAGATTACCTTCGACTTTGTAGAGTATCTTGAATATTGAATGTTTCCATTTCTCTGGTGCTGTCGATTTACAAGGAGTTGGTTGAGTATGGCGGTTCAGGCTTTATTGAGTTTATGGTAACTCTTTTTTAAGGTGCTCATTGAATATTCTATCTGACCTACAAGCCTTGCCAGTTATAGTTTCCCTGATTACATTTTCCACCTCCTCAGAGATGAAAGGGATTTTCTGGGCATTGCTGCCTGACTCAGATAGGGCATTTAATGTTATGTTCTTTTGCAGTATGGAATTGAAATGAATTACCCATCTGTCCATGGGTATATTTCTTGAGAAAATAGGTTTTCTTGTCTGCAAGGCTCTGTATAGCTCTCTTTTAGCTGACTCTGTTAATGCTCTTATTCTTCTGCAGCTTATCTTTTGCATCCCTGAAAATCTCTTTGTATATCTTGGGCATATTCTTGTCTGGCCTCTTCAATACATAGCCTAAACTCTGTAAAGAGAATTTTCTCATAAGTTTTGTGGAACCATGGTTTGGATTTCCTTGTGTTTATCTTAATTGGTTCTATTGTCTCTATTAAGATTGCCTCCAGTTGGAGTGTGTTTCATTTAGCGTTGTGACTTGGTTGCTTTGCAATGTTAAGCATATTTTCTTTTTCTTCTTAAGTTTTTGAAATGTAGTTTCCTTGATAGTTTGATATTATAGGGTAAGGTGGACTGTCTTTTGACATCAAATACCATCTCCCCTGACATATGTTTCCTTATATTTATTATATTTTCAGCGAGAAGTGTTAAATGAATAATAAAAACATCAATGTGTTTCCTTTTTAGCATGCATGTTAATCATAACTGTTTACTGCTTGTCTTGTTTATGTTTACAGTTCATGAATGTTATGTCTATAACATTTCTTCAATTTTGACATATATTTGTTACTTCTGTTAGATTTTTATTAAGGAGATGTCCTCTTCTTCCAGATATCTTAACATTTCAGTTAATTTTGAATCTGTTTTATTTGCTGTACAATTTTAAATCACCTACCAAAATCATTTTTTTCCGATCAAGCTATTGTGTTTTTTATTCATTGGTTATGTCAACATCTGTGAGTTCCACCTGAAAGTATGCCGTTATCACTGTGAAAGAGTTTGTTTTTAGTGCTATGACATGATTTGTTTTCTATTATAATCTTATGTAGGCAAAAAGCAGTTTTTATTAAACATGTGATGCCACCATTATGTCTTTCTCTTGATCCTTGGGTCATGAATACAAATGTTTGATAAAACTGTTTGAGTTGCCAGTCCTCTGTAAGGAAGGTTTCCAGTAGTATTATTACATCATTAGTCTCCATGAGTCCTTCTATATTTCTCTATAGGACTTAGCAGATTGACTTCTTAATTGAGGGACATTCTATATCAGCTCTGTCATTGGGAAAGCCAAAATTGCCTCATTAGGACTCCTGAAGGCCAAAATTCTGGCTTTGACACTGTATCTAGGCATATGTAAGTTAAGCCCACCTTGAAAGCTTTTTTGTTCCCTAGTTCTTCACATTCTATATTTCCTCATTCCTTTTAGCCAGGAATCCTTTGATTTTCCTATCATTGAGTCTTGCTTCAGTTACCTATATTTAGTCAGGGTCTTTTCAGCTACTTATATTTCCTCTTTGTTGTTGGTGCCTATGACCATTTATCTTTTTCTTTCCCTTCTTCATTGCACTCTCCATAAATGTTCGATGCTTTCTTCTTTCTCTTAGTGTAATGAAATACCTGCATCCTTTTGGGGTTTGGAGTGATCAGTGTCTTTAGGTGTTTGGTCTATGTATGCACTAGGGTTTTCTCTTTTCCTCTCTGTTAGGTACTGCTGGCAATGGCACAGCTCTCACTTCTACCCCCTGTAGATCCCTGTCTTTTGATTTGCCCTATGATGGCAGGTGGAGAGGGTCATTCCTCTCAACTCTCTTTGCAGAAGGCTTTATTTTTCAATGTGACACATCCAATTCTTTATGATGTTTCTCATGAGGATTCTGATGTGTATGTTTTTATGCATAGTAGTGCTTCTGACAATATATCTAATTTCTTGTTCATGTCTTCTCTAATGGATTCCAGTTCTTTCTCCAGAGATACCACTGTAATTTTTTAATGCTTTTTGCTTGTTCCTTTCAAGAGTCATGACTGAAGATGAATGAAAAATTCATTCGAAACCAATGGTTTCAAATAAATTTGAAATGGTATGAGGTGAGTTATTAAAAATATGTTCTCCACTCAATATTAATGTTAAACTGACCTTATTTCATTTCAGCACAGCTACACGGTGACATCTCTGGCAAAGTCTGTTGCATATGATTGCATTTTAATCTTCTACCTTCTGGTCACAGTATGGGGAAGTCTTCTTTCTGAGTTCTGAGAAAAAATATTTTTAATTCAAGCAGTGATTGATTAGATATGAATTAGCTATGTACTACTCACCTCATATTTGTAGCTTTTTTGAAAACTTAAGTTAGAAAGAATTGACAATGATGCCTAAGGCATCGAAAAGTCTTCAAAAAAGCTACAAATATGTGGTGAGTAGTATATATCTAACTCATAATATCTAAAATAAACCTCATAGTTTTTACTTCCTTGAAATATTATATAGTGATTGATTGTTCAGTAAAAGGTGCCAACTTTTAAGGACATTAATTGATTAAAAAGAAGATGGATTTTTTAAAAATGAGTATTTAATTTAAACTGTGGTTTAAACAAGCTGACCTTAATAGCTTCTACCAAATTATGAATTGAAATTAATTTTTTTTATTACATTTGCTGTTATAAATGCCTTTCAGTACACCTTGTATTTTGTTGCAGGAAAAACATTAGCACACATTTACTGAAGAATTTAAATGCTGTTCTTGAAGTGTCAATAAAAGAGCTAAAGACTGATGATGTAGAAGTAACAGTTCTTGTAACCGAAGTGTTTCGTGCTTTAAGAAACAGTTGTGTTGGTGAATCAGCAAATCAGATATTAATTATAAATATGCCAGTTGTTGACAATACTTGTGATATTGTGAAATTTTTATTAAAATCTAATAATGAAGATAGTGTGCTCTGCTTACGTATAGCTGTACAGTTTCTGGGGAACCTTATTGTAAGCAATGCTCAAACACAGAGAGCAGTTTGGAATAAATGTTGCAAACTTCTGTTGTGAGTATTATATTGATGCATAAAATTTCATTTTGCAATTTTTATCAAAGTATAGGAGACAAGAGGTTTATTTTGGTGGACACTATATTGATATTTGAATCATAAGTTCAGTGGTTCACACCCAACTATATTAATTGATTTTTCAGATGATATCACAGAATGTTTCTTCCTAGTTCCTTTTGATGAATTATTTCTGTATCAGATTTTTAAAAAAATGGTTATTCTAGTGCAAATGACTTGATATGCATGTTACAATGAGCCATAGGTTACAAATTGTCTTGATAATTCTATTACATCTACTAACATACTCTGGTACTACATCAAAAAGTTGTGTGATTTTTGGAATACAGATTTCACAATTTAAAACGTAATAAAAATGTAACCTGCACTAGACAAAATGAACAAAGGAAGGTTAGGGTCATTTATATTTATTAACTTTTAAGCTTAAATGTGTAAAATGATAAATAAGGTAACCATTTTGAATATTTATATAACACTAGCTTATGTCCACTGAGAAGTGTTATAGTTCAGAAAAGAGAACTAGATAAGAGAGAATATTTCATTGACTTATTCTTCATAATGATCATTTTCAGACAAAATAATACCCTAAATTAATTGGAGTCTGTTTTATCTTACCTCAATATTAACGTTGATTATGATTATGATATAATCGAAACATGTACAAGAACAAATCAACATTAATATTTAGGTAAGATAAAACAGCCTCCAAATAATTTAATTAAAAGAACCTCAAAATATTACTTCCTAAAATAAAACATTAAAATAATACCTACTCTCAGATAAGTTGATTTTGTTAATTCTGGCAACACACTATATATAAGCAATTTTATTTATTTATTTAGCAGGTTTCACATCTTCGTGTGACCAGTTAATCTATTGCCATTTCCTTACACATCTTTCAGTCATTTCAATCTCCATCGTCCAATCCTTTTTCCCCCTCATGCTGCTTAAAACACCATCATTCAACATTATCTTTGGCCATCCTTTTCTTGTTATACCAAATGCCACCCATTCTGGTATTCTTCTTGGGAACCTGTCTTCTATCATTCTTTTGACATAACCATACCATTTTGTTTTTTTTTTTGTGAAATCCACAATTGAAATTTGAACATTCATTTGTTTAATTTCACAGTTTCTTATTTTATCTCTTCTAAGAATTCCATCTGAACACCTCCAAAAATCCATTTCTGCAGAATTTAATTTATTTATTGTTCTAGATTTTAATTTGCATGTTTCTGCAGTGTATGTTATTGTACTTCTTATTATTGTATTAAACATAATTTTTTATTTTTAGAACTTAAATTGGCCGCGGTGGACTAGTGGTTATGCTCCTTGCCTCTGGTCCCGAGGGTCGCGGGCTCAAACCCGGCCGGGGTCGATGGATTTTTTAGGACGGAAAAATCCAAGGAGCAAGTCCTCCGGGAGGGACTTTAAGCCGTGGGTCCCGAGTCTGAAGATTTTCAGGCTCGTAAAAAATCCTTAAGCCTGAATGAAAAGGCCTCTAAGCAGAATTTATCAAATTTTCCCGTCCTAGTACTACCTTGGTTTCCTAGATGTCAGTATGAGGCAGAACGCTGACTACGGACCACTCAAAATGACATATATACGAAAACAAGTGTAACTAAATTAGTATGGTTCAAATTCTTCCCTGTAGGGGGAGAGCGACCAAATCTCTGTAAAGGGAAAACATGGGCTTACAATACAAAAAAAAAATTTAGAACTTAAATTCTATCCCATAAAACAGCATTTAATCTTGATATTGCAGGTTTATCCATTTTTATCCTGTCATTAATTTCAACATCATGACTTCCATTTACAATAATTGTCCCTAAATATACATATTCCTCACAAGCTTTAATTTTTCCATGTCCACCGTCTAAAACCAGATCTTTTGATTACCTCCTATTACCATATACTTTGTTTTGTCTAAATTTATCTGTTGTTGTTGTTGTTTTCAAATGCTGGGCCTTGGCACCGAAGCCATTAGCGTTCTTGCTCTCCAATATTTCTCTATTGTGGATCCAACAGGTAATACTTCACAGGTTTGTAGGTGTTCTTCATTCATTTCTTCGTCTTTATTGCATAGAGGACAATTTGGATTCGTGTAGATTCCTATTTTATATAAATGTTTGGCTAAATAGTCATGTTCTGTAAGCAGTCTAAATGTTGCTACTGTAGTTTTACGTGGAAATTCTGGAATAATATCTGGCTTCTTTACTAAAATATTCCATTTTTTGTCTTTGGCTTTATTACATAGGTCTTGGTTTTGTTTGATTTTATATTTGTTTTTAACTATTCTTTTTATGGATGTGAAAGGTAAGCTTTTAGTAGTATTCAGAATTAAATTGGAGCCTTTTTTGGCAAGAAAATCAGCAGTGTCATTTCCAGCAATTCCACAATGTGCAGGTATCCATTGCAATTGAATTCTTTTCTGTAGTTTTTGGAGTTGTTGAATCATTTTGTAGCATTCTTTAATTTGTATTGACTTCATTTTGTGTGAATTTATTGCATATATTGCTGCCTTAGAATCAGAGAGTATGACCGCATTTTGAAATTTATTTATTCTGTATAGTAATTGTTGGAGTGAAATATGAATAGCCGTTACTTCTGCATCAAAATTTGTTGTGTGGTATCCTGCTGGTTGATAAAATGAAAATAATGCACATGTAATTCCTGATCCTGAGTTGTTATCAATAGTAGATCCATCTGTGTAGACATGTAACCATTCTTCTGGTGGATATCTCTTATTCACAACTTCTAATGCTAGAGCTTTTAGTACAAGTGTGGGAGTTTCAGATTTTGTAACTGGTTCTTCTAGATTTAGCTGAATGTGGTTGGTTGGTTGGTATCTAATGTCGAGCACTTGATAATGAAATCATTCGCTCTCTTGCACTCCAATATTTAGCAGAAAGGCTGGTCTCTTCTACAAAAGCTGAACAACGGAGGAGATGGTTTATTTCCATATCTTCATTTAAATTGCAAAAAGGGCATTTAGGTGAATCTGTTATGCCAATTCATTTCTTTTTCCAAGGCTTCATGTTTGTATTGGAGTACAATAAACTAGTTGTAACCGTTTAGTAGTAGGCACCACATGTGGTGGTTACGTCACCCATAGAGAGAAAGTAGGTATAGGAAGGAAGGAGAAATGAATAGGCCTCGAGTACTCTAATACCATCAGGGTCGAAAGAAACAAGAGGTCAGTCAAGGGAGACTGGATAGAAAAGTTGAAAGAGGGAATTGGTATGGGGAGGAGAAGTAATACCAATTCGGTCAAAAAAGAAAAATTCACCAAGCTGACCAGTGCTTGTTGTTGAGTAGCCCTTCCCTTTCGTTCATCATGCATAAGCATGATTACTAACAGCTGCACCACAAGAAGGTGAGGGATTGGACACTAGGTTACTGTCCAGGTCGGTTCCTTTAAGCCTTTGATGGAAGGAATTAAAGGGTCTCCTCTCTGTTAAAAACAGTAGCCTTTCCGCAGCCATTTAGCTGAATGTTAATTGGTTCAAAAGTAAGAGGGTTATCTCTGATCAAAATATTTTCTTTAGATTTAGGAAGATTCAAATCTGTTTTTATTTCCATTACTTTGGACAAGAAACTTGTTTGTGTTTTCAACTTGCTTGGTTGTAACTGCCTTTTTTCCCATTTTGTTGTTGTTAATCGTAACATTTTCTCATGTTGTGTTATTGCCTGTTCCTCTAAAGTTAGACATATTGGAGGGTTCTGAGTTAGTGCTTGCATTGCTGCGATTGGAGTTGATTTTGCTGTGCCAGTTATAAGCCGTAAAGCCTGATTTTGGCATACTTCTAGGCGATTAAGGTTCGAGTTATTTGCTGTGATTATTACCTCCCCATTGTATAGTAGTATTGGCTTGATGAATGTTTTGTATGTGGTGTTCAGAGTCTGGCGGTTACTGCCCCACTTTGCTCCGGCTAATCTTTTTAAGATTGAGAATCTTTTCGTTGCTTTGTTTACTACTGCTTCAATGTGTTTCTCCATGATAATTTTGAATCAAAAATTGTTCCTAGATATTTTGTTTCATTTGTTTGTCTCAGATTTGTTTTCTTGAACTGTAGATTTAGTTTTGGAATTTTTTTCTTCAAGCTAAATATTTGAAACGTTGTTTTGTCTATTAATGGCCATTAAATTGTTGTGGGTCCACTTTTCTAGTAGGTTAAGAGCCTTTTCCATAGATGATTTAGATTTTTCTATTTGTGAGGAAGATGTCCACATAATCATGTCATCTGCAAAAAGAGCTGTCTTTATTTCTGTGTTTGATATAGCTGGTGGCAGATCGTTGATGTAGATGTTGAACAGGGTTGTACTTAGTACTGCACCTTGAGGGAGGCCCATTTTTATTTGTCGGAATTTGGAAGTACTGTCATTGTATTTTGTAGCACAGAAACGTTGTGAAAGGAAACTGGGTGATCCAGTTTAACATATTGTTTTGAATGCCTAGTTTTGTGAGTTTTTCAAGTAATTTATATCTCCATACCGAGTCATATGCTTTTTCAAAATCAATGAAAACTGTTAGCGTATCTTGATGTTTGTTGAAAGATTCTTTGGCATCTTGAGAAAGTTGAATTGTATTTTCTTTTGTAGATAGATGTTGCCTGAATCCAGTTTGTGCTGTTGTTAGTATGTTTTTACTTTCTAAGAACCAATTTAGTCTCGCTGAAATCATACGTTCTGCTGTTTTTGCAATGACACTTGTTAAAGAGATTGGTCTGTAATTATTTATATCATCAGCTGTCTTGTCTTTTTTTAAAATAGGAATAATTATTGCTTTTTTCCACTCTGTGTCTAAATTTATCTTGAATCCCCATTTTTGCATTCCTCCTTCATTTTCAGTAATGATTGCTTCCAGTGTAATGTATAAATTGATAATAGGGAATCAATTGTATATAGCAGTTTGGCCAGTTGTGTAAATGTAAAAATTACCAATTTTTTAAATTTAATGCTATTGTTTTGCAGAAATCTTGTAAAACATGAAGATAACAAAGTAGCAAATTATTCATGTATGGTTATATATAATATATTGCTGGGTTGTCCAGATATAACACCTGCAGTTGAAGACAGCCAGCTGCTAGAGATTCTGATTCAACTTGCTGAAAATGACTCAGAATTTGCGTAAGTATTTCATCAATATTTAGTTAAAAATTCACATGTATTTTCTTTCCCACTAAATAAAACCTTATTTTCTCATTATTCAATGTAATGTCAGTTTGTCAAAGCTTTAAACCATGTCTTATGAAAATATATGAAGAACTAACATTATGAGGTTTCTTCTCTTGATTAAGTTTGGTCTGTATTCATCTTACCTTTTAAATTAACAATTTATGAGGTAAGATGAATACAGTAATCAAATGGTAAAGAGAAAAATGTATGCTTTCTGTGCTGATGCTCTATCCATTGAGCTAATTCAGGCTTCCTTCCCATCCAAGCACAAATCCTTCCTTTACCTTACTCTCGTCCACCGCTGTGGTCTTGAGGTAGCGTGCTGCCTTGTCACGCAGCGGGCCCGGGTTCGATCCCCGGTCGGGGCAGTTTTTCTGGGTGAGGTTTTTATCGGGGTTTTTCCTCACCTGTATGACAAATGTCAGGAAAACTTTAAGGCCCAAACAGTCCCTGAAATCATATGGCCATCTTCTTTATCATCATCATCCTTATCATTATCATCATCATCCTTCACAGGTGTGGAAAGCAACGGGAAGCTACCACACCTACACAATTCCCTAGTAAAGCTGCAAGCATAGCATGAAAATGCTATGATTGCAGTGAAGGACCTGCCTTCGGGCAGAATTACTATGGATACCTTACTCTCTTGGTCCCACATTCAAATGCAATGAATCATCATTCACAAATACACAATGAATGGCTTCTACCTGAAGAAGACATGAAGGGACTCCACATAGCTAAAGCATTATTTATTAAATTAATATTAAGAAGCTAAAGCTGTTACTATGATTGAAATAAGTAAATTAATGTACATAACTAAATTATTGTAATCAAATGGTAAAGAGAAAAATTTATGCCTGAACCGGGAATCGAACCTCGAACCTTCAGCTTTCCATGCTGATGCTCTATCCATTGAGCTAATTCAGAAAACTACAGTGCTATTGAAGAGGAAATATGAAGAATAATAGTGAAATAATTGCAGAATTTTTAGGCTTGGCAAATTGAATTTTTTGTCAAGATCACTTCTTAATTGTTATATGTAATTTTATTGAAACTATTAGCTGTATTAACAGTTGCTATAATAAGTGCAACGACACACAAGGTCCGACTGCACGCCTTTATCTCCTTTGAGCCACATCTTTGTGTTTATGTTTTTTTTGAATTTTTCAATATAATTTTAATATTTTTTTGTGCAAAATGAGACATACACATGCCAGTTAGGTGATTTGTTTTTTGTTATTGTAGTATTGTGCCCCATGGTCTTTCAACCTGTATCTTTTAAGGTGCTATAAAAGTGCATTCAATCAAATCGACATACAGTACCCTTGTAGTGTGATGGTAGACGACGCATATTACATTTGTTTGCTTTGATGGATTTGGAAAAATCGCACTCATCCACATTGTTAAAGGAAATCACCTTTATCCTTGTCACTTCATTTTATCCATATATGGTGCCATAGTTCAATTCAATTTCGGTGGACAAACCCTCGATTTTATAATCCGCTGAAATTTTGCTCACCGGTGCTACCGTTCTTAGACATCTTTCAGAGATGTTGGTCAGGTTCTTACAGGTACAGCCAAATATCTGAAGTTCAAAAGTATAACCTTGTTAGGTTCTCCAAATCTGTCTGGCAAAGCTGTTTGAAAGGAGTCCACATAGGAGTTTAATAGGGCCACCGTAAAGTAATCTTTGGGACTACATTGGTCGGGATATTAAGCTCGCGATGTGTCTGCTTTATTTGGATATTCTTGGTATGTGGATTTCCACACCTACCTCAGAAGCAATAACGTCCCGCCATGTCTTTCGTGATGCCTCTTCAAAAATTCTTCACCTTTTTGCGATCTATTACCAAGTTTTTAAAATGCTTTTCATTACATAGGCCATGGCAGTTAAATTAAATCTTACCAGTCAACAGCTTGCAGCAAATTACAACATGTTCCAAAATAACTATAAGATTTTGCTAATAGGTAACAAACAAAAGATAACAGTACTTCTACTTGGCAGGCGCATGCAAACTAATTAGCTTATTTTCAGCTTTGGTCTCATTTCTTCTCCTACAATCAATTTCAGGCTGTTCATCATTTGTGACCTACGGGTTTTGTCAGAGCATGGGGATGTTTGGGACGTTCTGTCTTCTCAGCGGCGTCTCTCGAAAAAAATGTTATAATATCCTTAATTAATTGTCAGGTATCAAATGTGTTGTACCTCACACTCAGTTACCATAGCAATTTCAAATCATATTACCACAAGATTGATTGGTCTGGCTTCGCACAGTGTAAATAAATGAACTTTAGGAGAAAAACTAGCGCAAGATCTTAGCAGGACCCCCCCATTGTCTTGTCTTCCATTGTTGAGCAACTCCCTGTCCGAAACACATTTGTGCGGGTCAATATCTATCTCATTGAAAATAAAAGCTAAATTTCTGCAGCAATTGACAGGTTACTTGATAAATCAATACATCGCATTCATTGATATTTGGCGGGCTTTAAATATTTTAAAAAAATTTTTTACAATCTATAATTTACATTTTACCAGAACATAACACCTATTTTCAGATAGAATAAAATCTCAATTCTATCTAGTGGCTTACTTGTCGAAAATCAAGGGGGTGCAATCCCACCTTCCCCTGCACACACCGCACTATGGCCCATGCTTGAGTCAGACTTTTTACGTTGCTATATGCTCTTTGCTCTGTCGCAGATGGTGCATGCATCAAGTTTGGCCATCACTGCTTATGGTTGCAGTTAGTTACGATAGTTAGACCAATTTTGCTGGTGTTTCATTATTTTAAGTACGAGTCTGCGTGTTGGGTATGTGATAAATTTATTCAGGCATTTTCTGCTAAAATGTTATATTTAGAACTCGCTCACATCAACCAGAATGAATGTGGTTTCCAGATACAATGTCAGTATAACCCAGGAAGGATGATAATTTCAACATATGTTATAAGGTAAGATTATACGTAGTACTTTTTTATACAGTTAAAGGAGGGAAGCCATATGCGCGTCCAGTGCAACTAATACAGGTTTTATAATAGAGAGAGAAGACACTCTTCGCTCAGATACAACTTATAATGTAGAAATCATATTTAAAGAGAAAAATTATACGCTCAGACCGGGACTTGAACCCGGGACCCTTGGTTTTCTAGTCCAAGTGCTCTACCATTTGAGCTACCTGAGCAAGTACCGATCTATACGCAAATCTTTCTCTATATACGTTGAAATTCCCGCCCACCAAATGCTTTGAAGCCTTTGCTTCTATCTTTGCAAATGGCGGCTCCTATATTAAGAAGACATATTTGGGAATTATACATTACATTATAAATGCCAGTATGGCTATTTTCGATGTTTTTATTATTAATTTCATACATCTCAATGATGGATAAATCATATTTAAAGAGAAAAATTATACGCTCAGACTGGGACTTGAACCCGGGACCCTTGGTTTTCTAGTCCAAGTGCTCTACCATTTGAGCTACCTGAGCAAGTACTGATCTAAACGCAAATCTTTCTCTATATACGTTGAAATTCCCGCCCACCAAATGCTTTGAAGCCTTTGCTTCTATCTTTGCAAATGGCGGCTCCTATATTAAGAAGACATATTTGGGAATTATACATTACATTATAAATGCCAGTACGGCTATTTTCGATGTTTTTATTATTAATTTCATACATCTCAATGATGGATAAATCATATTTAAAGAGAAAAATTATACGCTCAGACCGGGACTTGAACCCGGGACCCTTGGTTTTCTAGTCCAAGTGCTCTACCATTTGAGCTACCTGAGCAAGTACCGATCTAAACGCAAATCTTTCTCTATATACGTTGAAATTCCCGCCCACCAAATGCTTTGAAGCCTTTGCTTCTATCTTTGCAAATGGCGGCTCCTATATTAAGAAGACATATTTGGGAATTATACATTACATTATAAATGCCAGTACGGCTATAATGTAGACCTTGTAGAAGGACATAATACTAAATGCCCTATCTGAATCAGTTAGCAATGCCCAGATAATCCCTTTGATCACTGAGGAGATGGTGAATGTGATCAGGGAAACTGAAACTGATAAGGCTTACAGGTCAGACAGAATATTCAGTGAGCACCTTAAAAAGAGTTGCCATATACTCAATAAAGCCTGGAATTCCATACTCTACCAATTCCGTGTAAATCATCAGTACCAGAGAAATGGAGATCATGCCCCTTTCATTCCTCATTCACCCCACATCTCCTATCCAATGTACTTTACAAGTCTTAACTGTTCTTAATACATCATATTTCCCATAAAGATCAGGTAACTCACTGTTAGGTAGTCTTCTCCATTTGCCTGTCTGTTCGTCTTTTTTTGGGCTAAAAATTTTTCCTAAGAACTTTTTTCTCAAATACTCATACTCTTTTCTCCTCCCTTAATATAAGAGTCCACATCCATATATCATTACTGGGAAATAACAGTTTTATCTGCTATATGAAATTTATTTATTGCATTTATTATTATCCCCATGTTGAATTTTGTGATTTTGCCTGGTTTTCTTTGTCACAGATTGTTCACAGTAGAACTGCTGTTATCAAGACCTGGATATGTTTGTGAAATGTATCGCAAAGTTGATGTGAAACATCGTTTATTCTTATTGGATTGTATATATTCTATGATAACTTCATCATCTAAGACATCAGTTCCTACATGTGCTATTACATTTTTGGCTAATGAGTTCAAAACTCACTCAGATTGTATTCTCAAAACTTGTAGTACTTATGTTGATAAACTGGAACCTGCAGAAGTCTCCAAATTGTTACAGTTATTGGCATCTGCTTGTGCTGACTCCACACATCAGGTTCAACTTCAAAACGATAAATCTCTTCTCATTAATTGTGCAGGTAAACAAAAAAAAATTACCAATATGTCTTTCTTCAAGGAGTGATTTTGGAAATAAACAGGATGAAAATCCAACAAATTACAATTAAGAATAAGAAGAATCTAGAAAGAAAAATTAACGTTCGGACCAGGATTCTAACCCAGATTTCTGACTCTTAAGTGTCAGAGCAATACTAATTACAAATTCCAGTCTGAACGTTAATTTTTTCTTTCTAAATTAAAACTATGCCAAGTCCGGAAAATGTTAATTAAAAATATAACGTCTAAATATGAAGCTTTACTGCTTAAAAAGTAAAGTATAAATTTTCAGTAAAAAATATTTTGAATAGAAGTCGTTAGATGGCGTTGATGGTAGCGATGGCTACCGACCTTCTGATGAAAGAGAATTATATAAGTGCAAAAAATTGTTAATGTTCTTATCGAGGTTCAGATGGCATAATCGGTATCGCACAAATTCTTAATAAAAAATATTTTGAATAGAAGTTGTTAGATTGCATTGATGGTAGTGATGGCTACCGACCTTCTGTTGAAAGTGAATTATATGAGTGAAAAGAATTGTTGACATTTATATTGGGCATAATTGGTATCGCACTAATACGTAGAGTCAGAGATCTGAACATTAATTTTCCTTTCTAAATTAAAACTATATCCAATTCTGGAAAATGTTTATTTAAAATATAACACCTAGAAAATATATTTATTTTTCAGTTGTTTTATATATAGTTCCCTCAGCATAACTTTTATACTTAAAGACCATCATTGAAATGTTTTCACCATACCTGATTTGTTTTTCTTCCAGAGTTTTTACTATACTTTTATTTTTGACATATTTAGTATCTGATTTGTCAGCATATTTAAAATTGGTAACAAATCTCCTGCATGTGCTGTTGACAGCCTTTCTGTTTTGGCAAATGAGACTTGTACAATGTTGCAGGTTAAGACAAAAAACTTCCTCTTCAAAGGATCACAATTAACTCTTGAACATAAATACTTAAATGGAATAGTCTGAGACATATTACGAGCTTAACTCATTGCCTTGCAAATGAAAAAGAAAGATGCATGCATTAATACTGATTTTTACTAATAAATTTCAAAAACAAATCTTGTAAGCAAGCAACCTTACCCATTAGTTGTTTGTCAAAAATAGTTCTGTTAGAATTCAAATTTGCTCAACACAATAAAAAAAGAAATCTTGGCATTATAGCTTCAAAAATCCAAGGCCAACTTGCTGTCATTAGCTAGTAGAAGACTGCAAGGAGTTACATGGTTACCATGACACAGACGATCAACCTAAGTTCAGTTTTCAAAACCAGATGATGCTTTTTATTTCAAATAGCTACTCACTTGTTCACAATAGGCTGAATGGACTCCACTCTGAACATTATACTAAAGAAAAATTTCTATAGTAAAACCAGGAATTGATACTGGGACTCCTGGAATGCTAGTCAGACATGTTAACCATTACACCACAAAGGCAGTTTCAACACAATAATAATATACGAGGGTGGATCAAATATAAATCGGAATTTGTATCTGGAGGCTCTGGTAGCGAACTGCAAAGGTTGCAGTGTGGAGGGGAAGTTGGTGGGGGTGTCTGGAGTAGGGATCTTGATGTGTCGCACTCCGAAGAGCGGCCGCTTGCTTCAGTATGCCATGAGCGAGCAAGAGGTACACACGTCTGTTGCACAACACATTATTATTAAGTTTTTGGCAAAAGAAGGCACTAAACCTTCTGAAATTTTGAGAAGGCTCCATGCGCAGTTCAGGGAAGCAACCCTTTTGAAGACCAGGTGTATGATTGGCGCAAAAGAATTTTAGCGGGCCGGGATTCAGTGTAAAATGAGCCTCACCAAAGACAGCAACAAGCATCACTGCAGACAACATTCATTCTGTATGGGACCTTATTGAGGAGGATCAGCGTGTAACAATTTCTGAAATTGCTTCACACGTTGGAATAAGCTTCGGAAGTGTTCAAGCCATCATCAGTGATGAACTTAAATTCCGAAAATTGTCTGCCAGGTGGGTTCCTCGGCTCCTCAGCCAGGAACAAAAAAAATTGACAAAAATGCATTGGACACCTCTGGAACATTCTCCTTACAGTCCAGATTTGTCACCCTGTGACTACCATTTGTTTGGGCCACTGAAAGAAGACCTGGGAGAAAGGCAGTTTGGTGACAATGAAGCGGTAGAGGAGTTCGTGTGCAACTGGCTGACTACACGTCATCCCTTATTCTTCAAGGACGGCATCAAAAATTTGCCAACTCAATGGCAAAAGTGTGTTGGAAATGCAGGAGACTATGTAGAAAAATGAGGTGGTGGTTTTGTATTTTTTTGTTAATTCAATAAAATTGTAAACAATTCCGGTTTATATTTGATTCACCCTCGTAGTAATTTTATATTGTTTGCTTTAATATTTTGTAAAAAAATTGGTTCTTTTGCTTGAATTGATGTGGAGTAAAGTAGACACACTTCAAAGCTTTACTATTGGCTAACACCATAGGCAGGAAATTTTCCAACTACTACCTGCTAAGTATAATTAATTTTTTATTACAAATATGTTAGCTGTTATAGTGGAATTAATGGATCTTTGGACTTGTGACAGTCACTATTTGAGAATTTTGGGTCTATGTTGGTCATGGCAATGTATTCAATAGTGACATCATCAAATCACTGTGAGACAAACTGAGAGGTCTTGCAAAGTATTTTTCAATGTTGCAAGTTTTCCAAAATACACACACATTGTTTTAGTTCAGATTTTGTTCATTGTATTGTATTTCCATTCTTGTTGTAAATTATGATTATTTTTACTATTCTTAACAATATATTACCACATACAAATTATAAATTCTGGGATGCTGATGTACTCCTTGCCGTCTTTCCATGTATGAAAATCAACATTATACTCCTCCTTTAGACCCCAGTTGTAATTGTAAAAGTCCAAAGATTAGTTAATCCTACTGCAGTATTAAATAGGGCAGTTACATAGTACTAAAGTACTAAATATTACGTTCAAAGGTAGATAATTATAAATGTTTTAATATTTTAAGGAAATAACACTATGAGGTTTATTTTAGATAACATGAGTTAGATATGTACTCATAGTTAAATATGGGAAATAACATTGAGGTTCTCATTTTAGAATAGAATAGAATAGATTTTATTTAGCCTGGTGGAGTTAAGGCCATATGGCCTTCTCTTCCACTCACCAGGACAAACATATGTTACATATAAATACAAAAAATTACAATAATAGTACATACTAAACAATTAAATATCTGTCAAATTGAATAATAACGAAAATATTGTCTAATAATACAATAAAATTAAATACAATTAAAATTAAATGAATGAGAGAATATATACAGAAAGGAATAACAGCTCAAATCTACTATACATAAAAAGAAAAGAAAAAATACAAAGAAAGTAATAAACTATATGAATTAATCTATCGCTTATTATACAAGGCATTAGGTGAATGTATTGACTAATCTTAAAACTGTTTTTATTAAATAATGAAAAAACAAATTATTAATTTTTAAAAAGTAATATTAGTGAGTTGTTTCTGTTAATAATTTTATTTTCAATTTGTTTCTGAAAGATGGTAAAGTTTGGCAGTCTCTGACATAGGATGGAAGGGAATTCCATGTTCTAGCAAGAGAAACTGTAAAAGATTTTGAATAATAGGTAGTATGATGAGGAGGCATATAAAGGACAATGTGCTCAAGGGTTCGGGTATCTAAATTATGTGTATCAGAGAGTCTAGTGAAGCGGTGTGATAAATAATAATGTAATGATGTGTGTAATATTTTATGGAGAAGGCATAGGGAATGGATAACCAATAAAAAATTGAACACCCCAGATAGTAAAAAAACCTGGATTTTATCAAATTAGTTGTGAAGACTGCAATAAAGTATACAAAAAGGAATTTGGACACTCACACAAAGGAACATTTTAGAAATATTAAAAATGGTGAAATTGAAAAATCAGCTATTACTTAGTTTCGATGTTTTTATTATTAATTTCATACATCTCAATGATGGATAAATCATGTTTAAAGAGAAAAATTATACGTTCAGACCGGGACTTGAACCCGGGACCCTTGGTTTTCTAGTCCAAGTGCTCTACCATTTGAGCTACCTGAGCAAGTACCGATCTAAACGCAAATCTTTCTCTATATACGTTGTAATTCCCGCCCACCCAATGCTTTGAAGCCTTTGCTTCTATCTTTGCAAATGGCGGCTCCTATATTAAGAAGACATATTTGGGAATTATACATTACATTATAAATGCCAGTACGGCTATTTTCGATGTTTTTATTATTAATTTCATACATCTCAATGATGGATAAATCATATTTAAAGAGAAAAATTATACGCTCAGACCGGGACTTGAACCCGGGACCCTTGGTTTTCTAGTCCAAGTGCTCTATCATTTGAGCTACCTGAGCAAGTACCGATTAATGTAATGTATAATTCCCAAATATGTCTTCTTAATATAGGAGCTGCCATTTGCAAAGATAGAAGCAAAGGCTTCAAAGCATTGGGTGGGCGGGAATTACAACGTATATAGAGAAAGATTTGCGTTTAGATCGGTACTTGCTCAGGTAGCTCAAATGGTAGAGCACTTAGACTAGAAAACCAAGGGTCCCGGGTTCAAGTCCCGGTCTGAGCGTATAATTTTTCTCTTTAAATATGATTTATCCATCATTGAGATGTATGAAATTAATAATAAAAACATCAAAAATAGCCGTACTGGCATTTATAATGTAATGTATAATTCCCAAATATGTCTACCATTTGAGCTACCTGAGCAAGTACCGATCTAAACGCAAATCTTTCTCTATATACGTTGTAATTCCCGCCCACCCAATGCTTTGAAGCCTTTGCTTCTATCTTTGCAAATGGCGGCTCCTATATTAAGAAGACATATTTGGGAATTATACATTACATTATAAATGCCAGTACGGCTATTTTCGATGTTTTTATTATTAATTTCATATACATCTCAATGATGGATAAATCATATTTAAAGAGAAAAATTATACGCTCAGACCGGGACTTGAACCCGGGACCCTTGGTTTTCTAGTCCAAGTGCTCTATCATTTGAGCTACCTGAGCAAGTACCGATTAATGTAATGTATAATTCCCAAATATGTCTTCTTAATATAGGAGCTGCCATTTGCAAAGATAGAAGCAAAGGCTTCAAAGCATTGGGTGGGCGGGAATTACAACGTATATAGAGAAAGATTTGCGTTTAGATCGGTACTTGCTCAGGTAGCTCAAATGGTAGAGCACTTAGACTAGAAAACCAAGGGTCCCGGGTTCAAGTCCCGGTCTGAGCGTATAATTTTTCTCTTTAAATATGATTTATCCATCATTGAGATGTATGAAATTAATAATAAAAACATCAAAAATAGCCGTACTGGCATTTATAATGTAATGTATAATTCCCAAATATGTCTTCTTAATATAGGAGCCGCCATTTGCAAAGATAGAAGCAAAGGCTTCAAAGCATTTGGTGGGCGGGAATTACAACGTATATAGAGAAAGATTTGCGTTTAGATCGGTACTTGCTCAGGTAGCTCAAATGGTAGAGCACTTGGACTAGAAAACCAAGGGTCCCGGGTTCAAGTCCCGGTCTGAGCGTATAATTTTTCTCTTTAAATATTACTTAGTTTGTTGGAAAGTCATAAAATTGAAAAAGAGGCTAAACTTCTAAAACATTTGAAAAAACCTTTAGAATTGACAGTTTGGGAGAAGATATATATCCAGAAGAACAAATTTATATCCATGAATTTTTAAATTTCTGATGAACAGGACCTGATCTCAAAGTTCAAGTGCTCTACCATTTGAGCTACCTGAGCAAGTACCGATTAATGTAATGTATAATTCCCAAATATGTCTTCTTAATACAGGGTGGACCGCTCGAATGGACCTAATTTCAATTGCTTGTTATTGGCAAACGGTTGAAGATAGAAACTTAAAACAACGTTCATATTACAGAAAAACTCACCAAGTTTTGATATCCAGATCACCACATCTCTATATGAGCCCCAGCAGTCACTGTGACGATATCAAAGCGATGAACAATTTCTTGCCAAGTACGTTGGAGTATGTCTTCTGGAATGTTCTCAATAGCCTCTATGATGCGCTCACGAAGATCACGAAGGTCTTTGACTGGGGTGGTGTAAACTTTATCTTTGACATAGCCCCAGAGAAAGAAATCCAGTGGTGTTAAATCGGGAGATCTCGGGGGCCACGCGATTGGTCCTCCCCTACCAATCCAACGGCCAGGGAAAATGTTGTCCAAAGTCGTACGAACTTCATTGGACCAGTGGGGAGGAGCACCATCTTGCTGGAAAACGATGTTAGGCTGCAGTTGTTCAATTTGTGGAAAGAAGAACTGCTCCAGCATGTCAAGATATGTGGTACCACGAACAGTTTTTCTCGGCGAAGAAAACGGTCCAATGACCTTATTATGTGACAAACTGCACCAAACATTCATCTTCGGACTATCACGAACATGCCTTGAATAGCGTGAGGATTCTCCGATCCCCAGATCCGCACATTATGCCGGTTTACCTTGCCTGACAAATGGAAAGTGGCTTCGTCCGAGAAGAAAATCTTGGTCATGAAGTCAGGATCAGCGCCGAGACGGTCCAGCATCGTATTGGCGAATTCCACTCGTTTCGGCATGTCATTCGGCTCCAGACGTTGCACTAACTGCACTTTATATGCGTGCAGTTTGAGGCGTTTGTGGACAATCCGTTGTAATGTCGATTTTGGTATTTGAAGTTCCCGCGAAGCTCTTCTTAATGACTTCCGGGGGCTTCGCTCAAATGCGGCTTGAACATTTGCTACCATTTCATCGGATGCTCTGCGACCACCACCATGCTTCTTCAACACAGATCCTGTAGCTAATAATGTATCACGCCACTTCTTTATGCTTCTAGCAGTTGGAGCATCACGGTTAAACACACGCCGGAACTCCCTTTGAACTCTAATGATTGATTTAAACTCCGCATACCACAAAACAGCTTGCGCTTTCATCTGCGGAGTCGCCATTTTCACAAACAATTAAATCTAAGAACGAGAAACGTATCTTTGTGCCATCTACCGACAGGATTCGAAATTTGGTGAGTTTTTCTGTACTATGAACGTTGTTTTAAGTTTCTATCTTCAACCGTTTGCCAGTAACAAGCAATTGAAATTAGGTCCATTCGAGCGGTCCACCCTGTATAGGAGCTGCCATTTGCAAAGATAGAAGCAAAGGCTTCAAAGCATTGGGTGGGCAGGAATTACAACGTATATAGAGAAAGATTTGCGTTTAGATCGGTACTTGCTCAGGTAGCTCAAATGGTAGAGCACTTAGGCTAGAAAACCAAGGGTCCCGGGTTCAAGTCCCGGTCTGAGCGTATAATTTTTCTCTTTAAATATGATTTATCCATCATTGAGATGTATGAAATTAATAATAAAAACATCAAAAATAGCCGTACTGGCATTTATAATGTAATGTATAATTCCCAAATATGTCTTCTTAATATAGGAGCCGCCATTTGCAAAGATAGAAGCAAAGGCTTCAAAGCATTTGGTGGGCGGGAATTACAACGTATATAGAGAAAGATTTGCGTTTAGATCGGTACTTGCTCAGGTAGCTCAAATGGTAGAGCACTTGGACTAGAAAACCAAGGGTCCCAGGTTCAAGTCCCGGTCTGAGCGTATAATTTTTCTCTTTAAATATTACTTAGTTTGTTGGAAAGTCATAAAATTGAAAAAGAGGCTAAACTTCTAAAACATTTGAAAAAACCTTTAGAATTGACAGTTTGGGAGAAGATATATATCCAGAAGAACAAATTTATATCCATGAATTTTTAAATTTCTGATGAACAGGACCTGATCTCAAAGTTCATCAAATCAGCACCAGATAACAATGTTATAGATGAAGATTCCAATGAAAATCTGGTAGTCATAATATCGGCTGAAGATGAGAGGGATGTCCTCTTGAAAACTCTAGTTCCCGTGTTTAAAAAAAACATGAAATATGAGGTATGATAAGAAAATGACATTCATTCATTAGATATGCACTACTCACCACATATTTGTAGCTTTTTGAAGACTCTGAATTTCGATGCCTAACAATTTAGGCATCAAAACTCAAAATAGTCTTCAAAAAAGCTACAAATATGAGGTGAGTAATACATATCTAACTCATATTATCTAAATATCAATGTTTCTATTTAGTGATCTAAGTTATATTAAATTAGATTGCAATATATGATGATCATGGTGGTACATGAAGCATATTCTACCCTAAGTTTGTCGGTTAAGTAAAATGAGTGTAAGATACAACCTCATAGTGATTTATTCCTATAAAAGTTCAAAAAGAGTGTATATTAGTTGACTCAATAATTCTTGGAATTTATTTCTATTTCCCTTCACTATCCAAGTTCCAACTGATATTTACATAAATATTTTCTTTTTTTATGTTTCCATTCTAGTTTTGCTGAAGAATATTCATAGTCTAGGGAAATCAGGAGAAAATAACTTCTCAGTTATACAGAAAATGTCAGATTTATCAATAGCAACACAAGATACTGATATTGTGGATCATCCTGCATTTGGATTTAAAAGTAGCTTGATTCAGATGTTGGCAAATCTTTGTTGGAAGCATCTCGACAACCAGAATGAGGTAAATCTTATGCTTTGTAACTTTAAAAGAATATGTAAACTAGATGGTTTTAGGGAATCATTTATTAAATTTCATGGATATCACATATTGTGGTAATGTTTCAGATTCGTGAACTGGATTGTATTTCTGTGCTTCTTGACTGCTGTAATATTGATGCAAGGAATCCATGTATCCTTTTATAGCTATTTTAGTTTCATTTATTTACTTTTTCTTATTTTGAAACTTACATTAATTGCTATGACTCTAAGCAGCCAAATTTGTTAGACTGCTGTAAAATTACAGTTGGTTTTGAAGAAGTAGTACTTACCAGCCATGCTCACCTCTTGTTATCAAATTCATGGCTCAAACTCAGCTGGATATGATGAGG
The DNA here is from genome assembly GCA_030220185.1 of Diploptera punctata. Taxonomy (NCBI): domain Eukaryota; kingdom Metazoa; phylum Arthropoda; class Insecta; order Blattodea; family Blaberidae; genus Diploptera; species Diploptera punctata. The sequence goes on from JASPKZ010003852.1 coordinate 3,010,341, forward strand.
CATTTGGCTATATCTAATCCCAAGCGGGACCAATTACAAACTTTTCAGTAGGCTTTGGATACTTCATCTGAAGGCGACTTATGAAGGAGCAGAGGGCACAGCCACTTATCTACTCCCACTGGATTTATGAGTCTAGCGCAGGCACAACCACTGCCAGGTTTGGTTCACTTTATTTGGTAGCACTCATTGCTTTCTAAAAGAGCTTGGAGAATCAGGCAAAGCGGGACCCCGAATGGGATGGAACTTAGTTCGGCCTCCCACCATTAAGGTGCAAGAGAACCCTAACAGGGAAAACCTCGCGAAGGTGCCCACACTGCTATTGCAGGCCCACCGCTCTTGCCCTGCCACAATAATTACCTATGCTCATAGGTATTACAGCCAAGGACTTGCAAAGTGCACCCTTACAAGGGGAATCCAGTTGGCACAAGATGTCCTCAAGTCTATGTGCTTTTATTGTAAGTTCCTCCAGTCATAATATGTTAGGTGGGTGTAGATAGGACCACCTACTTAAATGAGGGCCTATAGTCAAGGAATAATTCCCTGGATATGCACTCTGCTAAGCCGGTAGTGCCTCCCTTAACATAATTAGAGGAGCAAAGCCTCATGGTCTAAGAATCCATGATAAATCTCTATAGAGAGTCATAGTTACTCCCGCAGTACCAAATGTCTTTTAATATTTCTATAAACCTTAATATTTGAATTCTTTCCTTTAGACTTGGAATTAGCCCGTTGACATCCCAGTGTGGGTAAGGGCTTCCTGTTACAGGGTGACTTACAGAAAATGCTTCAAACAAGTCATTTCTGTGGCACTTAAGATTTCTTCACACGGGTCTCTCAATGTTCATAGCTTTCTTCTTTACTTAAAAATGAAAAATTAAAGATTTATATACAAATTTCTAGAGTTAATTACAAATCAAATTAGATATTAGGAACCATAGTATGTGCAATAGTTTCTCACAATTTTAAGTACAGTATATGATAGAATTGTGTGTGTATGTGTATAATATATATATATATATATACACACACACACACACACACACACAGAATTTGTGAATTAATGTAAAGGCAAGTTATGAAGTCTAATAGATAATAATATAGAATTTTATTGCCTTAACTACAAGACAGTAATCATACAATGGGTAGTATTTGCTATGCGCAATCTGTGTGAGAATAATCTAGCCAATCAGGCTGTTGTTGCTGGTATGACTATGCAAGGGGTTGTGGACTCCAGTGTGTTGCTTGAAATGGGGCTATCCATCCATGAAGACGAACAAAATAAGATTATATTGTTACCTCTAGAAAAGAAAAATATGTCATAACATTCATAGTTAAATATGTAAAATAATGTCGGCTGAAGATAAGAGGGATTCCTCTTGAAAACTGCAGTTCCCATGTTTAAAAAAAACATGAAATATGAGGTAAGATAAAACGTGACTCATTCATTCATTAAATGTCATAACATATTAATATGTTCAGATATTTGTTTTACACATTATCATCAATTGATGTTTGTAAGATAACACTTGTTCTTGGGCCTTTGCAAAACCTTTTATTGTTGCTGAAATTATTCTGTTCACTTGTGTAAACTTACCTCTAAATCTTTGGCAATATGTTGCAAGTCCATGAACTAAGCACGTAGAATGGAGCGTACTGGAATAAAAAAAAAAACTTAAAGAGCAGTTGCAGTTTCAAGCAAATATGCTGCAGAATCAGAATATATAACTAATACCTTCTCCTCTTGCATTCCAGTCGGTCACAGAACTTTTAATCCATCATTTACTAATTTTGCAATAATTGAGTGATTTGTACAGACCAAACTCTTTACAGTAGAGCAAACACAGCTTTGAGGCAATCTCAGGATCTAGCTTCCCCACCACAAGGTTTGCAATAAATCTGTTGTTTCTCAACAGTAACCCACATGAAAGCATTTCCTATATACCTTCTTATGTTGTCCATTGTCTCATCATAGCAGAGTTGAAGATACTTTTTTCGTAGTGCTGTTTGGCAAGAAACATGTTGCTAGCAATATTTTTCCAGGAGAGATGTAAATTCAGATACTTCAATTCATAGTTAAATATGGGAAATAACATTATGAGGTTCTTATTATATCTTACCTCATAGTTTGTGTTTCCTTAAACACGGGAACTGCAGTTTTCAAGAGGAAACATCCCTCTGAAAACATAAACTATGAGGTAAGATGTAAAAAAATTACTCATTCTTCAGACACTTTAAGTTTATACCATGGAATATTGGCTGCAATAATCACACTGTGAAAATCTTTATAAAAAGAGTTGCTTGAAAGTGAAGGATTCATCTGTGTTAAAAGTATTTGTTTCTTCTGTAGATCTAATGGTTTCTTTCTGTGATGAGCACTTCTTGCATATTGTTCAAGCTGGAATTTCATATAAAAGCAATATGTTTGTTGCATTTAATATTTAATTTTATGTTTGTTGCATGCTTGACAAATCAGTATTTTATTATCATATATTAAATTAATGTTGGGAAGTAAACATTATGAGGTATAATCATTAAAATTCATCGGAGAACATATTGTTTACAACTATGAGGTGAATTGTTTAAACAATATGTTCTCCGATGAATTTTAATAAATTTTATCATCAGTTGTGAAGGACTTATCAACTGCAATCCATGATTTAAACTTTGAAGCCAACTAGATTGCACTGGTGGCAAGTTGATACTAGAGAAAACTCACGTTGAATTAACTGTTTCCTTCAACTGTATAAATAAAATTAAAATCTACTTGAGGCATTTCAGAAGTAAAAATTCTTTATGAACAGAAGAAAAAAAATGGTCACAAAAATTAGTTCAGAAAAATATTTCTATTGCATTTTAAAATATTTCTACATGTTTCATTATGCAGGTGGCTAATCTAAAGCCATCTGCAAAATGTCCTGATGAAAGCATTCCCCTTGTTCATCACTAACTGCATCCAAATCTTGAGGAAAAAATTGAAATGAGGATGCAGGAAGTGAATTTTGTCAGGCATCCTGCATCCTAAATTCTTGTAATTTTGAAGGAGGTTCCTCTCTAGTTCTTCTCTTCTTTCTTGTTGCCAAGGAACCCAATGAGAACACTTTTAAATGATTCTTATTCTTCAAGTTCGTTTTGAGTTCATAATTAAAAAAAAAAACTTTGGTCACTAATCACTTTTTTAATCTGAGGTCTAATGAATATTCCTTCTTTTAATTTTGCATCACTCAAACCAGATAACATTCTTTACGTATATCAGTTTTATCCATAGCTTTCACAAATATATTTCTTTAGTTTAAATTTTACATTATGTCATTTTTATTATTGATTTAACATTTCTCACTGAAAGATAAATTAAATTTGAAGAGAAAAATTTTCGTCTAGACCGAGACTCGAACCCGGGACATTTGGCTTTCCGGGCCAAATGCTCTACCAACTGAGCTACCAAGGCGAGTTGCAATCTAGATGCAAATTTTTCTCTTATATACGTTGTAATTCCCTCTTGCCAAATGCTTTTGAAACCATTGCTTCTATCTTTGCAAATGGTGGCTTCTTGGTTAAGAAGACATTTATTGGGAATGTAACATTACTTCATAAAGCTAGTAAGGCTTCTAATGATGTTTTTATTATTGATTTAACATTTCTCACTGGAAGATAAATTATATTTGAAGAGAATTACAACATATATAAGAGAACAATTTGCATCTAGATCGCAATTCGCCTCGGTAGCTCAGTTGGTAGAGCATTTGGCCCAGCAAGCCAAAGGTCCCAGGTTTGAGTCTCGGTCTAGGCGAAAATTTTTCTCTTCAAATATAATTTACATTATGTCGCCTAGGAGTGAATTCTTCTCATTTTGGTTGTTCTTGTCCATGTATAAATGTGTATCATGGCTGTCCCAAAGACACAGAAAACAAGGTTATGTAGTGAATCTACCCAGCATTCATAATAGAAGATTCTAACTTTAAGATCTCTGCAAATGTTCATATTGCAGTTCTCATATTTAATGGCTGCAAGAATATGACACACTTTTTTATAGGTTTCCTTTATTGCTACATAGTGTGTTACAGGTATAGAGGGAAGTATTATTATTGTGTAACAAAATAGTCTTTAAACTCATTTTAGAAGCATCTATAAACAACTGTCGTCCTTCAGAATTATGTGTAAAATTAATTTTTAATATTTAATTTTAGGAAGTGATATTTTGAGGTTATTTTAATAAAATTATTTTCAGTCTGATCATCTTACCTCAATATTAATGTTGATTTGTTCTTGGACATGTTTCAAAACAATTTTGTTTTATTGTCAAGGTAAGATGTTCAGACTGAAAATAATTTAATTTTTAATCAGTTTTTTTTGACATCACTGCATGCAAAGACTCCAGAATCTGTAACTGTAAAATATGGTAATAAATCCTTATTTCTTTTTCTAAATGCTGAAACCATAATATTCTATGAAATACCTTCAATTCGTGAAGATGATATCCTAGAATCTAAGCCAGGTGTTTAGGAAGTACAAATCATGTACCACATTATTAAGTTCCACCTGTATTATTAAATGTAGTTCTTCTACTTCCTCTTGTGGAATGTAGATGTAGGTGTACTCATTTGATGAAGAGAATAGCATTTCATCAGAAGACATATTGCCAGACTCCGATTCTTCTTGTAGTATTGGAGGTGGAATGGGAACAGCTAAATTTTTCTCCTTGAGGTATTGGCCTCATAGTCAGTGGCAGATTAGATACTTATGGCACTCGTATTTCTTACAGAAAATCCAGTTATGTTAGTTACACAAAAATAAAAGTAATCTTTTTTTTGTTTATGCCACATCATTGGCATATCAAAAGATAAGTGATCTTTCTTGTCCTTTAATCACTGAGTTAGTCTAGTACTACACCTTGTACAAGATACATGGGAAACCCAAGCATGACTATGGTTGCAAAGACCGCAATTAAAATAAAATTTGTAGGATATCTCAAGAAGTTGAGAAATTTGCAAACTCTTAGATTTCAGACAGAAAATAAATTTTATTTCAAATGAAAATACTTTTGCTAAATTAGTTGAAAACTAAAGATATGCTATATATATACTTATTTTAGGAATTCACACTATGAGGTATATTCATTCACCTAAATATATATATAAATTTGTTAATTACTAAAAAAATTGCCCATGATGGGAAACAAATTTAATTATATATTCGTGATCAGCTTATCAGACAATAATAATCCTCTTTCGGTTTCGCTGTACAAAAAAATTGTTGAGTAGTATAATTAGAATTTTAAATAGAAAATTATAGTCTAAAATAACATTATCTTGTTGAAGTTAAAAGTTTGATCTTAGATGTAAAATATTAAATCGTTTGATTTTTAACTAGATGTTTAAATCATATTCAAGTTATAAATGTTATTGATAAATATTTGTGGCAGTGAATCATAATTTTAACAAAATTGTATTGATAATAATAATAATTTATTTTCATTTCTTATTTATTTAATATGCTGTTCAACAACCCTAGGGTTTTAGAAATCAACATGGAAATGCATAATAGTTATTTATGTAGCAAGAGTATTATTATGGTTATGCCCTGAGGGCATAGGTTACCAGGCCAAAGGCCTTTAACTCAAGGCTTGGTAAGTCACGTGAGGTATAATAACTAATACTACCCGTGGTGCTTATATAATTTTATGTGTTTGTACTTTATAATGAAAAGGAAAGAAATGGTTATTAAAACATGAAATGTACATAAGCAAATTACTTGATTATCACTTTTTTATATCCAGCTGTTAACTTCATTGGAGTTGTATCTAGGGAGTTTGTTTATTCAATAATACATTCAAAATGGAATAATATGTAAATCTTTCAGAAGAAATTTGTGGATTGGCAAGATGAGTTGTTGGTGTACAAGGAGTATCTATAAATGAAAGTGGTGATATGAATATTACAAATGGTGAATCTGTATTACTGCCCTTAATATGAGTTTCATAGGAAAATTTAACATGTAATTTCTATTTCAGTTCCTATACAGACTAAATTGTAGAATTAAATTAATGTTTTTATTACCTCACCTCATATCCTTTTTCTTCTAGACTGCAGTTTCGGAGCTTATCTCCACATTCTTTTGACATGGAGATAAGCTCCGAAACTGCAGTCTAAAAGAAAAAAGGATATGAGGTGAGGTAATAAAAAACATTAAATCATTTGGAGTCTGTTTTATCTTACCTCAATATTAATGTTGATTTGTTTTTGAACATGTTTTGATTATATCATAATCATCATCAGCATCTTGCCCAGTCTGATGATGATTATGATATAATCGAAACATGTTCAAGAACAAATCAAAATTAATATTGAGGTAAGATAAAACAACCTCAAAATATTACTTCCTGAAATAAAACATTAATAAAAACATTAGTTTAATTCTTAAATTAAACCTCATAGTGTTTTTTTCCCTGTGAAAGTTAAATAGACTAAATTGTATTTAAATTAATATTGGGAAGTAAACATTATGAGGTTATATCATTAATAGTGAGTGGAGAACATATTTTAATCGACTCACCTCATACATTTTCAAACTTCTTTGATACCGACGGTTTCAGACAATATCATGTGGAAGCCATGACTGAAGAAGGACATGATATTGTCTGAAACCGTCGATATCAAAGAAGTTTTGAAAATGTATGAGGTGAATTGATTAAAATATGTTCTCCACTCACTATTAAGACTAAATTGTGTTTAAAAGTTAGTTTTGCTAATTGTAAATGTTTGATTGGTGTAATTAATGTTTTTGTATGCACGGTAAACTTAATGCTTGTGTGGGCATTCTGAAAATTGTTTTGCCCACAGAGGTATTATGAAATCAATTACATATACTGTATCCTAACGATAAACCAACAATTATAAAGTACTAAGACATAAAATATAATAAAATAGTGAGGGAGAGAGAGAAAAATGATAATGATTTATATATTGAAATAGAAGAAAATCTGAATCATTAGTGAGTTAATGATATATCAAGATTGATGCTCATATCACTAATGTTCAAAATCATAGAAATGCTTACTATAAAAATCATCATCATCCGGTATCATGGCAGCTGCTGCTGTCTTCCGGAAACCAAATGTCATTCCTCTCTGTCCATCCATTGATCTTCCTCCAATCCTCTGATATTCATAGCCACTTATACCCCTTCTATCCAAGTTTTCTTCGGTCTTCCTCCTTTCCATTGGGATCCATTCCATAACAATTTTAGGTAGTCTTTGCTCTGGCATTCTTTTGACATGGCCATACCACTGTAATCTTTTCTTTTCTATAATGTCTATGATGTCTGACTCCTCTTGTACACCCATAATTTCCCTTATTTCTTTATTTCATATTCTATCCATTCTAGATTTTCCAGCTGATCATCTTAAAACATCCATTTCTGTACTTAAAATTCTTTTCATTTCCCTGGTAGGAATATGCCAGACTTTAGCACCATATGTTAAAATGCTCTGAATTATGGTTTGATATATTTATAATTTTCTATTTTTTTGTAACTTTTTGCTCCACCAAACAGAGTTTAAAGTATTTATTGCTTATTTTGTTTGTGCGATTCTATTTTTAATTTCCACTGTGTTAGGTCTCTTCTTCTTCTTCCTTCCAAGTATTAGGCCAAGGCCTGTTACGATCCTATAGAAAATTTTCCCTCCAGCGTTTCATAGGACGACCCAGTGATCTTCGTCCTCTTGGTATATAATTATAAACAGCTTTGGGGATCCGATTTGAACTCATTCTTTCAAGATGGTGTTTCCAATTTAGTTGGTACCTGTGTTAGGTCTGAATGGTCTAATTTTGTTCCTAAATAAGTGCATTCAATACTAGGTTTTAGTTCTTCTCCGTTGTTGAAATTTATATTTTCCATTTCTTCTCCTATACACAGATATTTAGTTTTCTCAATATTTATATAAAGTCCCCATTTTTCATATTCTTATTTTAGTTTTTTGCCATATATTCTATGTCATTGTGGTCTTGTGCTGTTAATACCTGGTCGTGCAAAATTTAGTGGTACTATAAAAATTAGTATCATAAATAGGTTGCAAGGTAGGAAGTTAATTAAATTTTCTACCTTTGATATATATCCAGTAACTTGGTTGTATTAATATAAATTGATTATTTTTGTTAGCTTAATGGATCCTCAGAATGTGGAAATGTTTGAGTTTTCCATGCAAATTTGAAGTTTAGTATATATCAATAATAATAATGACTAGGAGTCTGGAAACACATGTTATTAGGCATTGTCATCTCAACTACTACTAAATAAATGTTACATTCATAAGAATTAAATTAATCATGAAATAATCACGATTAATTTAATTCTTATGAATTTGAACCTCATAATGTTAAAAATTCCCAAATTTAATATATAAATGTTACATTAATTATATATTACATAAAATGGTGATTCCTTCAGTATTATGCATGTGAATTGCAGTCTATTACTTTGAAAGAGGAGAAATAGTTACATGCAATTGAGAATAATGTTGTAAGAAAAATTTTGACCAAAGTGTGACAAAAGTTGGATAGAGAAAATTACATAACAGTGAATTGGCCTTTAAGGGAAACCAGATATAGCAGGACATATGGGAAGGAAAGAAGGACATGGAAACTTTTTAGGAAAACCAAAGAGAAAATGCTCAGTAAAAAGGCCAAGAATCTGGGATAATAACATTAATCAGTCCAATCCCGTAGCCAAGGCATCATGCCTTGGTGCAGAGCTATGGGACTTACGTTGGTTCGAGCACAAGCTACAGTAAGTAATGACTCCAGGTCCAGGTTGACAAAACCAGCTGTAAAAGCTTGGGGATTTGACATGTTGACCGCATGTTACCCCTATACTGATTTACATGATCATAAGCTCTGTAAATGACAAGTAGATGTGAGGCCATCAGCTGGTTGATAGGCCAAGGGCCTTTTATGTCAGTCAAACCAATGAAGTTAATAATCGGGATTTGAAAGAGGTGAATTATAGGCATACAGGAAATGATGTTTTTATTATTGATTTAACATTTCTCACAGAAAGATAAATTATATTTGAAGAGAAAAATTTTCGCCTAGACCAAGGGTCCCGGGTTCGAGTCTCGGTCTAGGTGAAAATTTTTCTCTTCAAATATAATATAGGAAATGATTGGAAAAAATCTCAGGATAGGGATTATATATGTAGAGCTTATGTATGCTTGACCATGAACCTCTGGGTTTGATAGTGCCTTTGAGTTAGTTACTAAAAACCAGCAATGCTAAAATCTAACAACTTTCATACCTTACCATGAACATTAAAATCTAAATTTGGAAAAAAATGGTGGAATTTCTTGTCATGTAATATAATTCAGAAGAACAGAAACAGAGTTATGAATTTTGATATTCCGATGGAGGGTGACCTTGTTTGGAGGTTCTTTGGCCAACCACAGGATGGAGCTGACATCGACATCCAGGTGGTGCAACATAATGCAACATAAATAAAACCAGTCTGGGAAAGCTGAAGATAAAACAGAGAATTGTTTTGAAACATGTCCAAGAACAAATCAACATTAATATTGAGGTAAGATGTCCAGACCAAAAATAATATAATAACAAAAATAATATAATTCTTGTCATGTGCCTACTCATGTATAATATATTATCAACAAAAGTTACATATCTGGAATGATGACTTAAATAAATCATAGAAAAAAGCATATCATATATACATAAAGTCAAGAAATATAATTGATCATATTAACTACAAAAAATTACATGCAGAAATCAGGAAGCTCACTAGAAAAATTCATAGGGAGGATTGGGATAAGTTTGTTACATCACTAGAAAGGGATATAAGAGGCCCACAAAAAAACAGATTTAAGATTTTGGGAAACCTACGCATTGGAGTAAATGATCATTTACGAATAAATATAATTCTATAGGATCGTAACAGGCCTTGGCCTAATACTTGGTAGGAAGAAGAAGAAGAATATGGAATGAACCAATTATTATAAGACATTATGATATGATAGTGAACTACAAATAGAAGAAGAAATATGTTAACAATGAACCGTTATCAGAACCCACAAATTTAATAAACCTAGAAGAACTTATGAGCTATGGGACTTGTGCTGGTTCAAGTCCCCATGGGGAAGAAATTTCTCATGGAATTTCGGCCAGTATGGGACTGGTGCCCACCCAGCATCGTAAAGTATTTGGGTAGCTACAATAAGTAGCGGCTCCAGGTTGAGAAGAACAGCTATAATGGTTGGGTGATTGTCTACCGCTCTAACACATGGATGTGATGCCAGCAGCTGGATGTTAGGCCAAGAGCCTTCTAGGCCTGTCATGCCATGGAGTTTAGATTTTTTAGAATAACTTAATAAAGTATTGAACAAATCCAAAAAGCAGAAGAGTCCAGGTACGGATAATTTAAATAAAGAGTTATTTAAATATGGAGGATGATTCTAAAACAACACTTGTTACAGTTTTTTTTATGTTATATTTAGTTTTAACATTTGAAAAATTTATTTAAAAAATTACAATTGTTTAACCTTTAATATGCAGGGTTTTTAAATGGCTGTCACTACCCTGTCTCTGGAATTTAAATTCCTATAATATCCTTATTTTATAGGGTTGTGAATAAAAATGTACAATTCTGTATGCAATACAAATATGAATCAAAACTGTGTTGTAGCTAAGGTAACACTCGTTTGTTTTGAAAAATGTTCATAGTAATACAGCTGTTGGGTTAAGATATATGAATAAATTAAGTTTACCTAAATAAATAATACCTCATAGTGTGAATTCCTAAAAAAGTAAATTATTTTTAATTTGCATGTGTATTGTTATAGTGGGTATGAGAAATTCACGAGATGTTATAAAAGTGTACAAATAAACTAGGACCCTTGTCAATAAATGACACTTTACTTTTCTGCAAAAAAATAGTTTTTCTCTTGATATTTATTTGTCTTCAAAGTTGAAATACCTTGTTTTCTTTTCTCAGTTGGAGAGGGTTATTTCTTTCAAAAACAACGTACCATATAAATTTGATTACCAGTTTTTTTTAAGCTAAAGTTCCATCTGATCATTTAACTCTTGAAATATTTATAAATGTCAGCAGTGGATTATACCCTATGATATTTTAACTAGGTTTAAATTAAGATATTTCTTCAATAAAGTGCTTAAATTAATCACACACTCATTAGAAGTGACTTTTTTCCTGAGAAGTGTACTGTGTACACAAGAGACTTTTCAGTGGCAAATTTTAATTTATTTTATTTTACTTATATATATATATATGTATATATATATATATATATATATATATATATATATATATATATATATATATATATAGATATTATAAATATATTTTTGACATTTGGCAATGAAGGCAAATATGATATGAAAAGAAAAATGAATGCTTGAGTCGGGATTCGAACTCGAGTCTCTAAAGTCTGTACCTTTAGCGCTCTAACCAACTGAGCTACTCAAGAATTCCAATACAAGCATACAATTTTCTTATACATGTAGTATTCTCAATTCAGCTACCTCTTGTGTGAATTGAGAATACTACATGTATAAGAAAATTGTATGCTTGTATTGGAATTCTTGAGTAGCTCAGTTGGTTAGAGCGCTAAAGGTACAGACTTTAGAGACTCGAGTTCGAATCCCGACTCAAGCATTCATTTTTCTTTTCATATCATATATATATATATATATATACACACACACGTGGATCTAGTATTATATAATTTAGTTGTTCAAACAATGGAACCTCCAAAAAAGAGTTTTAAATACTGTAAAATTTGTAAATTAGTATGGAGTGAATTAGGATAACATCACAGTACTGTCAATCAACAATGTGTGCAAGTACAACTATTTTAAAGTTGCAGCTGCAATGATTAAATTTTTCAGCCATAGAGGACATGTACCTGACATCGCATATGTGACATTCATACTTTAAAGGTTTATAACATATGGCAATCTAAAAAAAAATTCAAAAGTGGCAGATAAGAACAATTGTTAATGCACAGTACATAAAAGGCTCCAAAAATAAGTGTGAAAATTGCTGAGCTATAACATTTATGCACTGCACCCAAATTATATGGAAATATAAAAAAAAATAGAGTGGGTCAATATGCTGAAACATTATTAATGGGCTTCCAATATAAACCCGGACCGACCTCACGGGGTTTCACCCGTCAGGCAGCGCTCTCTCCTCGTCCGCATTTCACTCTGCCAGCCGCTCGTCCTTGAACTAGTCAGTTTACTATCGTTCGACAAGATGAGACGTCAGCTGACATTAGAGCAGCGCATTTATGTGTGTAAATGTTGTTATAAATACGAATCAGCTCGTCACGTTCGCGAGGAATTTATTTGGAACTTCCTTGGACAATTACCTCCTTCCAGATCGACAATCCACGATCTTGTGACTAAATTTGAGACCACTGGTTCAGTACAAAATAAGAAAAACACGCGAAGGTATAAGGTTCTCACCGAGGAAAAATTAGACGAAATTGGCGAAAATTTGGAACGTTCACCACAAAAATCATTACTGAAATTAGAACTGAAGAACAACATAAATTAAATCAGAAACTTGACAGTGCCCGAACTACAGCGTGTCAATCTAAATGTGTTTACTTGGTATAATGCCTGTTTAACTGCGGGAGGACAACATTTCCAGCATTTTCTATAAGGTAAGAAACAGTTCAAGGACGGGTGGCAGGCAGGGTGAATTGCAGGAGGAAGAGACAGCACTGCGTGCCGGGTGAAACTCCGTGAGGCTGGTCCGGTTTTATATTGGAAGCCCTACAATGTGGCTTTTGAATAGTCAGGAGCACAGTTGATGCAATATTTACAAAAAACCAGATTATTAAGAAAAGAAGAAAACTTAACCTTCCAACATCCCTATTATCCATATACTTAGAAAAAGCTTACAGCAGTATAAATTGCATTAAATTATGGCAAGTTTTTGAAGCGTAAATGCCCCAAATCTTAATTAGAGCCATCGAAAGCCTCTATGTAAATTCAAAAATGGAAATTAGTACTTCAAAGGAAATATTAGTGGATAAAGGGATGAGACAAAACTAAGATTTCTCACCTGTATTATTTAATTTGTACATTAATATAGAAAATACATAAAATTATATTTTGACAAGGAATACAGATTTCCAAAAATGAAACTATACAAATACTCTTCTATGCTGACAATTTAGTATCATTTGCAACCGCAGAGGATGAATTACAAATGGGAGCTATCAATCACATAATATAGCCAAACAAATTTGAAAATTTCTTCTAAAAAACAAAATCGATGGGTATGTCTGTACGTGAGGAAAGCACATAAGAAAAGTTAAATTAGAATTAGATAGAAAAATTATTAGAGCATGTTTCTGAATTACCTCGGCCACCTAATATCCGATACAAGAAACAATACAGAGATAAAGTTACAGAAATACAATGCAATTAATGGAGTTATGAAAAGAAATGTTGGTAAACAAATGTCAACTGCAACAAAATTTAAATCATGCAATGTAACTACAAAATCAGGATTGAAATGTTGCAGTGAAAATTGGATATTAAATTCTAAAATCAAATTAAAATTGCAAGTGGCACAGATGAGATTTTTATGTCCGCTCCTAGATTTAACAAAAAAAAGAAACAAACGAAGAAATACAGATGTACATAATAAATTTAAAAGTTTAAAATACGCTTGAAGGAATTCAAAATTATCAAAGCACTTAGATACATCATGTCCAAAGAAGGGACCCATCTTGCATTCCTAAATCAACCTGAAGGACTGAGATAGAGTAAAACCAAAATTAAGATGAACTGATCAACCACATCGCGAGATCCCATAGGAACGTGTTCAATTGACTTTAGTAAGTTCTTGATGATAATTGTATAACGTAGAAAGAAAAAAAAACTGGTAGATCCAGAGACTCTAGTGATGCCTAGATTTCAAGAAACCACAAGATGGACAGGTAAAACTAACCAATTACAGCATTCTGCATTATCTACAAACATTTGGGCCATGTATTATGGAAACTAAATAGTCTCCAAACATCACCTGGCCATCATTAACGTTAAGTTTAGGATTAAGACCTCTCCTGGTGCATCATTATCATAATCATCATACATCATCGGGGCAGCGTAACTGTCTTCCAGGCGCCCTAACCTCAGAAGTGGGTTACAATAACGCCATGCCAGGTGAGAATACCAGAATGTCGATAATCAGAGAAACTTTCGACTCTGTGGTCGAAAATAACGTGGTGGCGTTAAAAAGAATAATATGCTTGGTCTCGGTAGCTCAGTCTAGTCCAGAGATAACCCAATCCATTCGGGTTATCGCTGATCCGTAGAGTTGTTGGAAAATTTCCCTTTACATAGAGAAAATTTTAATTGTGAATTTGGCATCCCGTAATTGTGTTTGTGAAGTTAAATGTACGCGAAGATAAAATATATGTGATTTTCTCGTACATGTATTATAATTAATTATAGAAATCGTAAAGTTAAAGCAGAGTTTCATTTTATTTTCTTACATACATCTGTAATGCCATATTAAATGGTCCATGTGTAAGTGGAATTGTAGTTTCTATATATATATATTTAATGTTCATCAAAAGTTAATTTTAAAAATCGAACTTCATATCTAGTGTTAATAATTAAACGCAATTTTTTTAATTTTCCGAAATGTGAAAGGAATTAAAAAATTACAGTCTGGAGTTTAATTTAGATACGCTGATGGCTGTATCTTAAAATTTAAAATATATATACATTTTTTCTCTCATATTGGAAATCATTGACAATTACAAATTTTTAAATCTGAAATAATGTATATTACCGACTATAGATTTTGGGATAAAGCCGGAAGGTCCCGATAGAGCCAAGATTTTTAAGCTGGCATAAACCCACTGACAGCACCCTGGCCCTGGGATTGACATGGCCTCTAATGTGTTTGCATAGCAGACGAATGTTCTGGGAGTAAAGGCAGCTGTCATGGTGGGCCAACATCTTGTACCGATTATCTAGGAAGGTGGAAGGCCTAATATCCCAAGGGCTGTTTTGGCGCTTTACAAGTTTGGATAACCGTACTGAAATGCTTGAAAAGGAAATTCCTGCAGAGGGTTTAGATACTCAAGGTCCTAGTTAAATTAAGGATGATGAGCAGGTGGATCCAGATATAGAAGTTACTTAAATGCCTCTTTGATCTGTCTTGATGAATCTCCAATTAAAAAAGAAAATCTCTAAGAAATTTTGTGAACAAAAGATATTTGTGATGATTCAGAGGAAGAAATTCATCACTGGTCCTGTAAGAAAGTTGAAAATAATTTACAGTAATTAATTACAATGGAAGAAAACCAAAGAAACTTGTATAAGAAAAGGAATTTTGTGAGCATTTGATTCTAAACAGGGAAGTGCATTATTAGAAGAGACTGCCAACTTAGTAAAGGAATTTTACTGTAATAAAGAAGTTAGCAGGCAAATGCCAGGGAAGAAAGACATCAGAGATGAGAATGGGGGACACTAGCGATGAAGAGCAACGTGTGTGTATATATATATATATAAGTATTTTTAAAAATCAAAAAGCATATGATTTTTTTTACGAGTTTTCAACTAAGCTAAACATGTTGAAAAAGCAAAATTTAATTGATAAACAGCAATCTGCTTTCTTTCAAGAGAAGAAAATTGCAATAAAGCTGTGGTGACATGTTGTTTTGCCAGAAACTATTAGTTTGTTATATAAGACAAAACCCAATCACGACATATGGTTTTGCTGTATGCTGTTAATTTTTTATACAAGACAGAGCCCAGTCCTTTCATTGAAACAGCTCACTGACAAATTTTTATCCATTTGTAGTGTACTACAAGGAAAATAATGAACTAAAAAGTATGAGCTTTGTTTTTATCTCAGAATGTATGAAACATGACCCAGTACTTGTTTATGCCTTCCAAAGAAAACTTTTTGCTCTTTTGAGAACAGAATTGCTCCCAAACTTGAAAAAGAATTTTACATAATACAAAAATCAAAATAACTTTGCATATTTGTATAATCATCAATAATTTATAAGACATTGAAGCAGAGTGGTATTTTTATGCCAGTGCATAGGGAAAGGAGTAAAGAGGCTTGCAGCAAAGGCCAGCCTTGAAAATCCTATCTCCAATCAGATCTTGATATCTGACAACTGTTTTAGTAGGGAAAAGCAAACATCCATATAATAAAAATTAAATTAATGTTTTTATTACCTCACCTCATATCCTTTTTTCTTCTAGACTGCAGTTTCGGAGCTTATCTCCATCATCAGTCAGTGATATGAGGTGAGGTAATAAAAACATTAATTAATTCTTAAATTAAACCTCATAGTGTTTCTTTATCCCTGTGAAAGTTAAATAAATATCCATATAATAACTTTTTTTATTCTACAAATGAAGAATAACCGAACTGGAAACAGATTTTACAAATGCAATTTGATGAAGCATTTGTGGCTCAACTTTAGATTATTTTCCACTTGATTTTCTGTACTATATTGTTGTAATTCTGTTGCTATATGTACTTCTTCTATCTTTACTAACATTTCACACTATTTTAAATGTTTTACAATGATACTTGTAACATTTTTTTACAATTATTAAATATTTATCTACATACATGATTATTTCTTCAAAGTTCTACAGAACTGCAGTGCATATGCATGAGATACGCGAATGCTTTATGTAACTTCTGCAAGATTGTCAGTGAAATCGATGTTGCCAACATTCAAAATTAATTCTATATCCTATTTTAAAAAAATTAATTTCATTTTGTTAGGTTCTGATGGGACAAATTAGTGTACACAAGATTAGTTTATAGTTTATTAAATAATGTGCATGTATAAATCATATTTGAAGAGAAAAATTATACGCTCAGACTGGGACTTGAACCCGGGATCCTTGGTTCTCTAGACCAAATGTTCTACCACCTGAGCTACCTGAGCAAGTACCGATCTAAACGCAAATTTTTCTCTATATATTTTGTAATTCCCACCCACCAAATGCTATGAAGCCTTTGCTTCTATCTTTGCAAATGGCGGCTTCTTTATTAAGAAGACATATTTGGGAATTATACATTACATTATAAATGTCAATATGGGTCCCAGGTTCAAGTCCCGGTCTGAGCGTATAATTTTTGTCTTCAAATATGATTTATCCATCATTGAGATCTCTCTATCTGGGATGAAAGGATATCCCTGAAAAAATTACTAGTTATAATAAAAGTTTGGGAATTATTAATCAAGTTATGAAACCGTCCCTTGTACAAAAAAACACCAGATTACGTTTATATAACACTTTGGCTAGACCAGTGTTGACCTATGGTAGTGAAGCATGGACACTAAAAAGATAACATGAAAGCAGAATAACGGCTTGTGAAATGAGATTCATGCGCAGAACAGCGGGTTACACCAGATGGGATCGGAAAAGGAATGCTGATATCTTAAAAGAATTGAAGACTATGCCAATTTTGGAATATATTAAACAGTACCAACTAAATTGGAAACACCATCTTGAAAGAATGAGTTCAAATTGGATCCCCAAAGCTGTTTATAATTATATACCAAGAAGACGAAGATCTCTGGGCTGTCCTATGAAACGCTGGAGGGAAAATTTTCTATAGGATTGTAACAGGCCTTGGACTAATACTTGGAAGGAAGAAGAAGAAGAAGACGACGAAATTAATAATAAAAACATTGAATGTGCATGAAATTTATTTTTTTAGATTAGGAAGAGGGAAGTTAGTGTCCATTCATTTCTAATAAACGTTTGGGAATTTATTGCAAAGGTTGGTCATACCGATTTCACAGCTATGTGAAAATTGCATCTAACAACTCTGTAAACTTTTTGTAGAACTTCAAGACATGTTCCACCTTGGCATCAGCTCTATAAATGTTTGCGCATGTGCACTGTTATTCTGTAGGACTTAAGAAAATTTGTGGTGGAAATCAAACTCAAAATTTTTCTGCATTTGCTGTTACTGGAATTCACCAGTTTAATACATTTCTCCCAATGTCAACTGAAGGGTTTAGCAACTAAAGCATTTTCTTCTTCTGAAGAAACTGTTGTGTGTCGTATTAAAATATCTCTCAGATTTCAAGATGTATGTTTTAAGAATATGAATGGTTTTGTAGCATGTGCCTATGACAATGTGTGTTATATGGGATGAATTCTCTCAGTGGATGCTGTTGAACACAAAAGTTAAATTATCATTCTTACATCCAGCTGGACCAGCTACATCCTTCTCTTATCCTTGAAAAGTAGATGTTCTCACTTGATTCTTTACAAACTGGATCCAATTACAGCTATAGGGAGAATGTGCCAAGTAGAAACACAGGGGATAACAAAATCATCCAGCATGCTGGTTAAGAAGAAAGATTGTGTTTACCATTAGATATGAAAATATTTAATTTTTTGAGAAAATTCATGAACTCACTAGTAGCTAGTATCTCACTCCCAAGATGTAAAATTTTCAATTACTCACAGAAACATTCACAAGGTAAGCCAGACTGATAAATTGGAACAAATGGAGAACAGTAGACTAGTGAAGAAAGTATGTGACTGGACACCTCAGCAGAAAAGGCCTTTAGGAAGACCACAACTACGATGGAAGGACGTCACCGTACCCCTGACCACGCAACAAGCTGCCAGCTTTCATGTGTAGAAGAAGAAGAAGAAAATTGATTGTTATCAAAAAGAAAATTCAAGTTTTACCACCTTGAAATTTAGGTTGAGGAGTTAAAAGTCTTGTATCTTTCAATGTATAATTTTTTTTTAAGATAATTGGGCAATATTAGTAGAATTCAGTCCACTTCATGTTAAAATGACCCATGTTATGAATTAGTGTCTCTTCTTCGGAAGACTTTATGGGATTTCTTTCTTTTTTTTTTAGAGGTAATAGGATTGCTTCTATAGGTAGTGTGGATTTTAATTAAAACTTAATGGGTTTCATGGGAATCTTTTGGAACCTCAACTAAATTTGGATTTACTAACTTAAGTATCAATAGGGTTGGTACTTGATATGTGTTAACAAGGATAAATATAGATTGATGTTCAGATTCATCATAGTAGCATAAAAGAAAATGTAGTCATGACTTAGTAGAAAATAAATAAATACTATTTCTGAGTGCAGTCAAGACTTACTGGTTTGTCTTAATGTTTCATAAATTATTTCAACCAAGTTGGTAGAAGTTATGAAATGTTAATCTAATGGGTTTTATTATTAATATAACAAAATAAAGGTTTTAGTTAACATATAAAAATAACCATGTATAATTCTTCTACAGTGACACATTTGTGTGCTAATTAATATTCTTTTGCGACAAAGGAGTTCTATTAGAGTTCCCAAAGCCACGCTGCTTCATTATTGTCCAACAGGGAAGAAATCTTGGAAAAACAGTACTTTATCTTTCCCAATATATTGGTGCAATGGAAGACCCTAATGCTAACCAACCAGAAGGCAGATACAATTTACGAAGTAATGGACCACGCAGAGAACACATTGTGGATAAATGTATAAATAGGGCAGGTAATCGACAAAATTGCCAGTCTCAAGACAACCCTTGAGGATGCTGGTCGCAGTCTCTGGTGAAACATTGGGGAACTACAAGCCTCAAGACCACGGTCAACAGCCCGGAAATCTTCTACAAGATCATCATAGAACCACATATCTATGAAGTCCTACAGAAAGTTTATAGAGCTTTCACTAGATGCGGTATGATAAACCTTCGAAATAAATTCCCAAACATTTATTAGAAATGGATGTACACTAACTTCTGCGTTTCTTATTTAAATTTCACTCTTCATCTTTCTACCTAACAAAATAAATTACATGCATATTATTTACCGAAGTGTACACTAACACTAACCTAACAAAAAATGTGTAATTGAGTTGTTGATGATGGCAACATTGGAAGAGGAGGAAAAATAGCTAGCGAGTTTCATAATATTGTCTAAAAATGTCATAATGTTATTGAATTTCTCATAAATAAATACTTAATAATTGTAAAATAATGTTATAAGTATTGTTGAAAAAGTTTAAAATATTACAAAATGTTAGTAATGACAGAAGAAGAACATAGAGTAACATTTTCCCAATAAATGTCTTCTTAACTAAGAAGCCGCCATTTGCAAAGATAGAAGCTATGGTTTCAAGCATTTGGCGCGAGGGAATTACAACGTACATAAGAGAAAAATTTGCATCTAGATCGTAACTCGCCTCGGTAGCTCAGTTGGTAGAGCACTTGGCCCAGAAAGCCAAGGGTCCCGGTTCGAGTCCCGGTCTAGGCGAAAATTTTTCTCTTCAAATATAAAAATAGAGTAACATTATTACAGGAATATACTATGGAAAATAAAGAGAAAGTAATCTACTCTTAAACTGAAATCTCTGGGCCTTCCAAGGAAGTGCTGGATAAAAAAATTCATCAGTGAGATCATAACAAGCCTCTAGGTCTACGACTTGTATAAATGAAGAAGAAGAAGGAAACTGTTTTGAATGTCAAATATAACATGTTCCAAAATGTAACACTTAAGCAGTGAGAGAGAGTAATAGTTTTTAAGTTTTTTAAATATATATTTCCCAAATGTAATTTTGATCTATTTTGAATATCATATTGTTCCCAACTTGGAAATGTTTTACAAGTTCATACTTTTGATTAAGTGTCCACTGCTGTGGTCTTGGGGTAGCGTGCTGCCTTGTCACGCAGCGGGCCCGGGTTCAATCCCTGGTCGGGACAGTTTCTGGGTGAGGTTTTTATTGGGGTTTTCCCTCACCTGTAAGACAAATGTCAGGAAAACTTTAAGGCCCAAACGGTCCCCGAAATCATATGGCCATCACAATCATCATCATTCATATTCATCTTACGTTAAGCTTAGGATTAGGGACTCTCCTGGCGCACCATTATCAACATCATCACCCATCATATCATCGGGGCAACATAACCCTGCCTTCCAGGTGCCCCAACATCAGAAGTGGGTTACAATTACGCCATGCCAGGAGAGACACCAGGAATGTCGAAAGACAAACCTGGGGCATTTGAAAAAAAAAAAAAAACTTTTGATTAAGTAGGCCTATGTCAATTTGGAAATTATTTAGCTAAGATTGTTGAATGTATTATAGATATTATATTTTGAATGAGTTATTCTTATTTAGTTTTGAATAGTATTAGAATTTAGCTTTTTTGACATGACATAATTTTGATGAATTTGGAAGTATTAAAAATATATTTAAAGCAACTGCTTACATGATGATTGCTGCCTGCTCGAACTCAAGACAAGCCCAATCATACTGACGATTTTTATTATTAATTTAACACTTCTCATAGAAGGATAAATTATATTTGAAGAGAAAAATTTACCAATCATACTGTTGAGAATGTCACACAGAATTGTTGGTCACGCCCTTATTCGAGGGGAGTCTTCAATCAGTGTATTATTTCCTTGCCTTTTTTTAAATGCCACACTTGATTTATCAACAGTGGTTATTTATATTGAATTTGGTGGCTGTAAATATGTTTATTGATCAAGTGATGTGCCCATGTTGTTTAGAATTTGATCTTCCTTTGTGACTGATAATATCTTAGAGATAATTTCATGATAAAAAACAGAATTAATAGTAGTAATTGTTACTGAGTCCTGCGCCATAGCCGAGTGGTTAAGACAACATTCTTGGCACAGAGCTACATGAGTTGTGCTGGTTCAGGCCTCCATGGGGGAAGAAATTTTCTCATGAAATTTCGGCCAGTATGGGATCGGTGCCCATGCACATCATGAGGAATTTGGGTAGCCACAATAAGTAGCAGCTCCAGGTTGAAAAAAACCAGCTACAATGACTGAGGGACCCTACATGCTGACCATGTTACCCCTACACTGACTTGATGATTATCCATCTCTGTGATTAACACATGTGGATGTATTGCCAGCAGCTAGATGGTAGGCCAAGGGCATTCTAGGCTGTTGCGCCATGGAGTTTTTTTTGTAATTGTTACTGATTAAATGGTTTGTTTACAGATGCCTGTCTCATTAGTAATATGCTGAGAGAAAAGCAATGTTAGAAAATGATTCATTTAGGTAAGCACATAATAAGTAGCATATTGTAATTAAAGTTATTTGACATTCAAAATAATTTAAGGAGATAATAAGTAATATTCATTAAAGTTACATGTAATTTCTGTAAATAAATTCTAAATTCTAAAAACACTTTGTCTCAGCTGGCTTTTAATCGCTGGATTTATTTAGACACATTTTAAAATTTACAAACTACTATATTAATTTATCAAATACACATTAAACACAGTAAGTAGCTCATTACAAATACAATTTTATCTCGACATGAAGCAGGAGATTTTTATTGAATAACATTTTTGTAAGATAAATTTCATTAAAGGAATTCTTGTATATAAAGAAGTATTATAATAATGGAAGTAGATTATAGTCCACCACTGTGGTCTCGAGGTAGCGTGCTGCCTTGTCACGCAGCGGGCCCAGGTTCGATTCCTGGTCGGGGCAGTTTTTCTGGGTGAGGTTTTTATTGGGGTTTTTCCTCACCTGTAAGACAAATGTCAGGAAAACTTTAAGGCTCAAACGCCCCCCGCAATCATATGGCCATCATCATCCTTCAGCAGTGTGGGAAGCTACCACACCTACAATTCCGTAGTAAAGCTGCAAGCATAGCATGAAAATGCTATGATTGCGGTGAAGGACCTGCCCTCGGACAGAACTACTATGGATGGATGGATATTAATTTATCAAATACACATTAAACACAGCATTTAGCTCATTACAAATACAATTTTATCTTGACATGAAGCAGGAGATTTTAAGAATTATTTTATTGAATAACATTTTTGTAAGATAAATTTCATTAAAGGAATTCTTGTATATAAAGAAGTATTATAATAATGGAAGTAGATTATAGAGATAATTGTTTTCATACATTATTGTATATAAATTGAGAAATGAAAATATTTGTTTGAAATATTATCTGTATGACTTAATTACAATATTTTAAATTTTATAGGTTTAAGATGAACCATGTTATTTCAAATATTCAATTGAAACTGCCAGTATTTATAAACATAAGAACAGAAGTCACATGATATGGTGGAAATTTATATATAAGTATTCCAAATTTCGCTCCATCTTAAATTGTCAACTTGATAGGAAGCAACTCCAAGTTGTTACAGGAAGTTCCTTATTCAGCATCCCTATAATAGATAGAAACCTAGATAAAATAAGAGCATAGAACATTTATAAACTACATGAAGAGATGGGATATAAAATAAAACCCTAACTATACCCCATACTTCCTCATGTGGGGATTAGAGTGCTCCCTAGTGAGAGTGTTAATTTAGTTACACTTATTTACCCTTAGTTGTCAGTGAGTGATATGAGGTTGGCATATCACCTCAGTGAGACACCTAGTGGGTAACTAAGGTATTGACGATTTTATTATTCACTTCTCACTGAAGGATAAATTATATTTGAAGAGAAGTGTTAAATTAATAATAAAATCGTCAATAGAAGCCCTACTGGCTTTATAAAGTAGTGTTAAATTCCCAATAAATGTCTTCTTATCTAAGAAGCCCGCCATTTGCAAAGATAGAAGCTACGGTTTCAAGCATTTGGCACGAGGGAATTACAACGTATATAAGAGAAAAATAAAATAAAAATATCTAAATTTTTAAGAATTTTAGGGTTAATAAATTCTATCTTCAAGCCACAGTTAGTCCAAAAGCATTCAAGACTGAAAGTGTATAAAACACTGGCTCTTCCAACTCTTTTGTATGGTAGCGAAGTATGGACGTTGAAACAGAAGGATATACAGAGACTTAGATCTGCTGAAATGAGATATCTTCGGAGGACTGCAGGATACACACTACTAGATCACAAAAAAAATGAAGACATCTTAGAAGAATTACACATGGAATCTTTAGAAAACAAAATTTCTGATTATAAGTCAAGATGGATGCAACATGTTCATCGAATGGAAGATCACAGAATACCCAAACAAATGTTAAGATATGAACCTGCAGGAAGAAGAAGACCAGGACGTCCACTCAAAAGACTTCTGGATGGTGTTTCTCTTGAGGCCGAAACAGGTCAACAAATGGCCTAAATTCGTGAATGTACTATGATGATGATAAGAGAAAAATTTGCGTCTAGATCACAACTCGCCTCGGTAGCTCAGTGGGTAGAGCACTTAGCCCGGAAAACCAAGGGTCCCGGGTTCGAGTCTCGGTCTAGGCGAAAAAAATTTTCTCTTCAAATATAACTAAGGTATTACTTTGATGGGTAATGTCTGTAAATTTTGCACAGAGGTCTCTTTATTCAGACTTTTAGTTCTTTTATGAGACTGAAAATCTTCAGACTCAGAACCCATGTCTTAATATCCCTCCAGTAGGACTTGTCCCTTGGATTTTTCCATCTTAAAAATCCATCGACCCCAGCCAGGTTTGAACCTGCGTCCCTCAAAACTAGAGGCAGGGAACATAACCACTAGCCCACCATTATAAATAGTTAAAATAGAAAATAAAAATAAGTAGTTAAATATTTCAAGTATAATATTCTAATCAGGAGTGATTAAAATTTTTCTATGAATAATTACGAGGTGTGATCAATAAGTTTCCAGAATGAGGCCATAAACACAACACAACACTTCAAAGTTTCTATTCAGCACTATCACCCTCGAAGTAGTCACCTTGGGAGTTGTTACACTTGTCCCAGCGCTTCTGCCAATGCTGGAAGCACTTCTGGAAGTCGTCTTCTTTAAATGTGTCCAATGCCTTCTGCGATTCGCGCTGGATGACATCAATGTCCTCAAAACGATGTCCTCGGAGCCGAATTTTTAGCCGTGGGAACAGGAAAAAGTCTGCTGGAGCCAGATCTGGAGAATAGGCTGGATGGGGAACAGTACTCATCCTATTTTTGTACAAAAACTGGCAGACAGAAATTGCTTTGTGCACGGGCGCATTATCGTGATGCAGGAACCAGTCACCAGTCCTCCATTTCTCTGGCCGTTTGCGTCGCACATTCTCCCTCAATCTTTGCAACACTTGTTTGTAGTACACTTGATTCACTGTTTGACCCCGTGGTACAAATTCCTTATGCACAATTCCATTAATGTCAAAAAAAACAATCATCATTGACTTCACATTCGATCGAACTTGTCTGGCTTCCTTGAGGCGTGGAGATGCAGGACTCTTCCATTGCGAAGACTGTTGTTTAGTTTCTGGATCGTAGCCATAAATCCATGTTTCATCACCAGTAATAACCTTTTCCATGAACCGTGGGTCATTTTTAAGCTGTTCTTTAAGATCTGTGCAGGCAATCACACGACTTTCCTTTTGGTCATTTAAAAGGAGGCGGGGCACGAACTTCGCAGCAATTCTTCGCATGTTCAAATTGTCTTTCAAAATGCTCTGAACACTTCCAAACGAGAGTGCTAGTGCATCAGACAGTTCTCGTATTGTAATGCGCCTATCATTTAATACCATTTCCCTCACTCAATCGATATTTTTATTGGTTTTGCTGGAAGTTGGTCGTCCCAGACGATTTTCATCCTTAACCGATGTCACGCCCCTTTTAAATTTCGAAAACCACTCAAATGCTTGAGATTTGCCCATTGCTTCCTCCCCATAAGCTGTTCTTAACATTTGATACGTTTCTGTTGCAGTTTTACCAAGTTTAAAGCAAAATTTGATGCATGTTCTTTGTTCCTCGTAATCCCGCATTGTTGCTACACAGAGAAATCGCCGCATGCACAAAACAAGTCTTCACTTCAGAGCTTCTGCCAGCATACTGCAAGGTCAGAGAAGGTCGCGCGACCCCTCAAATTCATCACAAGGAAATTCTGAGTGTACAGCCTGGGTGAAAATTAAAAACTCCTCAATGGCATAATTGTTTTGAAGCCATTCCGGAAACTTATTGATCACACCTCGTAGTTGACTTAATAAATTTTTATCAGTGCAGGAACATTACATGAACAGTGTCGATAAAAAATTTTCATTGGAAAGAAGGAAAATGAGTGAATTTGTTTTTAATCCATGAGTTTATTTTCACAAGCCTTTCGAATTCCTCATGCTCTTCCCTGGAAGAGAGAGAAGCTTTATCTGAGTAATCAATCCTATCTATAGATTCACTGACAATTATTACTTTACAGTAATATGACTAAAGTAGATGTAACCATGTTTAAATTGCAGGAAGTTGAGTGATTGGACAATGGGAACTACAGTAAAACAAGAAAAAAATCTTAATTGCACAGAAAAAAATTTTGCTGGAAGATCAGTGTTCCCTGTATGGCAGATGGTACAGGATGATGAAGAGGAAGAAACTGATGATTATGATATCATGGAAGAATTTGATGGAGATTCAGTCACACATCTGACAGGCAATGTGAGTCATGTACTTTGTTCATTTTACAGATACTATTAGCATCAAAAATGGATTAGAAAACAACTATTTTTTATGCGAATCTCATGATCCAGATGTCATAGAATCGGACTACTTGAAGTTGAAGATTCAATACTTGGACTATTCTTCATTTCATATCATATTTCTACTGACAATAAATAAGTGGATGTGGCTTCAACTAAAAAAATAATTTATACGAGGGTCATACTGAAAGTCGTGAGCAACCCATTGTTAAAATTCAAATTTCAACAATGTAACAAAAACAACTGCAGGATCGTAATCTATAGACTTAATACCACAACATTGCCATTTTGTGGCATCATAGCTTCTGTCATGTGACCACACACAGTATTTCCAAAATGGCAGACATTAATGTTTTGTTTCGACAGCGGGCTGTCATTGAATTCCTTGTTAAAGAGGAACAATCTGCAGTTGATATTCACCAAAGACTTCAATGTGCTTACGGAGATGCCTGCATGGGTGCCAGCAGTGTTAGGAGATGGGTGAAACATTTTAAAGATGGGAACACGAGTATCAAAGATGAGCCTCGTAGCGGTCGCCCACGCTCTGCCTCCACGGATTGCAACAAGGAAAGAGTTGATGCGCTCATTAGAGAACAGGCGTATCACAGTGAATGAAATCGCTACAAAACTTGCAATAGGACACAGTGCAGTGCAAGAAATGATTCACAGCTTAGATTACCGA
The DNA here is from genome assembly GCA_030220185.1 of Diploptera punctata. NCBI lineage: Eukaryota > Metazoa > Arthropoda > Insecta > Blattodea > Blaberidae > Diploptera > Diploptera punctata. The sequence goes on from JASPKZ010003852.1 coordinate 3,037,475, forward strand.
AAAGTTAGTGCTCGTTGGGTTCCACGTTTATTGAGTGAAGACCACAAACTTCAGAGAAGAACCATCACCCATAACCTTCTTCAGAGATTTCAAAATGAAGGTGATGATTTTTTGACGAGTATTGTGACAGGTGACAAAAGCTGGTTTCGTCGCTACGAGCCTGAAACAAAATGCCAGAGTATGGAATATCACCACTTGAATTTGCCATCAAAGAAAAAAGCGAAGACAGTGCAATCTGTTGGGAAAGTTATGGGCAGCGTCTTCTGGGATGCGCAAGGTTGCATTCTGGTTGAATTTCTTGAACCTGGACAAACCATAAATGCTGCCCGCTATATCCAGACACTTGTGAAGCTCCGTCGTGCATTGCACGACAATCGCCCTGGAAGGAAGATCATTCTGCAACACGATAACGCGCTTCCTCACACTGCTTGTGCCACTGTGGAGAAGATCAGGACATTTGGGTGGGAAACTCTTCCACATCCTCCCTATAGTCCCGATTTGGCACCCTCCGACTACCATCTTTTTGGTTCTGTGAAGGAGCAGATGAGAGGCCAACACTACGAGACACTGGAGGATATTTGGAAAGCAGTGCGTCAGTGTCTTCGAGCAGCTGGAACGGACTTCTATCATAAGGGAATTTTCAAGCTTGTAGAACGCTGGACAAAATGTGTGCAAAGAAATGGAGACTATGTTGAAAAGTAGCACAAAGGTCTGTAGATTAACATGGTGTACTTGGTTTGTCTAAAATAAATATTATGATTGTTTAAAAAAATGTTGCTCATGACTTTCAGTATGACCCTCGTATGTAATGTATTTAAAGACATTTAAGACAAGCCTCCAATTTTTAAGGAATTTTCTCTTACAGATACTCAATGTGTGTTTTTTTTTCTTCCAATTTGTGATGTATCGCCTCTTCTTTGTTCCATTGTATGATTCTTGGGATGAATTAGTGTTTCCCAATTTTTCCTTAATTTGTTGCCACTTACATATATTAATTTTGGAGACACCAAATGTTCATCCCTGCACACAATGCTTGTAACTTCTCTATCAATTTGAAATTAGGATCATAAGGATCATAACATTTTTGGGAACCTGTAGAAATCTGTGAACTCGTAGGATTTTTTTTTAAGAATCTGGCTTCTTGTTAGCACTCATTAAACAGGTGTAAGAAAAAATTTACTTATCTTTACTGTTACCATTACCATTTGCAACTATTGTCAATATTATTTTTATTGCAGACTTTCCTATTGACTGTCATATATTCAATTTTTACTACCACTATAATTTGCAACTGTTATTGTCAGTACTCTTTTTACTGCAAAGTTTTCTATTGACTGTCGACTGTCTTATATTCAATTTCAGCTATATATTACTTGATTATTGTTACATTATGTCTGCAATCATTTCCTAGTTGGCAGTTGGGTACTAATTAAATAACTCTCGAGCTCTGTTGAACCTGGAGGTTCATTATTCACACAGACATAAGCCATTCATACATTGCAATCCTGAGCTACTATTTTCCAGTCATTCCCTGTATAAAAATTTGCCTATTTTCCAATCTTTCCTTGTATAAAAATTCATCTCCATCTAATCATGCTTAATGACCTCATAATGTCCCATTTTCTTTCCTCATTAATGTGATATGTCTTACCCATTGGAATCTATGAGATTTAATTGTTATTATATCTGGTTTCCCATAAAAATAATCAGCTAGCTCATTGTTATGTAGTCTCCATTCATCTCTCCGTTCATCCCTCTTTGGTTCAAAAATTTTCCTAAGCTCTGTATTTTCAAATACTCATGTTCTCCTAAAGTAAGAGATCGTATTTCACATCCATATAACATAACTGGAAGAATAATTATTTATACTTTTTTAAAGAAGTTGGGATGTCAGGAGTCTCTATAAGGTATAATGGCATGCATTACAGAGTTGAATGTTTGTTTTAAATTCTTTCTGTAATGATTGTTCCTAGGTATTTTAATTCTGCCACTACTTCAAAATTTGCCACATTTATTTTAGATGTTCATTCTTATTTCATATGTTTTTTTTTTTGTGTGGCCATATGTATAATTTTATTGACATTGACTTCCACTCCCCATTTCTTAGAGTTATTTAATACGTAGCATGTCAGTGTTGACTTTTAGTGTTTCTTTGTTATCATCTATTAAAAATTAAAATATAAAATTATGGAATATTCACCTGAAAGGTCTGTCTCCTCAACTTAATTAATTATTTAACTGTAGCGCTTTCGGGACTTGTCCCATCATTGGCAGGATTAAAAAAAAACACCAGTTTTGAATCCTGCCGATGACGGGACAAGTCCCGAAAGCGCTACAGTTAAATAATTAATTAAGTTGAGGAGACGGACCTTTCAGGTGAATATTCCATAATTTTATATTTTAATTTTGAATAATACCTCAATGGAACACATCATGAATCTTATAAAAGTTTATCATCTATTATCCAACATAAAATCATTAATCTCTTCAGCCAGCAGCTATGAAGCCTGTTGTGTAATATAAAAACATTGACCTTGACTGGACATATTTCCTAGTTGGCAATTTAAATATAATTAATTATTTTTGGATTTCAGATTTTGGAAAAAGGTCTTAAATTCAGGGTAAATACAGTAAATAAGTCATTAATTAAATATAAATAAGTCTTTTGTCTCCCACACCGTAGTCTGTAACATTGCATATTAGCAATGGGACTAGCACCTACATAGCATTGTAAGGAATTTGTATAGCTATGATAAGTAAAGAGACTCCTGATCGAGAACACCAGCTATAGCGATGGGGTGACCAACAAGCTGACTTTAGAGTGTAACGGCATATGTAGTATTTTAGGTGTCCATAGTTTCATTCCCAGATATGTGTTCAAATGCTTGATCTTCTTTCTTATTTGTTTGTATAATGGAGTTTCAGGTACTGTCTCTGGTATAAAATTAATCAAAACATCACAGTGAGCTCTAACATCTGGAAATTTTATATTCAAAAGTTTTAACATATTTCACATGGCTTTCAACTTTACCTCTGAAAGAAGCTATACTCTTGAACTTTTGCTATCTTAAGAATTATTTTGACCTTTGCCAAATTCTGACCCTTGATCTTCAAATCCATGGGCAGGCATGCTATCTTAAAATCTCGAATTGACTTACTTTCTTGCAAAAACCAACAATAGAGAGAGGATTAAATAATAATAAAATCATATCTCACTTCATATTTTGTCTTGGAGAGAGGAATTTATATAGATCAGCAAAATAGATTCTAGCCTATGTTGTTCCACTTTTAATGTGTTTATAAATAAAATGTGCCATTGCTACAGGTACGTGCTTGCTACTTGAACCATTTAGAAAAAATTGTGATAAAGAACTATGAAGCTTGCAGTGCTAAGGATCGCAATGAATGGCCATTCAGTTTACCAGATCTTATCAAATGTGCAGCATGGATGGAATATAAAGCACTGCGATCTTGTATGGTGGTTGTTTTGTATCAGAGAGCCATGACTCGTCTGGTGAGTTTATTTATAACATTGTTATTGTTGATGTTTCTATTATTAATTTAACGCTTCTCACTGAAGGATAACTTATATTTGAAGAGAAAAATGTTTGCCTAGACCGAGACTTGAACCTGGGACCTTTGACTTTCCGGGCCAAATGCTCTACCAACTGAGCTACCAAGGCGAGTTTCAATCTAGATGCAAATTTTTCTCTTATATACGTTGTAATTACTCACCTCGGTAGCTCAGTTGGTAGAGCATTTGGCCCAGAAAGCCAAAGGTCCCAGGTTTGAGTCTTAGTCAAGGCAAAAATTTTTCATAAGTAATGCCACGCGTGATTTCCAAATTATCGATAAATTCACGACTCACGAAGTGAGGAGTGAATTTATCTAGAGAATTTGGAAATCAAGAGTGGCATTTGTTAGGACTATTTAACGAATAAAATTAAGCTGTTTACTCACAAATCATTATTTAACTGTAGTTATTTCAAAATATTTATATATTTAATGCAAACGGCGATGTTTGAAAACAAATGAGAAACGATAGGTACGCTTCTACTGCTTCTTTTGTTTATCACTGCAACCAGATCATACTATTTATTGCCAAAGGAACGCAATATTGTAAGAATGCTCTCTAGTGGAGAAAAAATGAAACATCAATCTGTATATTAATTCATTTCTGATGTCGTATGATGTAAATATTACAATTATATTTTTCTGGATTATTACCTGGGAAAAAATACATTTAAGAAAGTCAAACAGTGGTTTCTTTTTTTGGTGGTATAATAAATTGCTACAAATGTTGACATGTATGCACTATATATACAATCTGGTAGCCGTATTTCTTATAGGCTCAGTCACTGCAAAATAACGGTCAGACCTGTTCAGAATATTAAAAAGGAGGAGCTTTGTTTAATATATGGTAATTATAACACTGATAAATATTTCGTGAAACACGACTCTGATTGGTTGTAAAACAGAAATCATTGAAACGTGATTGGTCATTGACTCCCATTTGGGGCATGAGTTAAATAGTCTCTTCAAATGCATTATTGTTGTTTGATTAAAACTTTTGATATATCAAGCAGATGTTTAATCTTCACATAAATAACATTTTAAATATGGTAGTAATCTAGTAATTTTGAAACGTTTATCATTCATAGTACCGTTTGCTTATTTGAATTTGTACAGAGTATCCAACTCATAGACACAGGTCTATTTTTTACAGTTAACACTTTAAACCTGGCCATGGTACTGGTACTACGGGCATTTAAATGACCAGACTCCGGCCATAGTACCAGTACTACAATGTGATTTTCCATATTCTGTTTGAAAGAAAGTAAGCTGTATTATCAACTATTCATTATACCATGTGAAAGGGCAAATCTTCTAGTCTTAGTATATTTCACCACATGCATTTTGTCACTTATTTTACTTTCAAGTGAGAATTTTTTCTTCTCACAGCCCAAGCCACATATATGCTAGCAGTTTTCCATATTCTATTTGAAAGAAAGTAAGCTGCATTGTTGACTATTCATTGTACTATGTAAAAGCGCAAACCTTCTAATATTAGTATATTTCACCACATGCCACTAAGATTCATCTCGCAGCCCACTATAATTTTTTCTGTGTATACATGAAGGGAAAACCTCAACAATATGGTATAAAATTTATCAATTGTGTGAGACAAAATCCAGATTTGTAATCAATATAGAGGTGTATGCTAGTGCAATCCCTACAGATGAAGATCACAATATTGTAAATTGATTGTCTGAACCAGCACAGCATAAAAGGCACACCATCTACATGGACTGCTATTTTTCCAGTTACAGTCTATTTGATGATTTATGGTGTAATGAAATAAAGGCTGTAGAAACTGTTGTGCCTAATAGAAAAGAAATGCCTAAATAACAATTCGGAAAGGAAATTAAAAAAAAAAACTGACAGAACAAAGAGGCCAACTTCTAGCAATAAAATGGTGTGCTGTTAAGGGATACGTACATTTTATAACTGCACATGAAGATTCAATGGTAGAGACACTCATAGAGCATGAGGAAGGCACCAATCTAAACCAAAAGCAGTCATTGATTACAATAAATTCAAAATGGTATAGATAAATTGGATCAGCTTTTATCATATTATTAATTTCAAAGAAAATCTGTAAAATGATGGAAAAAATTGTTTCATTTTCTGGATCTCACAGTTGTAAATTCTCGCATTCTGTATAAGAGAGGAAGAAATTCAATGAGGCAACACACATTTTTAGAAAAGGCAACAGAAGATTTAGTGGAGAAGCTCAAAATGAAACCCAGCTATGAAGACCAAAACTGACCATTGCAGGAACACTTTTTGGCAGAAATGATTTTCTATACAGGATTCCAGAAACTCAAGGAAAAGCTGAAGGGAAATCAGAAAGGAGATGCAGAGTATGTGCTGATAGAGGAAAACATAGTACTGGCAAGGCAACAATAAAACAAACAATGCATGTGTGACATAGGACTCTACGCCCAACAAGTGTTTTAAAGTGTTTCACAAGAAACAAAATTACTGGGAGTAAACATATTTTATTTTTCAAAACAATATAGTGTATAGTATACTTTAGTGTTATCTAAGAGTCATGTAAAACTACACAATAAGAAACATATAATTTATGGATTAGCACAAATGCAGTAAGTGCACAAAACATAAGTAACATACGAGTATTAAGTAACTAATTATAGTATGTCCCATAGACCTCAGATACTCATCCAGAGCATAGGTCCCTGTATATTGAGCTTAATAAGATTCACTAACTCACAATTTCAAAGATCTCAATTTAATTTTTTGTTAGCCATTTATGAATTTCTTGAGGGAGGTAGATTATACAGAGAATGATTGGAAAGCATTAGCTCAGGATAGGGATGTATGGAGAGCTTATGTCCGTGCGGCCATGAACCTATGGGTTCGATAGTGCCAGTGAGTAAGTAAGTAATTTATGAATTTCATGTTTCCTGTTGGCCGATGTTGGGGGGTTTGTTTATTTAGCTGCTGTGGTATGATGCATTATCTATGATAAAATTGCAGTTTACTGAAATGTTCAGAACTAATTGTATTTTAAGGGATGTTGTGAAGTTTATAGTGTTTTTTCTCGTCATGATAGTCACCACTTTTTGTTTTTGGTTTGAACTTATGTAATGTTCCTGTAACAAACCCTTTTTCACTTCATGTATGCACTTGTAATCCATCTCTGACCTATACTCTCAGTGGTCAAAACCCCAACTCTTGACTCATCCTCCCACCACTTCTTGACAGTATGTAATGGATGGATGTAAGTAACATTTAAAAACATCACAAGCTTCTTATTTTCACCCAAGTTTTCATTCATCTACATAATTCTCAGGTATTGTGACCTCTTGAAAAGTATGCCACTTTTCTCCATCAACATTTAAATTTAATAACACTTTTTAAATTTAAATCCTATTGAGTGTAGGACTTTTCTGAGGTACTCACAACTTCCTTCATAATGCACATCACTGTCATTCTTCTGATTGTGGCAAAGTTTCTTCAAAGTGGTGCTTTATTCTTTATCATATTATGTGATTTTCTTAATGAAGGATTCGGACTTCCTTAGTTGCTTCCTTAGACTTACTTAGATTGATAGATTTAAAGAATTTGGATTTTTCTCAGCATTGAAGATCTCAATTATTTTGCCAACAATAATTCTTCTTTTGCTGTGCACAACTTTATTTTTACCAGTTACCATTGCATCGGTGTGAAATATGATGTGAAGAAACCAATTTTGTAACAATAATATGTAGGAGTTCGTTCTATTGGCTGTGAAGGTTTCATGCCCTCTCGAAGGGATTGGTGCCACAGAGTGAAAGAGAGAGAAGATCAATACTTCACATATTTTCTGGTGTTTTTTTTTTACTTGAAGTTGTCAGGCTATACCATAAAACATATATTATTTAATACACCAAAAGTGGACATGGTCCACTGTTTTACTGAAGAGCCTTAAGGTAGTCATATGAATGACTGTATATTTGTACTATTTTATTTGTCATATGTTTACTGTAGAATTTGTGATTTTATTTTAATGATATTGTGAATTAATGATTTTTATAAACAGCTATAACTGTGGACTTTACATGCTGATCACATCCTGCAATGTCTTGATAGATACATCAGGCCTTGTTATGCCATGGAATGAAAATTATTATTAAATGGGTTCTGTAATGAAATTCCTGTCCAGCACTTGTTTTGCTGACTGAGTAAAACCATATGAAAACCCCAATGGTATTGCTTTTGGCCTGGTATTTCAATCTGAGACCTCTCCAATGAAAATATGATTTTTTTTTTTTTTTTTTTTTCCATCTGAACCAGCTCAATTGATTTACTTATAATTTTTTTTAACATGCTTTTGTGTTAAATATAAAGTTTGACATAATTATTGCTTGTAGTTAAATATTTTGTTTAATTAAATCTTTAACACTAAGATTATTGGTATTTCAATTGAAATCTGGACTTGAAAGGGCCATAAAATTGCACAGAGGCCTCTGATTTTAAGCTTGTGATTTTGTTTCTTTCTGTAACTCTATGACACTCATCTTTACTTCCCTTTTGAAGGAAATTATACTCAGGATTTTTATGCCCTAAAAATCCATCTACTCTAAGTTTGAACCTGTCAACCTTGGAACCAAAGGCTAGCATGGTAACTGATAGTCCACCAGGACTAACAAATTGCATGTAAAATTTTATGGTGGTAAAAGTGTAAATGTTGAAAACTCTAATCTTAATTATTTTGGATGAGACTTCACCAGTTATCTGTTCCAAGGATGCCAGAGTCCAGATACCAGATTTCATATGGTTAAAAATGAAGCCTTCAAATTTTATTCTCCTTAAAATCACAAAAATTAGAATAATCCTATCTGGCCTTATTGATAAAACATTTTTTGTTACTGTTCATGTTTTTTAATGTTAAAATTAATGTAATTATGTTTTTAGGCATCTGACATTAAGAAGCATACAGAGCAACTAAAAATCTACAGAAAATTAAAACATTTTATGAGTTTTGATACTGGCTGGGCGACTAAAACAACACAAACTTGTGAAAGATATAATTTCATGGATCAAGCCACTCAAACAGATCCAGATCCAGAAGCAGAAGAAGTTAACTTGTGCACAGACTTTGGTGAATTTGCTTATGAAACCCCCACTGCACTAGGGACAGACATTAACAATGAGTGTGTACAGTCATTCAATTCTGTCTCAGAATGTGCAAAAGGTGATACAACACAAGGTGTGCCTATACCCGTATATGTTTCAGGAGTCAGTTCCTCAGGATTTAAAAGCAGAAATTCTCAAAATATCAGAGTTGTTAAAACTATAGAACCTGTTCCATTTAGTGAAGCAAATACTGTACAGAAATTTCCTATAGTGAATGGAATAGAAACCAATCAGAGTGTACACATACCCTATGAAGAAGAGACAAATGAGCCTTATAAATGGTCTGTTATTGAAGAGAATGACACATTAAAAACTAGTCTAAATTCTTGCTTGCGTGTTAGAAGATTAAGTAATATGCAGGAAAATAAACCTCTGTCAAATGGTTTATCAACTTTAAGCAAAGATGATGAAGAAACTCATAAAATGACTCTTGATGAAAAAATAGCAGCAGTGTTTGGTATTGAAAATACAGAACTTTCTGATGAAGAAGGAATGGACTCAGAGAAGAGTAAGATGGAGGTGGATGAGGAACCAGGCTTATGGACTGTGCAGAAATGTCAACATCAGCAAATGTTACGTACTAAAATTCTTGAAAAATGTGTAGTTGATATTAGGAAAAGAGGACAGATGAGACTGAGGTTTCTTGAATTATTTGGTAGTGATAGTGAAGACTGTTTTGATATTGATGAAGATGTAACAATCTATAGAGATAAACTAGCTCGATGGGTTGTTATGTGTTTGATGCCATACTACAGGGAAGGACGTATTCTTTCTCGGCCTGTTTTTAAGTTCCTTGCACGTCATATGGCTGATAATCTCTTGAAGACAAATCGTTGGTTAAGTAAGTCATATTTAATTTATTCTTTCATTTTATAAAACTTTAAGCAAAGAATAAAAATCATTTATGTATAATTTTATCACTCACCTCATATTTTTCTTCTTCTTAGACTAGTTGGTACCTTCTTCAGTACCATCATTTTCCACGGGAATTTCAAAGTCCATTAATTAATGAAATTAATTAATTAATTAATGGAATGATTTAGAGGTTTTTCATTCTACCAACAGAGGGAGCAAAAGATGGCTCTTCAGGACGACAAAACAGTCGTGGAAATACTGGCAATGGTACTGAACAAGATGCCAAAACCAGTCTAAGAAGAAGAAAAATATGAGGTGAGTGATAAAATTATACGTAAATAAATAATACCATATAGTTAAGGTAGAATTTTTTATCAGTCACCTCATATTGTTCTCATACCTCATAGTGCTAATTCCTTAAAAAAGTAATAAAAATTGTCCTTCATGACCATGACCAAAGACGCCAACCGAGGGTGGAGTTTTGCATGTGGAGTGCAGGAAACAATATCCCTCTATCTGTTATACATTCCTACATAATATGTGTAACTGAAAAGTGTAACAGTTCCTATCTAAAAAGGTGATTTGCAAAATGAGTTAAAAGTTATAAACATAAGTGTTGAGCCTAATGCCAGTACTGTCCCAACCTGATTGACAATTTGCTATTAGTATCACAGTCTTTTCAACATAAGTACTCCAGAGAAATTTGGAATTTAAGCCAGGCATCTGGTGCACAATCTAATGATTAAACATTTAAAATTATACACAATCATCTCTTCTAGCCTCAAAATAAAAATATTACAACTACAACTTCCATCTCTGCATGTAATCAATGCAGACCCACTTGACAGGAAGCAGGTATAGTACAACTTGAGCTCTTGCAGCAGACTATTTTATGATTATGAAATTCAGGTTTTTAAACGTTTTTTCACTTTTATATTAATTGCAAATTGGGCAGCTATAGTTGAAGAATTTATTTACAAAGACAAAAATATTGTCAGTAATAAAACAAAAATAAATCTTTTTACATTTATGCTATTATTAAATTAATCATTCTAACAGTCAAGATCAAATTTGAAACACATCCTGAATGCTTTCAATTGAAATTAAGTGATATAATTTAGTAGAAAGACAAAGATAACAAGCAGTCAACAAAGGCTGTTTTTTTGTACACATTTAATTGCATATTTTAAAACAGTATACTTTCATTATATTATTTTTGGTCTGGACATCTTACCTCAATATTAATGTTGATTTGTTCTTGGACATGTTTCAAAACAATTCTCTGTTTTATCTTCAGCTTTCCCAGAAAGCTGAAGATAAAACAGAGAATTGTTTTGAAACATGTCCAAGAACAAATCAACATTAATATTGAGGTAAGATGTCCAGACCAAAAATAATATAATTAAAATAACCTCAAAATATAACTTCCTAAAATTAAATATTAGTATACTTTCAATTTTTTTTTTCAAATATTGTTTTTACTTTTTCTGTCATATATGCAGTATATTTCTTTTGAGCTAAGTTCCAGTTGTAATATAAACAAACCAGATGTATGATGCATTTTCATTGGTCGAATAATAGTTTTACCTTTAAGCATGTAAAAAAATGTAGTTGCTCTCTAATACTCGAAATAAAGGAAATAAAAATAATAAAGTTATATGGCAGATTCATAAAATACATAATTACAATTTTAATAGATTAAATAAGCATTGTTATATTTTTATGCACACGCAATGCAGAATACTTTAGGATTTCTATTGTTTCAAAATACCCGCTTTCTATAGAATTTCTTAAAACATTAGAAAAGAAGCCATTTGAAAAGCAGGGAGAAACAAATTATTTTGAATGTTTTAAAACGGTTCACTGAAAAATATTCTACATTAGCCATTGAGGATGTGGTGAAAATATCTGCAGAATTACAGGTGAGTCAGCATGTAGCATATATTCTGCTCGTAATGAAATCGCAAATAAAGGATATCTATCGACATCATGGAAAAAGCACAAATGTCTAATAGGTAGGCTCATATACTCATATAATTTTTTGTTATAAATAAATAAGAAATGGAAGTTCCTAATTATTGCTACCATCTTACATTGTATTCAGTCTTATTTTCCATAAAATACAATGTTGCCTAGGAACAATGTTTGTAACGATGATGGTTCCTTACATAATTCAGTCATATTGCAGGCAAAAGTAGCACCAGTAGATGAAGTCGAAGTAATACCTTGTGCAAGTTTGTTTACAATACAACTGGAACTTGGCTCTGAATTAGTATATTATAAACAACCTTTTGGAATAAAGTGTATATAAGAGTTTGTTTCTTTATTTTCAGGTGAATCAGATGTGATGCAGAATGTGGTACAGTTCTTCACATATCATAACAAAATAGAATGTATAGATGATATTTTGTCGTGAAAACTTGATGCGGAACACACGCAATAGACTTAGATTTGTGATTTTGATAACAACTGATAGAACAGGAAGAAAGAAAAACATAAAGCACTTTACTGCTACAAAGCTTTGATATGTTGCCTAGACATTTGATGTCCACTCATATATATTGTCTAGATATTCATGTTCTGAATGTAGTCAGTTTTGCCATTCTAGCAGTTTTTCTACTAGATTTTATAATAATTAATCAAGTAGAAAATTCCTGACCAAGTTGGAAATTTTTTTGGAAATGTCAAGTTTTTTAACTTTTTCCAGTCAATGTTCCAGTATCATAGAGACTTGTTTCTAAAATGTCTACCCTATAACAAAATTTTCTCATTTTAAAATAATACTTTTAATTGCATCATTATCCAAGACTTAAGAATTATAATTAAAATAATAGTATTATATTTAAAAAATAATGAAATCAGAAGATAATTATATTATTTTTGGTCTGGACATCTTACCTCAATATTAATGTTGATTTGTTCTTGGACATGTTTCAAAACAATTCTGTTTTATCTTCAGCTTTCCCAGACAGATAAAACAGAATTGTTTTGAAACATGTCCAAGAACAAATCAACATTAATATTGAGGTAAGATGTCCAGACCAAAAATAATATAATTAAAATAACCTCAAAATATAACTTCCTAAAATTAAATATCAGAAGATAATGTTTAAGTTACATTAACTCACTTGCTTCATCTTTAAAGGCTGATTACAAAAACAAAGTGTAAGCTATGAACATGGCCTTTCAGTGTTTTAGAGTTGTCATGAAAGTAATAAAAAAATATCATAACATGATCGTGGTTTACATTTTGATTTCCAGTTGGCCCTAAATGTTCTATGCTCTCCTTCAGTCATTGGATAAAAAAAGCAACTATAATTTATTTTTTTACTTCATAAACACATTAGGGAGATGCATCAATAATAGCAGGAACCTTTATGGATAGAGAAGAATAACAGACTATTCATAGTTAAATATGAAAAATAACATTATGAGGTTCTCCTGCAGGAGAGGAGACTATTGGACGTCAGTTGTGAATGTGAACAGCATTGAGAATGTCACAAATACAGTGACGAAATCTAGATATGCAAGAGAATTAAGAAGTATGAGGTGAGTCAAGAAACAACTAAACAAAATTAAAATAAACCTTATAGTGTTATTTCCTACCTACATAACTTAATGAGGTTCTTAATTTAATGAATGAATGAGTCACTTCTTATCTTACCTCATAGTTTATGTATTTTTAAACATGGGAACTGCAGTTTTCAAGAGGAATCCATCTTATCTTCAGCCAACATTAATGGCGGCTGAAGATAAGGGGGACTCCTCTTGAAAACTGCAGTTCCCATATTTAAAGAAACATGAACTATGAGGTAAGATAAGTGACTCATTCATTCATTGAATAACAGACTATATTTGCAAAGTGTCAAGGTTTGATCAGTCAGAATGACATCAGTTGCAAAATCCCTCGTTCCTCTCTAGCTCTACAAATTCAGCTGCTAGAGTTTCACCTTGAGTGCGCTTGTGGGAAATATTTTAAAAAAAATGTGATTTAGTTAAATTAATGTATCATCCTTCTCTTCCATAACACCAACTTGTCTTTATTTTATAAAGGGAGAAAACATTTAAGTAGCTTGATTTCTAGTTTTCCATTCTCTCATTCAAACAAATGAGGTATTTAAATATTATTCTGAGTTGTTATTGTTTATATGAATGTAGTATAGTGTTTTGAAAAGAAATGTTTGATCTCCCTTCTATAGTGAAGAAATGTACATACATTTTCATAGATTTTTTTTCCCTTTTGTACATAATTTAAAATCTGTATATGATGGAGGGGAAACTGAATGCATTTCTGCTATTAGCATCAAAAGCCTAATTAAAATTTCTGGTGATTAAAATTAATTTTATTAATATTTTATTTTAATTCATTTTATTTCTTATTTTTATCGTTCACTGCTGTGGTCTCGAGGTAGAATGCTGCCTTATCATGCAGCAGGCCCAGGTTCAATCCCCAGTCGGGACAAGTTTCCTGGGTGAGGTTTCTTTTGGGGTTTTTCATCACCTGTAATATAAATGTCAGGAAACTTTAAAGCCGAAACGGTCCCCGAACACCATCTGGCCATCATCATCATCAATATCATATTCACCTCATTAGATTAAAGTTTAGTTTAAGGCCTCTCCTGATGCATCATTATCATCATAATAAACTCTCATATCATCGGGGCAGCGTAATCCCGCTTTCCAGGCACCCCAAACTCAGAAGTGGGTTACAAGTATGCCATGCCAGGAGAGAACACCAGAAATGTTGAAATGACAACCTGCGGCTTTGAATAAAACAAATCCAATTAGTGATATCAGAGGTTTATCTTTTTGCTATAGTGTGTGTAGGCTATGAATAAATTTATACGACTTTCAATTTGAATTTAGGCTACTGTTAGCATTTGATTAATATATTTTTTTTAATTTTTTGCCAGTAATTTATATGCAATCTACACTATAAAATAATGGCATTTTGGGGAACTGAACATATAAGATCAAAAATCATAATAGACAACAAACCTCTGGAACAAGTAACAAATTTTAATTATTTGGATTGTAATTTTACTGTAAACACAAAAACTGAAAGAGACGTAAATGTGAAACTGTCAAGATTTCAAATGATATATGGAACTATACATAAAACATTAAAGAACAAAACAAGAAGAGATACTACATTAAAGTTTTATAAAACATTGGCAGTTCCTGCATTACTTTATGGGAGTGAAACTTGGGTAATGACCAAAAAATTACAAAGTAGAATACAAGGTGTAGAAATGAACTTCCTTAGAAGAACAAAAGGCTGCACAAGAATGGATCAGCTAAAGAATGAAGATACAAGAACACAGTTAAATATATATATCCATTAAATGATTAAATCAAAGGATATAGAGAAAAATGGTTTAGACATGTTGAAAGAATGAACGTAACAAGATTACCACAAGCAGCATTTAACTACAAGCCAAGAGGTTCAAGGAATGTAAGAAGGCCAGTGAAAAGATGGACAGAACAACTGTGAAGCAGAACAGGCATTTTGGCTAGCCCCCCGTGAAGTGAAGAAGAATAATCTTGATTAAAAGAACCTCAAAATGTTACTTCCTGAAATAAACCAGTTAATATTATTATTTAAAGATGCTCTTTAACTTTTTGGGTTATTAGTATCACAGTTTAAATCTGAGCGTAAAAGGGCTGATAAATTTTGCTCAGAGGCATCTTGTTCAGACTTTTTTTTTTTTAATGTAGCATAAATCTATGACATGGGACCTATAGTTTTACTTCTCTTACAAAGGGAGCCATACTCAGAATTTTTATGTCCTTAAAAATCCATTGGCCTTGCCATGTTTGAACTTGTGATCCTTTGAAGCAGAGGCAAGCACGATAATTGCTAATTCACCAAGACCAACATGAACAAAAGAAATTTGTACAAGAACAGTGAAAGGCAAGTCAAGTTTCTGTATAAAGTTAAATGTTCTCAAGGAATGTATAGAATCTATTTATGTGAGATATAGCAGGCTGACTTGCTTTCAAACTTTTGGACCGTTAAAGATGTGTACCATCTGTAATTATTGATGAATTTTGAGGAGAAATTAAAAATAATTTACAGTTAAAGACATCAGAAAAGTTGGAAAAATTCTTGGACTACTAGATCACAAAAAAAATGAAGATATCTTAGAAGAATTACACATGGAATCTTTAGAAAACAAAATTTCTGATTATAAGTCAAGATGGATACAACATGTTCATCGAATGGAAGATCACAGAATACCCAAACTAATGTTAAGATATCAACCTGCAGGAAGAAGAAGACCAGGACGTCCACTCAAAAGACTTCTGGATGGTGTTTCTCTTGAGGCCGAAACAGGTCAACAAATGGCCTAAATTCATGAATGTACTATGATGATGATGATGACTTTTTTTTCTGAAAAGAATAATAATGAAACATGTGAAAATGTTCACAAAAGTAGCATTTCTTGTGTTGAGCTTTCAATTTTATTTGTATATGGGAATGGTAATTTACATGCGATTGATCCACCGTAATCGGCCGGAGTAGTTGAAATGTTTTACAGGTCTAATTTAGATAGCGCTGCGGCATATAAAAAAATATAACTGAGAGTCGTCTCCAGAGATAACCCACGTCTCTATCTGGTTCTCTATGTTATCGTATTGGCCGTGTCTGGAACAATTTAGTTTAAATTTGTTTTGACACAAGATGGCGAAAAAATCACTGCCACTATGGTTATTAGTCAATTCAACTACGGACGCGGATCTGAAGTTCTTGCTTATCCCTAGTGGTCATATGCTGGTGAAATGAAAGTGTGTTGGTTAATATTAACAAGTTTTTAGATACAGCAGGAAGGGTGTTTTTAAAGGTAAAGTTATATTTCATATAATATATATGTTTGGAATAATTGGGATACGACTTCAGTTCAGTAGTGATATATTATTTTACAAATAAGATATGAAAAAGGTATACTACTTTAAAACAGATGGTACCTCGTGGCATAGCCTTATTTAAATCTATAAAGCAAAAGTTTTGCGCTTCTGTATGTGAAAATGTTTATAATTTAAAAAAAAGTAGGAAATATGCAATTTTACACAATTGTGTTCAGAATATTTGATATGTGTATGCTTTAGTGTAACCTACATTTTTAATTGTGGAGTTCGGTTGTCTACTGATAATGTTCGTTGCCTCTAGCCCCGGGGGTTAAAACCCGGCCGGGTCCATGAATTTTTAGGATTAATAAATCCAAACGACAAATCCTCCGGAAGGGAAATTAAGCTTTGGGTTCGGAGTCTAGAGATTTTCAGACTCGTAAACGAGCCTCAAGTCTGAAAAATAGGCTGCTGAGCAAAATTTAACCAAATAATACCTTAGGTCCTTGCTAGATGTCTCTTGAGGCGACATGCCGATTATTATCACTTATTTGTAGGGAAATAAGCATAACTACATCAGATTGGTCAAGAAACCCCAAAGAGAAGGCTATGGTCTGGCTTGGTCTGTAAGTGCCATAACATTGATGCACGTTTTGTGGATTTTATGCCAGGAGCCCACCTACATAAAAAAAAAAATCGAAAATGTAAAAATTATTCTTGCTGTATGTGAATAATTACCTCAGGAAAATATATATGTTGATTTCCCCCCCCCCCCCAAATACAGGACATGCATAAAATTGAAAAAGAAGTAGAGATAATTTTAACCTAAAATAGCTATATTTACAGTGCAAAACATGCATTAGTAATTGTTCAAGCTCAACTTCACTTCTGCTAGTGCTTGATTTTTCAGTTATATTATTGTAAACTATAGCTCTTCTTCTGTATTTACCAACATTATTTAATATTTTAAACTTTTTCAAACAATTTTTATAACATTATTAGACAATTTTGAAGTATTTGTTTAAATATGCAAATCACAATATTATGACACTTAGACAATTTGTGATGCTGCTATTTTCTCCACAGAGTATATTACTTAGTCTATGATTTTTCTATCGCTGTTTTGGGTTATTGCTGGTTGGATCAGTGTTAGGGAGTGATAAGTAAGTGTACACCCATTTTTAATAAACGTTTGGTAATTTTAATATTATTAATATTTTTTTTTAACATAATTTGGGCATTTATTGTAAATATTGGTCATTTAAATTTCATAGCGACGGATAGTAATTGAGGATGATAATCGATATGTGGTTCGATTGTGGGTTATTGCTGTCTCTATAAACTCTAGCTCATGCGCACTGTTGTTCTGTAGGACTTTGAAAATATTTCATGCTAGTTTAAGTGCAGTTTTTCTGTTGTTCATACAGAATAGCCTACTTATCTCTATGGGGTGCCAAATTATCCAGTAAACCATAAACTAATCTGGTGTATACTTACAAGCCTATTTTTCATTATTCTCACCTAACAAAATGAGTATACAATATTATATGGTACAAGGACTTAGTAATGAGTGAGTAAACATATAATAAACATCAATCTAATAACAGAAATTAGTATTATCATGTTGGCTAACATGAATTTAACAATCACTGGTTCTCTGTTGGGACATTCACAAGTGGACTCCTTGCATAGAATAGTTGACATTTTTAGTTACTTATTAATTTTGACATATTCTTTCTGCTGTATTTAGTACATTCACCAGAACAACAGTTTATGCATTACTATGCTGTATTAGTCCACCGCTGTCGTCTTGAGGAGCGTGCTGCCTTATCATGCAGCAGGCCTGGGTTCGATTCCTGGTCGGGGCAGTTTTTCTGGGTGAGGTTTTTATCGGGGTTTTTCCTCACCTGTAAGACAATTGTCAGGAAGCTTAGGGCCCAACGGCCCCCGAAAATCATCTGATCATCATCATCATCATCATCATCATTCTTCACCGGCGTGGAAAGCAACGGGAAGCTATTACACCTACAATTCCCTAGTAAAGCTGCAAGCATAACATGAAAGTGCTATGATTGCAGTGAAGGACCTACCTTCGGGCAGGATTACTATGGATGGATGCTATATTATAACAAAATTCATATGACACTGTTGCACTATTTATCTTTTTTCTGTTTTTACCGGCATTTCCTACTGTCTTAATATTTTCTTTACAATTCTTAAATATATACCTATGTGCGCCAAATGTGGTATTTATCTCTGTTATTTTTTCTACGTTCTATAGAATCAAGGTGCACATGCACAAGGCTTTGCCAATAGATGGAATCACTACCTATGCTACAAGTATGACCAGCCTTTGCAAGTTCCAAAATAATATATTTTCTAAGAACAATGTATCAGGACTGAAATTGTACTACTACTTGGCTCAACTTTTGAATAACTTACTCTATGCTTTTCCATACATTCTTATGACACTGTTGCATTACATATTTTTTCCATTTTTACTAAGATTTTGTAATGATTATTGAAACAAAAATTTTACTTACTTTAAATTTGTCCAGGATTGGAACATGTTAAAATAAAATATGTTAAAAAATTGTATTCTTTATCATTGATTATCCAGTGTAACAGTAGTTTGCATTGTTTCAGGATGCCGCGGAGCAAAGCAACGGAAGAAACAGACAAACTTACACGTATTGCAATAGTTAATGCAGATAAGTGCAAACCTAAGCGATGTCGGCAGGAGTGCAAAAAATCTTGTCCGGTTGTCCGCATGGGCAAGTTATGCATTGAAGTTACACCTAATGATAAAATAGCTAGTATATCAGAGGAATTGTGTATTGGTTGTGGTATATGTGTTAAGGTAAGTTTATTAATTACTTGATTTTTTGCCATTATAATTCAGGTGTAATATATTTGAATCTGTTCCCAAGATTTACAGCTTTGATCTGTCAGAGTTAATAAAAATTTTTTGGAAAGAATAGTTATTTGAGGATGTTGTTTCATTTGATAAGTTAAAAGCTGTTAATCTTCTGTCAGAATGAAGTGAGAAATGTAGAAAACACCGAGATATTCGCAACATATCTCTGATATCCATAGACAAATTCTCAGATGTTTGCTCTCGTCTCCTGTTATTGTAGTTAATGATACCCTTTAACATCTCAGGTCATTAGTATTGTGATTCATGTCTGGAAGTGCTGACTTTTTTTTTCAGGCTGCGTTAGATTCGTTAAATTTCTATATGACTTTACTTCTTTATGACTTTATTTCTATATGGCTTAACTTCTCTTCTGAAGGAAGCCACACTCTGGATTTATTTCTTAAAAATCCATGATTTCTGAGAAGGTTTGAATGTCCTAACTTTGAAATTAGAAAGGAGCATACAAATGGAGGAACTTATAAAGATTTTAATGGGAAAACGAGTTTGTTTATTGTTTCATATGCCTCTTTCAATCTTAGTTTTGGTAGATATTGAATTTAATGTACACTGTCACTCAGAAAACATGAGTGCTTCAAATATTTCATGTCTTCTCCACTTTGCTTGCAAAGTGTTGTTCACTCAACTATGGATATTTAAATACCTTAAAATCGCTTACTTTGTTGATACCCTGCATTATGTTAGAGATCAGATGTGAGTGTATATGCGGAGGCTCCGAAGAATGTAATATGAATTAAACAGACATATATATAATGTCAGTTTAAAATCTTGCTAGTAATTTGTATATGAATAAGAAGGTAAGAAATACACACCGAGTTATCGAAGTGTTGATTATACTGATGGCTAATGGAAGAATCATGATAGATACTGAATTACATTAGTTTTTAGTTTGAATCCCATGTTTTCTTTTAATAAACAGATTCCTCATCATAGATCTAGAACATTATAATAATTTTTTTTTTTTTGCAGAAGTCTGTTCATCTACATATTATACTTAGCATGATATAAAGACAGTAGGCCCTACATATGAAACAGGAAAAATTCATTAGCAAACAATAGTTGGTTTGCTACCTGTTGAGAAAAGGCAGAACATGGCCTATAATGCCATCCCTATATGTAATAGACCTCTGACCTGTTAGGCAATTTAACACATGTGAATAAATTGAACAATTCAGCATATGTTCCGTATTAAATATAACATGTGTGCATAATAAAGAATGCATAATAATGTTCTATATCCTGTTTTTGTAAATAGTATTACAGAAACATTGCTGATAACAATATGACATCTCTTAAAATGTTCATAAACAATATAATTTAGATCACCTCTCCTGAACTGTTTACTTTCATCATAACACCCGAGAATGGTGGAGAGGCAAGACTTAGTTTGCAGTTTGTCGGATTAATTTGCACTGGCTATTCTGCTGCCACAGTGAGTACGTGGAGTGCTTGCATCTATGGCAAAAGGAGAACCAGTTGATTTCACCTAGCAGAGAAGTAAGAAATTGTGTAATTCCTGAAAGGCCACGAATTTCTTCCCAAAGAAAAGGTGTGAGTTTAATTGGAGAAATTGGGCATCACCCATTTCTAACTTCCCCTGAATTAATAATCAACCAACTTTCCGGGCTCTGCAGCAACTACTAGAAGACATCTCAATAGCCATGGTATAAGGTCCTGTCAAGCTGCCAGGAAGGTCAGGTTGGATGATGAATAGATTGTGGATGTCTAGCCTTCACTACTACTTGAGAGAACTTTGATTATAGTAATATAATTTTGTACAAAAGAAATAACTATTTCAATATGAATGACAGTTCTGTCTGCATATATTGCATGGGTGGCTACCGATATGATGCTTGTTATGTATATTCGATTGCAAAGTTAGGTTGCATAAACTATATCATGTTGCGTGTGGATGTTGTTTAATTGGATAGGAATTCTAAAAGGTCTCCACAAGGTTCAACGTGGCAGCTTATCTCTATATTTTGGAAAACGGATTAGTTCCTTCTGCTTGGAAGCATTATCTGATGGAATACTTGTTCCAACAGGACTATCTGGCTCACCATGTCTCTTGGATTCAAAGATAGTTTTGGGGGGAGCCGTGATATCCATCTCTTGAATCATCCTCCGATGTTACTTGATATGAACCTGATTGAACATGTGTGGGTGAGAATGAAGGCAATTTTATTCTCCAAATGGCCAGGACTATACCGTAGCCAAGTCAAATTGTAAATTCTAGATCTTCAAGGTGTTTTCTGAAAGCCCATTGTATGTCTTTCCTTCTTTCTGCATTAACCTTCCTTAACACACTATCTGAATCCAATAGAAATAGATCATCAGTTGATTAATGTATTTGACATCGTCCGATTCCCAATAGCCAATTTTGTCGGTCCATCCAATCTCCTGGTTGTAGATGTTTCTCCTTCATGTATAAATATATTCCCTGACTCCAAGGAGGTTTTACAATAGAAATATAATGGAAAAATATACATTCCTGTCTCACTCCAGAATTAGCCTATAAGGGTTCTGTTGACTTTCATCATGCAGTAATTAACATTCATAATTTTGATACACATGTTGAATAAGTGACAATAGTTGTGTTAGCTAAATTGTCTGTTTATTATTAAATAGAAAATTAGATTATGGGTATCCAAGTTAACTTTGATGTAGAAAAGTGTAACATCCCAGAGGGCCCATGTTCAATTTCTAACTATACAATAGAATTTTTTTTAAGTTTAGGCTTAGAATTGGAGTTTGATCAGCCTCTTGAGGAGAAAAGTAGCTACAGTATGTAATAAAATAAGTTTGATTATAAAAACTGATATTAGGATTGATGATTTATATCTTACTGTACCTAACCAGTGACAGCAAGCACTTCAGTTAGTCTAGTTCCTTAGAATTGTATCAGATATATTTTACTATTAATCACTTTATGATTTTTTCTTTTATCATTATTGTTTAAAGGTGCTTCAACATTTTAACTCATATTTGCATGTATTTTTATTGCTGTGTATAATTAGACATGTTTTACAAGTTCACTATGTATAATGAATTATGAATTCAAGATTAATCTTGAAAAGGATCATGGTAATTAAAATCCAACCCTGCATTTGACTTGGAGATTAAAGAAAATTACATTAATGTTGGCCAATCCTGCATCTCCCTAATATGCATTTGAATTCTAATGTTCAAGCCATCTGATTAGTTTATGACCTTTTTTCATATGTTTGTTTCAGAAATGTCCATTTGAAGCAATCACTATTATTAACTTGCCAAGCAATTTAGAAAAGGACACAACTCACCGATATTCGCAGAACTCATTTAAACTGCATCGATTGCCAATCCCACGACCTGGAGAAGTGTTAGGTCTTGTTGGAACTAATGGTATTGGTAAATCAACAGCTTTAAAGATACTAGCAGGGAAACAGAAGCCAAATTTGGGCCGTTATACTGTAAGTAAATTTTTCACATTTCAATTTTTCTATTATATTGCAAATATTAATCCACAAGATTAATTTGTTTAAGAAAAACTAGAAGATTTTATCCATTGATATAATTTTCTTCTTTCAGCAAAGTCTGATACTAAATATATTAATATTCATTGTGTTAAAAGTAAATCAAAATATGATGAAAATAGTTTGGCATTGTTTTGTAATTGAATTTAATTGTGCTAAATCCATTTGACTTACATTTATTTTATATGACAATTTCACACTTCTTGAGATAGTTTGGTATTGTTGAATGGTTTAATATATTGGTAATATAACTTTTTCTAATACAATAGATTGAGTTCCAGTTAAAACTACGTTATGTATAATTTTTCCATATTCTAAAAATTCTGGCAAATTAATTCTAATAAATGATTGACATTCATTTGATCTGAAATTGTTAAAATAAAAATTGTTGTTCTTAATGAGTTTCTTACTTCAATTGGCAGTACGGCTGCATTAAATAATGGCTAAAAGAAGTCTCTAATTTAAACAAATTAAAATTTTTTATTTTTTATTATTTCACTCACCTCATACTTCATAAATCATAGCAGACCCTGGGTTTCTTCACGTAATTTGTGACATTATTAAATTAAATTAAAATTTGTCAATTTATTTAATGGAAATTAATTTTAGTGCACGTGTAATTTTGTGTGTCCTGCAACATAGCTGAATAGTTTAAGGCATTATGCCTTGGTACAGAGCTACATGAGGAAAGAAATTTTCTCATAGAATTTTGGCCAGAATGGAGCCAGTGCCTACACAGCATCATGAAGAATTTGAGTAGCTACAATAAGAATTTGAGTAGCGACTCCAGGTTAAGAAAACCACCTAAAATGGCTTGGGGACCCAATATGCTATCCACATGTCACCCCTATACTGGCTGGCTGGATTATTGTTCAACACTGTGATTGACATGGCTGCTAGGCCTATTGCACCATAGAGTTTTGGAGATTTTTTAACAGTGATCTTTTATCAACCCAGATCATTAGTGTCAGTTTAAACTGGACATGAAAATGCCAACAGATTTCATCAAAGACTTTAAAATTCTTTTATCATCATCATCATCTTCATTCATGGACTAGGTCTGTTGACCCGTTCCGACTTCAGCCCATCTCTTTCTAGGTCTGCCCACATCTCGGGTGCCTTTAGGTTTGTATTTTGTTATTTGTTTTGGATATCTATCTTCATTCATTCTGTCTATGTGTTGCTTCCATTTTTGTCTATATGTATCCATTTTATCAGTTATTGCAAATATTTCAAGTTCCTGTCTTATTTCTGTGTTCTTGATTCTGTCTTCCTTAGTGCACCCTTTAACAGATCTCAAAAATTTCATTTCTGCCGCCGTTATCCTACTTAGGTCTTGTTTTTTATGTATCCAGGCTTCTGAACCATAGAGCAGTACTGGTACTGCCAACATTTTATAAAATTTCAGTTGGGTCTCTCTTCTTGTTTTGTTATTTAGTGTTCGTTTTATCGTACCACATATTCCCTGGAATTTTGCTATTTTATTATTTATATCATTATCATAATTAAATGAAATGTCACATCCTAGATAATTGAGATGGTTCACCTGTTCTATGATTTTGTTTTCTATTACTATTTTCGATCTGATTTGATTTTTCCCTTGGAATGCCATTACCTTAGTTTTTTCTATGGATATTTTGAGATTATATTGTTCACATATATTATGTAGTTTAAAAATATTCCTCTGAAGTTCGTCTTCTGTATTTGCTATTATTACCTGGTCATCAGCGTATAATAATGTTTTCAAGTATTGTGTTTTTATCTAATTTTATTCCTTTATTTGTTTCTTCGTTCCATTTTTTTATTATATCATTGATGTATAGGTTAAATAAAACTGGAGAGATACTGCATCCTTGTTTAACTCCTTGATTAGTATGGATTTTATTTTTACTTACTTCATTTCTAGTTTTTATAACAACATTTGTGTTCCAGTACAAACTCTTTATAGCTGCTATTAAGTGTTTCGGAATTCCTTTTTCTTTTAAAATTGTCCAGAGTTTTCCTCTGTCTACTTTATCAAATGCCTTGACAAAATCAATAAAAGCTATGTGTGTTTCCATGTTATATTCTCTTCTTTTGTTTATAAATTCTTTTATCGTAAATATATTATCCATACATGAACGCCCTGGTCTGAATCCACTTTGTTCTTCTGTTAACATTACCTCTGTTATTTGTTTTAATCTAAATGTTAAGATTCTTGAGTATATTTTATAGCCTGCAGTTAAAATGCTTATTCCTCTGTAGTTTGTTGCAGTCTTTACGTTCTCCTTTCTTAAAAATAGATTGTACTATTGCTGTTGTCCAGGTTTCTGGTATTGT
Source organism: Diploptera punctata (assembly GCA_030220185.1). Taxonomy (NCBI): domain Eukaryota; kingdom Metazoa; phylum Arthropoda; class Insecta; order Blattodea; family Blaberidae; genus Diploptera; species Diploptera punctata. The sequence goes on from JASPKZ010003852.1 coordinate 3,062,648, forward strand.
TGCTTGTTTCCAACATAAATTAAAAAATGTAATAATCTCAGTTTTAAAAAAATCCTCCATATTTTATTAATTCCATATTAATTCCGTCTATTCCAGCTGCCTTTCTGTTCTTTGTTGTTTTCAGTACTTCTTCTAATTCTTCCATTGTTATCATATCTATTCCTATCTCACACTCATATATGTTATCTTTAGTTATTTTATTTTCATTATACCACAGTTTTTTATAATGTTCTTCCCATTGTTTCTCCTCAATTGCATTGATCTGTATTGTATCTTTTTCTTGTTTATTTAGATGTTTCATTACTTTATAGGCTATTTTTTGCTGCCCATGTATATCGTATTCTAGTCTGCTTATATATCTATCCCAACTGACTTTGTGTGCTTTTTTAATTTCTCTTTTGGCTATTGCACTTTTATGTTTGTAATCAGCTCTTAATTCTGGTGTTCTATTCTGTAAATATTTGTGATAAGCCTCTTTTTTATCTTTTATTATCCTCTCTAATTCTTCATTCCATATTCTTAAACCCTTCTTGTTATATATTTTATATTTTGTTCCTTATGCCTCATATGCTGCTTTATCAATGCTTTCTTTTATATTATCCCATTCTCGGTTTATTTCTTCGGAAGTAGGTTTTAATATTAATTGTTCATTTAGCCTATTCTGATACAGATTTTGTATACTTTTATCTTGTAATAAATGTACTTTGAATGTGGTCTCTTTATTGCCATATATTTATGACGTAAGACGTGTTTGAAAATACTTATAGTATTTTCTGAGTATCTTAGCTATATTTTGTGTATTTGCATCAGTGACTTTGTGCTAATACTCTTGAAGTCCCAACACTAGTATAAGTTTTCAATTTGTGTAATTAATTACTGTAAAATTTTCAATATTATTTAATCTATAATTGATACAATGAATCCTATTCTTTATAGGAAAAATATAGAAGGAAATATAGACTTTATAAGTGCCCTTTTTTGGTCACACCACTGATATATCCAAAGCAAATTTCCTTGAGGTTATAAATGTAAATGCATTAATCAATAATTGATAATAAATGACATTATGAGGTAATTTATCAAGAGATTGAATTGGAAATGTATACCTTATCCCATATTTTGTTTTTTCACCTGGAAATATATAGGGGACAATCATCTCCATTTTCGACTAGTATCCAACTCTATTATCTCAGTCTGAATAAAAAGACTGAACAAAATTTAACTGATCTTCATCCATCCGAGTAATACTTAGTAAAAAAAAAAAGAATCTTAATTAGCTACTGAATGTCTCTCCAATATGATATACTAACAACATGCCCCTTCTTCAAAGTTAAAATTGGGAAACACATTATGAGGTTCTTAATTAATAAATTAATGAGTCATTTTAACATCTTACCTCATATTTTCATGTTTTATCAAACACGGTGACTACCGTAGTCATAATGGCGGTTGAAAATGAATGACAAGATCATTTGAAAACTATAGTTACCGTGTTTGATAAAACATGAAATATGAGGTAAGATGTTAAAATGACTCATTAATTTATTAACATGCCCCTTGCTGACATCTGTAGGAAAAATAAGCTTAACTAAATTAGTCTAGTTAAGAAAGTTCCACTAGGAGAGCAACCATTTCCCTTCAGTGGGACGAATAAGGATCAATCACATCTCTAGTTGAAAATGGAGACAATTGTCCTCACAACAAATCGAGCTGAGAAAACAAAATATTGAGGTGAGATTTAATTTTCTTGGTAAAAGTGTAGTTTTACCACTTGTGAAACTATAAGAGAAATTATTTGTTGATAAGTCTTTTTTCATTAAACTGCAATGCTATTTTAATTAGCCCAAGAAATATGTTCCACTACTGACCCATTGATATTAACATAACACATTTTGTAGTACATAAACAGTTTTGAATCTTCAAATTAAGGATAAATGTGTTCCTGAGAAAGCATTGAAGTTATTAAATATTTTTAATTACACCAAACCTCATATTTTGTCTTCTTTTTAAGACTTGTTTTGGAGAATTAGTAATCTTCCATTGTCTGTTTGTACTCTACTGATGTTTTGTCGTCGGTGATTCAATGTTTCCTCCTCCATCTGTTGGTAGACCGATAAACCTCCAAATCAAGTCACGTTCCCAGGAATTTCAAAATTCATTTATTGCTGTACTGTCCTTCTGTTTTTATTTTGTGTAGTTATGTTTGTTCCAAATCGGTAGCTGTTTTTAATGTTGCCTAAAACTTCAGAATTTCCTATTGTTATTTCAGGATCCACCTGATTGGACAGAGATCCTGAATCACTTTCGTGGTTCTGAACTTCAGAATTACTTCACTAAAATATTGGAAGATGATCTCAAGGCACTAATTAAACCTCAGTATGTGGATCAGATCCCAAAAGCTGTTAAAGGCACAGTACAGCAGCTAATGGATAAGAAAGATGAGCGTAAAAATCAGAGTGAAATCTGTGGCCTGCTTGGTATGTATTAGAACCTACATGACATATGAGAAAAGCTATAAATTCAGTTTTTAGACATTTATGTTCTTTTCTGTTACTGTTAATATTTGGAAGACCTGGTCGTCTCATGATTGGTTTGTTGCGCTGCATTAAATAAGTCCCTTTAGAGTATAAGTAAAATAAAAATAAATAAATATGTGAACTACTGATTTTTTTATTCCTCTTTCCTTTGTGCTTTGCCCTTTAGTCGTAAATTCCATGGGGAAAGGAGTGTACATATTTCACAGTCCGTAAAATAGATATATCTATAATAATTACAGATCTTTCAGTATTTAGTACCCCAACTCCATAATGCATCAGGCCTAAAAGGCCACCTCCTGGCTTCACATCCTTTCATGCCATTTACCCGATGTCGTCTTATGGGGAGGGGTGGCATGTGGTCAGGTTTTTTTGGTTCCCAGCCACTATAGCTGATATTCTCAACTCCAATCTATTACTTATTGTAGCTATCAAAATTCCTCATGATGCTGGTAGAGATCAGATCCACATTGGGCAAAATTCAATTTCCTTTCCCATGGGTGCCTCAAAACAGCCATGTCCCCTAGTTCTGCATCAAGGCATGATTACATAGACTGCTTGGCTAAGGCATGAAGCTTTTTTTTTAATGCTACATTTAAAAAATCCTATTTCTTGCTATTACTGTTGGATGGAAATATTCTCCGACTATAGTACGAAGAATAAACAACTGCTTAGAATAAAATGCAGAGCTGTTGAAGATTTTTCATTAATCTTACAAATGGTAAAAAAAAAAATCCAAATAGTATGACATGAAGTTAAATATGAACCAGAAGTAAATAACATTATTGAAACCGTTAAAAGTGTATCATTTTCTGCCTTGCCTCTCAGTTTCTATCCACCAATGAATTTCTTGACAGAGGAAGGTAAATGATCAGATTTTTGGAATCATGATTGCAGAGAAGCTGGTCTGAAATTGGCATTAATAAAGCTATAGTTATACAATGTAATGCCTCAAAAGCGCTTATCTGATAGGCAGCCTTTGTTGGTGTTTGCTGGCAGGTGGGAACCAGCAACCAGGCAACAAATTCCATTGGCCAGCAAACACCAAGGAATGCTGCCAGTCAGATAAGGACATTTAATGCAACACATATATAACAATGGATCCATTAACACAGTTTACAGATCTATTTTGAAGAAAGCCATGATATGATAGTGGAAATGTTAATTGGAAACTCTCATGCAGAAGCATCTGATCTACAAAAATTTCAATACTGACATTTAGCCAAACATTTACCTCTTTTAATAAGACAAAATCCTGTGGCTGCATATTTTTATAGGACAGTATAAAATGTTTTATGTATATTACAAATTCGTAAATCAACATGTAATTTGTTCCATATGGTATTTTAGCCTCATGGCAGTGTAAATTTTTGGTTACTGCTGTGTAATTTATATATTAAATTTGGGAATTTTTAACATTATGAAGTTCAATTCATAAGAATTAAATGAATCGTGATTCCTTCTTACCTCATACTTCTATGTTTTTTTTAAACACAGCACTGCAGTTTATCAGCGACCCATATTGTCACCATCATCAGCTGTTTTTACGACTGTCAATTATCCAATAATTACCGGCAAAAGAAAAAAATTGACAGTCGTGAAAACAGCTGATGATGGTGACAATATGGGTCTCTGATACTGCAGTGCTATGTTTAAAAAAAAACATAGAAGTATGAGGTAAGAAGGAATCACGATTAATTTAATTCTTACTGCTGTGTAAGTTCCTTAAGACTATATTGTGACAAATTTTATAAAATATCTCTGGAAACATTTTTGAGTGTCATTTAAAATTAATTGGTATGCATTATAAGGCAATAAACAGAAACCGTAGATATAAAAGATAGTAACTCCTTTGGTGACAACAATCTTTCTAAAGACCTGAAAAAACATAATTTCTCAAACTGCAACAATATATGAAGGAGATTGTAAAATAAAAATGTCGGAAATATTTTCTGTTGTTGTCTTTGTCATTATTATTGAAAATATTTTCTGTGGGATCTCAAGTTTTCAATTTTTTTTCTGTACATTTTACGGGTCAATGGGAAAACAATTTAGGAAACTTAAGAATTATAAAGTCTACAACTTGAGTCACACGGGAATGACATAAGAATTTGTGTTTGCAGACTTGGAGAACATTCGTAATCGTTCTATTGAAGCATTATCTGGAGGAGAATTGCAGAGATTTGCTTGTGCAATGGTATGCATTCAGGATGCAGATATTTTTATGTTTGATGAGCCATCAAGTTATTTGGATGTTAAACAACGTTTGAATGCAGCCGTTACTATCCGCTCACTTATCCATCCCGACAAGTAAGTAGTTTTGTAAACCTGTAATATACCATAATTGGGAATCACTTATCTAAAATTATAAACAATTGTAACTAAGTCTCTGTCACTCTCATTCCCCGAGTTAAATTTTTTATGTATAATTTCTTTCTTATATATAGGTATGAAAATTTTAGATCATATATCTAGGATTTTTTAATTATACCAGTAGGTTATGTGTTTTTGTACAATGTGTAGTCACTTGTTTTGTATAAATTTACCAATGTTGTATTCATATATTAAGCTATCGGGGCAAGTTCCGATATAGATGCAAATTTTTCTCTTATATACATTGTAATTTGTCTAGGTTGGAACTTGCCCCGGTAGCTCAGATGGTAGAGTATTGGCCTAGAAAGCCAAAGGTCCCGGGTTCAAGTCTTGGTCTGGGTGAGAATTTTTCTCTTCATATATAATTTATCCTTCAGTGAGAAGTGTTAAATTAATAATAAAAACAATATTTAACAAATTGTGTAGCTGTTCAAAATTATCAAGATATGGCATCCAAGTATTGGGAAGCAAGAAGGAGAATAACTTTATTGTTAACTCCAGAGCATTAGCTACATACATATATAATTTTATTATATTTATATATATTATATTCCAGATTCATCATTGTTGTTGAGCATGATCTGTCAGTGCTGGATTATCTCTCGGATTTCATCTGTTGCTTATATGGTGTTCCAGGAGCGTATGGTGTAGTGACTATGCCATTCTCTGTAAGAGAAGGTAATTGTATTATATTATTTAAGTTGGTTTGTGTATACATGCTATACATCTCTACAATGCACATACAATTATTGGATAAACAATATTAGTGATAAGAGAGGTGGTATTGGAAGTTCTTTAAGTGTCCTGTGTTAGAGCTCAAATGGTTGCCTCTTGGTTGGTGGGTGGATTTGATACCCAGTGGAGTTGGCTAGGAAGAGTGATGGTGTATAATTCCTAATAACTAGATTGTGTACCAGATGCTTGGGTGAAATTTTATATATGGAATGTATATGGGATTTTTAAATATGGAATGAAACGATCTGCTCTATTGTCCAGCTTTTGTCTCTTTAGATGTGAAAATTATAGCCCTACAAAATTTGCATGTGAAGAGCTTTAATCTCTATTGTCACAATTAAACTCATAGCAGAAATAAGCAATGTTACATCTATAAAAATGTCTTATGATTTAAATATAAAGGTAAAGTAGATTTCGTTCATTTGTGTACCAGTTTCAAAACCCTAGAAGTCAGTCTGGTGGACTAGTCATTAAATTTGCCATTCCTTCTAAGGTTCATCGGTTAAAGCCTGGCAAGGGTTGATGATTTTTTTCAGTACTTAAGAATGAGCATGGCTTCTTTCGGAAAAGAAATAAAGACATGTGCCCTGTGTCATAGATTTACGGAACACAAAAGAACCTCAAGCCTGAAATTAAGAGACATCTGAGAAAAATTTGTTCTCCCTTTAATGTCCAGATTTGAACTATTGCAATATTGACCTTAGCTGTTAAGTAGAATTCTTGAATAAAATGTACCTGTCAACCTTAAATCCTATAAAAAAATAATTGAGGCAGTGTCTGGAAAAATAGATGATTGGTAGAAACTATTTTTTTATTAGATATTAGTAGTTTCAAAGTTATATTATCTGTAGAAGAATAATAATAAATGTATTTCTTTTCCTTAATGTTTAAGGAAAGAAAATTCTTTTATTTATACTTTCCTGCAATTATAATAAAACTTTGAAGCTCTATATACTGTATCTGAAAACATTGTTTATGCTTATGCCCCTTTCTTCAGTCACCACCTTAATTGTTATGTTGTTATCCAATTTCTCAAAATTTGGTGATGTATATAATTTTCACTTGCTTCCAATACTGCTGTTCAGTCTGTTCTTGGAAAGCAGAATGTTTTATTGCTTTTATACCCATCCAGGGTATTTTAATCCATGCATTTGGTGCAGATTGTAGTGATTAAAAATAATACACCATCGCCGCTGTAACCCCAATGTTGAAAATTTAACAATTAAATTTTCAATCCTGGTGGGAATTGAATTTGGACCCACCAGTCAGGAGGCAGACTTGTCACCACTGAACTAGCATGTATCTTTGCTATGTAGCAATATATCAATACTGAGAAGTGGAAACATGCAGGATAGGCGAGCATAATGCATCTTATGAGTACATGATGTCATACTTTTAGTTCTCAAAATGAACACTAAAACCCCTAGTTTTGGTTTTTTATTTGTGTAGCTCGTGCTTTGGATATTGCCTCTTTTGTGTAATCATAATTTTTTGTGGCCGCAGTTTTGGGGGTTAGGTTTTAGATATAAGCTTGGTGTACTTTATTTTACCTTATCCTCTCATTGATTACTTCCATCCTCATTACTCCTCTTCTTTCCATGTCTTGCCTTCTTTGAATTCTGTTATCTTCAATTCTCATCGCATGATCAAACCAATGAATCCTATTTTCTTCTATTCCTTTTTTGTAGTTTCTCAACTCTCAGCTCACCTCATATTTCTGTTTTCCTTCTTTTTTTTCTCTCTCATATATTTCCTGTAGTATAGTCAAGAGAGATCTCAACTCTGTTGCCTGTATTCTAGTCCACCACTGTGGTCTTGAGATAGGCCTTGTCACGCAGTGGGCCCAGATTTGATCTTCAAGTTTCCTGGGTGAGGTTTGTTCAGGGTTTTTTCTCACCTGTAAGACAAATGTCAGGGAACTTCAAGGCCCAAACAGTCTCCAAAAATCATCTGGCCATCATTATCATCATTTACATATTCACCTCATTAGATTAAGTTTAAGATTAAGGCCTCCCCTAGCCTATCATTACCATCATCATCGCCCATCATATCATTGGGGCAGCATAACCCTGCCTTCCAAGCGCCCCAAACTCAGAACTGGGTTACAATATGCCAGTGCCTGGAGAGAACACCAGAAATTCATGAATGAATGCGGAATTTTTGTACATCTTACCTCATAGTTTGTTTTCTTAAACACTGAAGCTGCAGTTTTCATGAGAACACCTCTTTCATTTTCAACTGACATTATGACTACAGGATTTTTATTGGAATCTCCATCTATAACGTTGCCATCTGGTGTTGATTTGATGAACTTCGAGATCAGGTTACATTCATTAGGAATTTCAAAATTCATGGATCTAAATTTGTTCTTCTGAATATATATCTTCTCCTAAACTATCAATTCTAAAGTTTTTCCAAATGTTTTAAAAGTTTGGCCTCTTTTTCAATGTTATGACTCTCCAACACACTGTGCTGCAATAACTGATTTTTCAATTTTGAAATTCCTGATGAACGTGACCTGATCTCGAAGTTCATCAAATCAACACCAGATGACAGCGTTATAGATGCAGATGCCAACGAAAATCCAGTAATAATGTCAATTGAAAATGAGAGAAATGTTCTCTTGAAAACTGTAGTTTCCATGTTTAAGAAAACATAAACTATGAGGTAAGATTTAAAAAATGACTCATTCATTCATGAATAAAGAATCTCGTGTTATTTTCCATATTTAACTATGAACACTAGAAATGTTGAAATGACAAACTGTATCATTGAAAATATTTTTAAAAAAGTTTTATCTATTTCTTTTTGTAAATAATATTGACATGAAAATTAATTAATTAAAATAAACCTCATAGTGTCATTTCCTACCTACATAATTTAATGAATGTATGTTTTTCATGTAGATGAACAAAAATTCATTTGATGCCACAAATTGACATGAAACATTTTTTCCTGGTTTCTTAAATATGATAATAATACCAGTAATAATAATTTATAACTAAGTATAAAAGTAAGAATATGTAATTAAGATATTTCTTTCAGAAACTACTTTAAAAAAATTGAAGATTGTTCAGTGAATTTGTATATTAAAATTGCTGTAATTTTACAGCTTTGGGTATCTATGTATGTTAGATTTATAAGATGTTTCATTAAACATGCTTACATTGAAATATTTGTTGTAGGTATTAATATATTCCTTGACGGATTTGTACCCACGGAAAATCTTAGATTTCGTGATGAGTCGTTAGTATTCAAAGTAGCAGAATCGGCTACTGAAGAAGAAGTTAAACGTATGAATCATTATGAATATCCAAAAATGTCAAAATCAATGGGTAGCTTTCATCTTACTGTTGAGAAAGGACAATTCTCAGATTCTGAAATTCTGGTGCTACTTGGAGAAAATGGCACTGGGAAAACTACATTTATTCGTATGTTAGCAGGAAAACTGGAGCCTGATGAAGGACCAGGTAAGTAAAGGAAATTAGTAATATCTTAAACCCATAAAACAAGTATGCAGTGGAGATACACAAATTTACAATGAAAGACTGTAATTTATAGCATTATAGAAACATGTAGCTCTTACAATATTATTTATTCGTCAGTTTAACACCCATGAATAACTTAAGTCCAGTAAGATCTTTAGCATCTTTAAAACATTTTTTAATTCTAATAAAATCCATAGCACGACAGCTCCAAAAGTTGATCAATTTATTGCTGTCATGCCAGCAGGGAGTCATGGTTAGCATGATACAATCCCCCAATTTTGTTTGTTTTTTAACTGGATTTTGTTACTTCACAATTCAAACAGCTACTCAGTTGTCCGAAGATGAAGCTGTCAAGGCTTTGAAACTGCAATCTAATTAGAAGACTGGATATGAGGTGAGGTATGAAGCATTTTAATGTAATCTTAAACTAATTTTCATTTGAACAATAGAGAATGCTATGATAACTTCATCTATAAAAAATGCACAAATTCTGCTGAATTTTTAGAATTTGATTGTTTTTTTTTTCCTGAGAAAATCCTGGTTATGACTATTGTTTATACTGTTTATATAAATCCGAATTAATCTGAAGGGAAATGCATCTATTTTAATCTATGCTAATAAGAAGTAATACGAGTACTTTATTTTTAGGAAACATTCCACAGCTTCACATCAGTTACAAACCACAGAAGATCAGCCCAAAATCTCAAGGAATTGTTCGTCAATTATTGCATGAAAAGATCAGAGAAGCATATGTTCATCCTCAGGTATATCACAACATTGTTTATTTTTTATTTCACTCACCTCATACTTCATAACTCCTAGGAGTGAAATAAAAATATTAAAAAACCTCATAGTGTTATTTCCTATCTACATAACTTAATATCACAACATATCCATTAATTTGAGATTTTTTTTATCTTTGATCCAGTCCAGATAACATAAAATAGTTCTTTATGGTTTGGTTTCTTACTTTATGTCTGTGTTTGTTTTCCTAGTTAGAGGATTTTTATTTTAATGTAATTTTAGATGGACAAATTAGTAATTAACACTTTGCACCCGGCAACATTTAAATGTCTCACTGCTCATCTTCCGATGGGTATTTAAAGGTTTTGATGTTTTATATGAATTTATACACTGATAAATTAATTTTTGAAGAGAAAAATTTTTGCTCAAACTGGGATTTGAACCCAGATCTCTAGTTCTATGTACTAGTGCATAAAACAACTATGCTGTCTGGGCATCTTATTTTAGGTGGAAATTTTTGTCACCCTCTCATAATCCTGCATACTCGTGGCAGTGGACTTTTGTTCACAATGCCACCAGGCTGCTGCTTATTCAAGAAGACTTTGATAAGATTTTAACACTGCTATTATAATAGCAATGCTAATATTATTATGTTTGATATAAATATATTCCTTAAAGTAAATGTTAGTCCACCGCTGTGGTCTCGAGGTAGCGTGCTGCCTTGTCACGCAGTGGGCCCGGGTTCGATCCCCGGTTGGGGCAGTTTTTCTGGGTGATGTTTTTATCGGGGTTTTTCCTCACCTGTAAGACAAATGTCAGGAAAACTTTAAGGCCCAAACGGTCCCCGAAATCATATGGCCATCATCCTTATCATTATCATCATCATCCTTCACCGGTGTGGAAAGCAACGGGAAGCTACCACACCTACACGATTCCCTAGTAAAGCTGCAAGCATAGCATGAAAATGCTATGATTGCAGTGAAGGACCTGCCTTTGGGCAGAATTACTATGGATGGAAAGTAAATGTTACAAGCAAGAATAAAACTTTGTAAATACTATAATTAAAAGAAACTAGATAAAAATAGAGGATAAGATAAAGTGAAAGTACAATAAATTCTAATCTTAATAATGTGGCTAACAAATGTTTTCGATTTGAAGAAAAAACTCAAATTCCTCCACCAAGTAGTCTGCGCTTGCAGAAAATATGTTAACTAACATGCTGTCTTTCTCTTCCTTACTATGTTGCCACTTCCTGTCCTCTGTACATGTTCTTTGTCTGGCAGGTAGAGAACTGACAAATACTGTGGATTTTAATGGTCTGTCCTTCCATGCAGTCATTGGCAAAATATCTAATTTGACAACCCTGTTACTATTGTGGTTATGTGTATGAATATGCTGTCACTTCTCATTACATGTTGCCACTTGTGATTTTATTGTGGGGCTGGTAACGGAGAGACGACAAAAACTGTGATTTTAAATGATCCAACCACTTGAGCATTCCATGCTTATGTGACTAATATGACAACCATGTTAAGATCTTTCAACGTGTTTAGGGATTCTCCGCCCACACTTAAAATTGAACCATTTCAGTATGTGATCGGATGTACAGTCTTCTCCTGCATCACTTCCACATATTCAATAGTTCGGCGACACTAGCGCTAAAACTCTCCTCCGCCCGTGCGAAGTTAACTTGGTTGTGTAATACACTCATATTGAATTGACTGGATATGAGATGCGGTTTGAAACATTTTAATTTAATCTTTAATCTTAAATACATTCATTCTGAACAATAAATTAATTTTTTTAAGAACTTTTTTTTTGTCTCTGGAATTTGAACCCACGATCTCTAGTTCAACACAATTAAATTATTGTAAATCAATGGTAAAGAGAAAAATTTTTGCCTGAACCGGGAATCAAACCACGAACCTTTAGCTTTCCGTGCTAATGCTTAGACCACTGAGCTAATCCAGGCTTCATTCCCATCCAAGCAGAAATACTTCCTTTACCTTACTCTACTGGCCCCACATTCAATTGCAATGAATCATCATTCACAAATACACAATGAATTGGCTTCTACCTGAAGAAGACATGAAGGGACTCCACACAGCTATAGCATTATTTATTAAATTAATATTGAGAAGCTAAAGCTATTACTATGATAGAAATAAGTAAATTAATCAACACAATTAAATTATTGTAAATCAATGGTAAAGAGAAAAAAAGCAAGCTATTGATCACATGAACTAGCATGGCAGGCACCTATTAAATGAAGTGATAATAATAATTGTATATAGGAACATTTATAATTAACTATATGACTGATTTCAGTTTGTAACAGATGTGATGAAACCACTGAGAATGGATGATATTATGGACCAAGAAGTGCAGAATCTATCTGGAGGAGAACTGCAGAGAGTTGCTTTAGCACTTTGTCTGGGGAAGCCTGCTGATGTTTATCTTATTGATGAGCCTTCAGCATATCTAGACTCTGAACAACGTCTTGTGGCTGCCAAAGTTATTAAAAGGTACAAATTGATAAAAATAAATAAATTGTACAATTCTACCAAACTAACTTCCTTGCACAGGTCTTACACTTACTCAAGCACAGCTATAAAACTGGTAAATTATATTGTTTTTAAGTATTTGAATAAAATAAGTGCTACTGTATTTTGTTAGTATGCTAGGCAATAAATATTACACCAATCCAATTTACAGTCTGTGTCAGTTTGAACCAATCACAGTTGACTACCATTGAAATGAAATTGTCAGACCTGATGCGCAGAAATTGTCAAATCTGTCTCTCAAATGTTTGAGCTACAGAACACAGACCAGCCATTCCAAAATGTTGTTATAGAATAAATACATGTCAAATAATTATATATAAAATAGATCTATATAACACATTTTGTTTATTACTACTCTTTATTAAAATATCATTCACTAAATAGTAATTTTATTTTATTCACAAAATAGTCTTTTAAAATAACTTTTTTTTTTTTGAAAATTCACTACTTATAATAATTTCCCTTTTTATAAAGAAATTAAATGTTTTGTGGATATCTAATATTGAGCAGTTAGAATTAATGCTGTTCATTTTTTTGGACTTCTATATTTAGAAGAAAGATTTGAAAATGAAATGAAATATACATTGTGATGATCTCATTTCATATCCTTAAGATTACAGAAAAAGCAATAGGAGATTCAGGTATACCAATTCTTTGTAAATGCTTATAGAGACTTCATGACCTCTAAACCAGGCAAGTCCAACCTTTTTTTGAAAAGGGCCATTGTCGATAAGGTGAATTGGTTTGCAAGCCACATGATTCAATTTTTTAACCATATTAAATAGGATCTAAGATAAACCAATTAATTTAAATATAAAATAGCTATTATAATGATATATTATTTTTATTAAAATATTAATCATATATTAGTTAAATTATTTTTAAAATTAAATTAAATGTATATTTTTCATGTATAATCTAATTATAAAATCTAAATTGAATGATATTTTCTTGTCGCTATATACTTAGAAGCCATAATTAACACTTATAAAACTCACTAAATTTAATTATATAATTCAAACCTCTCACTAACACTGACACTACAATATGAGCACACAACTGCAAACTGGAAACTAACTTGAAATGAACAAAATGTAACAATAATAAAACATCTGGCACACACTCGCCTTTGAAAGTAGTAACCGCACGGTCAACAATGCATGGAGACTTCAAAGTGATGCATGGTAGGTAGAATCATAAATAAAAATTTGGACTGGGTGTTTCTTAAAAGGAATGTGATTTCTCCACGTTTTGAGTAAGAGGGTGAGTAGGATGAACTTTCGCAAACACATCTTTCAAGTTTATCTTATACCAAATAGAATTACTTATTTCATAAATTATATTAGATTATAACTTACAAATATCACTGTGGGCCGAATGCAATGTGATAGAGCAAATATCATTCCGGGCACATGCAATGGGATTGAGGGCTGCAAGCGGGCCGCAGGTTGGACATACCTGCTCTAAGCAGTCTGAAAATTGCTATAATGATTTTGATCTTCCATTTCTAAATTTGGTATGAAAAAAAATAATTTAACATTCTCTGTAGCTTATTCAGCATTATAATTTATTAGTATGTTGTATGTTGAATTTATTACTTTTTTTTTTAAATAAAATCGTGAGAGATTTTGTGATCATTTTGGAAAATGTTTACTGCTCTTCTTGTGGCCAAGCCTGTTGTTTCATTAATGGTACCACTCACTCCATAATGTGAGGGAATCCATTGTAATAGTTCAATATGTTCAGGTTAAGGCATCAAATGAAAGAAGCAATATTTGTTAATATAATGCTAGGTGATGTTAGATGATTTCATTAAGTATTCATAAATTAATAACATTTTTAGGTTTTCAATTAGTAATTCTTCTTCTTCTTCCTTCCAAGTATTAGGCCAAGGCCTGTTACGATCCTATAGAAAATTTTCCCTCCAGCGTAAATAGTTTGATCCTTCCGGAAAATTCTCATATAAGATTTGAAAGCATAATAATAGTCCCTTCGATTGGTTGCTGGCCAAAGGAAGGCAAGACCAGTGATGGGGCTGCCATCTTATAGCCTCTGGTCAGGCTTTTCTGCAGAAGAAAAGAAAATAAAGGAAAGAAGAAATGGAAGAAAGGAAAGACTCCCTAGCCCTCGGATGCCCTAATAGCGTCGGGGTCGAAAAAACAAGAGTTAACCAAGGGAGGTTAGATAGTAAAGTTAAAAGAGTGCAAAACACAAGTAAGTGGAAGAAATGTTTTGCTCAGCTTGGGGCACCTTGTGGTCGCCATCCACATATCCTCTAGATGAGGACCCCTGAGGGGTTAATTAATTAATAAAATGTGTCGTATCTCACTTCATACTTCATGTTCTTCTGCATCTTTCAAGAGGAATCCCTCCCATCTTCAACCATTATTATTATTAGTCGTAATAATGGCTGAAAATGGGAGGAATTCCTCTTGAAAACTGCAGTTTCCGTGCTTGAAGAACACAAGGTATGAAATGAGATATGACTCATCTTACTAATTAAGTGTTAATTGAAGAAGTATACTGTACTTATTGTTTCGTAGAAGACCATTTTTATAAATTTATGGCTCTAGAAAAATATTTAATAAGGAACATCTTATAGACTATTCAGAGCTAAAGGAGGAAGTTCCCAGATGAAAGATATAAATTATATTGCACATGATATCAACATGTTAGCAATGCTGGTATAATTTAGCTTGGTTTTCATCCATAAGGAGCAACATTAAACATTTTCCACTAATGATTTTTTATTATTTTTGGTTAACTGTTCATTGTTCAGTCCACTGATGACAAACTCCTTTTCTTACTAATGTCACCATGGCAATTGCAATTACTTTTGTAGACATTACTCATTGTAGATTAATTTTTAAGTGTGCATTTACATCTGCCATAAACATTTTTATAAACTCTAAGCAAGCCAATAATTTGTGGAAATAAGAAGTAATTAAAATTTGAAACCTCAGTAAGTCCTTATTATAGCCATTACATCATCTATTTAAAAATTCATCATCATCTTCCATTCATGTTGCAGTCCATCTCTTCTATGGCTGTCCCAACAATCTTTAGCATTTGGTTGGTACTTTAAAAATGCATTAAGGATCCTAGATCTAGATATACAGTCCACATGATCAGGAAGCAGCACAGAATGTAGAAAATGAATCCCCAGAGCTTTATGCTTTTATTATTGTTTATGTTGCAGATTTATTCTCCATGCAAAGAAAACTGGATTTGTAGTTGAGCATGACTTCATTATGGCAACATATTTGGCAGATAGAGTTATTGTGTTTGAAGGATCACCATCTATAGAAACTACAGCACATACTCCACAGAACCTGCTTGCTGGCATGAACAGATTCCTGGAGCTACTTGGTATTACATTCAGGCGTGATCCAAACAACTTTCGGCCTCGCATTAACAAGAGCAACTCTGTTAAAGTAAGCATAATTGTACAATCCTCATTATAATAGAATTCTATTTTAAAACTTGGTTAATAATGTAAACACATTTTCCAGTGCTCAGTGTTCTGTTTGTTAAATATTGAAATTTTTTTCTAGTATTCCGTATTACTCTATTGTCGTTCCTGTATTCGTCTTTCTCTCATTGTTGTTTTTATGTCCTAAATCCAAATAATATTTGTCACCTTCTCTTGAACCTCTTTAGGCAGCAGCCATTCCAACTCTTTTTCACATGGCCATACCATTGCAGTTTTTTGTTGTACATATAGAATGTTTTACTTTCTTTTTAGTTTTTATTATATTATTTCTAGTCTTTCTCTTTTTCATAATGATGCTGATTTTCTCTGAAAGTTTATTTTCATTGATGATAATTTAGTATTTGAAACTTAACTGCCAAGTTTTTTACCCATATGTTTCTCACTATTATTTTAAAGCTTCTTGATTTGTTTTTATTTTGTAATTTTTTTGTCCCATAGAATGCTATTTAAAGTCAATAATGCTAATTTTTTTCCTAATGCTATTATCCCTTAAATTTTGTATTTTTATCATTTTTGGAAATTATAACTTCTAAATACTTTTAAAAAATTAACAGGTTTAGAAATTCCCATCATCTTCAAGGTATGGGCCTGTTGGCTTGTTCCACTCCCCGATGCACAATATGCTACAGGTTGTCCTTCCAATGTCGTTTTGGTCTTCCTACATTTCTTCGGCCTTGAGGTTTATAATGAAGCATCTGTTTTGATTGTATGATCTGTGGGAATTTTTTTTATCAAAATTCCCACTTTATTTCTCAATATTAAGTTTTGATCCTCTAATTAGATTTTCAATATAAATATTTATATTAATATTTGTTAAAAAAACCTCATAGTGTTACATCCTAAAAATATTAATTATAGATTTTCAATGTTAACAGTCGAACCCCATTTTGTATACTCCAAAAGTTTTCTTGGCGTACATTCCAATTCTTCAAAATCCTGTTCAAGTATTAATTGATCGTCAATAAAATGTAATGTATATTTCATATCTTGTCCTGTGTCTTTACATTTCCTTTTTAATGTTCTAAAGCTTTTTTTAATACAATGTTTAAATCTTTTTGACAAAGAACATCCCTGTCTAAGACCTTTGTATGTTAAATTCAGGTGGTAATTTTCTTCCTTTATTAATTTTCTATGTAAAATATGAATATAGATTTTTAATTGCCATTATAAGAAGGTTAAATTGAAGGGCATTAAAATTTGTCTTTTTTTTTTCCAAGATACTTTATCATACTTTTTTGTATATCTAAGAATAATAATAGATGTAATGGTTGCCCTTGTGCTTTTTTTATTAATTGCCGAAGATAAACAATGTGGTCCATTGTAGATCTATCAGATCTAAATGCAGCTTGTTCTTCCATTTCCATATGATTGAGTTCTTCAGGAAAATATTTACTTTCTCTTGTATGCATCTTATAGTAAATGTCACTTATATACCTTTATAATTCTTGCAGTCTCCGTTTTTTATGTATTACTGATATGTAGCACAATTCCTCAATTATATGGAATTCTTTCTCCATTTAGAAATTTTTCAAATAATTTTGTAATAAATGATAACCTATACAAATTTAGTTAATTCAGCAGGTATTACACCAATCCCACCAGCTTTTATCTTTAAAGTTGATGTGGCATTTCTAACTATTTGAATATTCAATTTAATATTATTCTTCACTACTCTCTTCAAATAAATTCTTTTCAATGTTTTCGTTTAAATTTATCACTTTTCACTGAAGGACACATAATATTTGAAAAGAAAATGTATGCTTATACTGTGACTTGAACTCAAGATCTAGGGTTTACCATACCAGCACTCTAATACACTGAACTACTTGGGCATGTTAATTTAAATGGAAAATTTTCCCTCTCCCCCTCTCTTATACAATTCCTGTGTGTCTGAGGCAATAAACCTTTGTTCCACACTCATCCGGCTGCCATTTAAAGTCTTATTGAGAAGAGGTAGCCAGATGGCGTGTAGAATGAAGGTTCATTGCCTCGGATGCACAGGAATTGTATACGAGAGAGAAAAATTTCCATTTAAATTGAGATGCCTAAGTAACTCAGTGGATTAGAGTGCTGGTATGAAAAACCAGAAAGCTTGGGTTCAAATAGCAGTTTAGGCATAAATTTTTCACTTAAAATATAATTGACCTTTAGAAAGTAGTGATTTTAAATAAAAACATTGAAAACAGAGTATTACTGACTATAAAAGTAGTGTTATCCTATTTAAAGTCTTCTTGAGAAGCAGCCAGATGGCTGCCTCGGATTCAGAGGTTGTATAAGAGAGAGAAAATTTTCCATTTAAATTGAGATGCTGAAATAGCTCAATGGATTATTGTGCTGGTATGGAAAACCAATGATGACCTTGGGTTCAAATCCCAGTTTAGGGGGTTTTTTATAAAATATTCTCTATTTTCTATTAACCCTCGAGATAAAGATTCCCACTTAATAGATATGTAATCAATATGTGATTTCTCTTTTAATTTCACTCTCAAGTTTTTCAAAGTTCTCCAAGCTTCAGCGTTTCATTTTCCTCCTAATAATGAATCTATCTACATATTGGTTATTGGCTGAGGATAAAGGCTTTTCCTTTGAAACTGATCTATTCAGTTTATTTAACTTTTTTTTTTCTATTTAGGACACAGAACAGAAGAAAGCTGGACAGTATTTCTTCCTGGAAGAATAGCACAATTCATCATTCCAAGCGGAGAGGTATAACCTGTGGAATGTAATGTAAAGCAGTTGTATGTACTGCTTTAATATGAATAATTTGTCTCAATTCGTAATTGATGTACGAGCTATCAGTTAATATAATCTTATATTCTTACATTTTGTACTTTTCATTTAATCCTAGATGGATGAAGGGAGTGTCCTTTTGTATCCTTTTTAATCTGAATAGTTTTGACCATGAATTGATTGAGAAATAACTTATTTCAAAAGAAGAATAGGTGCAGGATAACATACAGTGCTGAAGGATATATAACAGATTTTAATTCTTGATCGTTTCAGTAAACAAAAATCACACCAATTTGCATGTTTATTTGCATATTTCCATAGAATGATTTAAGTGTACTCGTCAAAAACTATATTTTTTAAAGAAGAGAGATTTCATATTCCATCCTATGTTAAATAGTAGGGAGGCTCTTCAGATCACTTTCAGGCCGCCTTTCAAACATTATTGCTGGTCAGATCACTACTGACTCACTGTGGCCTCAATTTAGTCTTATATAACCGTCAAAGATAAATATAAGTTTTGAGAGAGACCGAACACTATGCCCCCAGGCCAGTATTCGAATAGTCACAAAAATTATCTTTTGAGAGAGGACATCTGGAGAGATTGCTGCAAATTATACAAATGACTCATGTTTAGACTAGAATCTTTATTTAATTAAATAAATATGGATTTTCATCAAGTAAACGCCAAATCAATTGATTATAGAATTTTTATGTAAGAGATAAAATTGCAATAGAGATACTATATAATTGCACTGGTCAACGTGATTTTTGTCTCATGAGTACCAATAGTTGCAGTTTTTTATCATGATTTCAAATATGTATTCAGAATTTCTCCACACAGTCTTTTTTATTTTAATTTTAATTAATGGATTTAAATAGTTAATTTTTTAATAAAACGAACATTAAAGGGATTGTGTAAAAATAAAAACATACAGTGGTGTATCCTGACTTGCAATCTGCAATGAGACCAGTTCCACACTGCAAAGAATTGCCCATACCAAACCTCCAGACCATGTGACATTAGATGAAGAAGAAGAAACAGATTTTGGTGATACAACTTTTGAACAAAGCTGTTCATCTGAACCTCATTTAAAAAACCTGTCTGAACGCTTGGTTCCCGACTAAAAGGATGGAATCTTTCGGAAACCTTGGCATGATGGAGAAAAACCGATATCATATTTGTATTCAGGAGAAAAAATACTATCAGAATCGCATATTTTTCTTTCTGAGACAAAAACGTTTTTTTTTTGTTGCTCAGTGTTATTTGAGTCTTGACATCTTGCCTCATTGTTGTAGGTTCTTAAGAACATTTCAGTATCTATACATATCATTGTCAGTTCATTCAGACAGTTATCAAGACTCCAATAATTATTAAGAAAAACCTCATAATGTTATGTCTTATTGTATTTTAGAGATATTATATATTATTCAACTGTGTGGAACTAAGACAGAAAAGATCAGATTTGTAACTTATTATACTATTTATTTAATATATGTAGGAAAAAACATTATGAGGTTTCTTTTAAATATTAATGAGTTGGATATTTTGACTCACCTCATATCATATGAAACTCAATAATTATTATACTATGCTGCAATCTTAACTTTCAGTTCCTAAAAATCTTAACCATGCTCATGATTCATGAATCAATCCCTTATGCCTTATAGGTGAGATTTGAGTCTGACCACAGCCCATGAATTCAAAAGGCAATAATTTGAGCAATGGATCAACAATGAATGCATCATACTATTATTTCTGCAAAACATACTTTGTCAGTTTTTTCCTATAGATATTGTTGGTCCAAATTTTTTTTTCAGGGTGATCATAGTTTCCTTTGGAAGGAAGGTAAAGCTGTGGGTCCTGTGTCATATATTTATGGCACATATAAGAACATCAAGTTTGAAATAAGAGAAGTTTTAACAAAATATTTCAGCCTTTATATGCCCAACATTTAATGATCTCTGTCGCTAGAATGTTAAAAAATAATGCCTACTTAAAAAAAATAACCCTGGACCATAGAACACTTACTGTTACAAAACTTGACCCCATACTAATGGTACTATATTAATCATCATTGTGCTTTAAATAAAGTCTTCAAGTTCAGAAACAGCTGTAATAATTCATTCATTCCATCAACCATTCTGTTCCTCAGTGGAAGGCTATAAAATTGATCCATTGCACTCTGGGCTTTGGTTTCTACATATGCATATGTATTTTTAAATTATACACCATTTTACGAGACCAAGTCACATGAAATTATTTTTATAATATTTATATATCTGAATTGTGTACAGAATGAAATTCGGGTTAGATGGACTGATGGGAATGAGTGTTTCTGTTGTGTGAAAGATGGTGACGATGAAGAAGAAGAAGATTTGAAACCTGATACCAGTATAAAGGCTTTCCTTGTCGAGTAGATTAACTACTATTAACAATATGGTATGCTTTTTTATGGAAATGTCCCACACTATAGCCGAGTGGTTAAGGCAAGATGCTTTGGAGCAAAACTATGGGACTTATGCTGGTTCGAGTCTCCATGGGAGAAGAAATTTTCTCATGGAATTTCGGCCATTATGGGACCATTACCCACCCAGCATGACTGTAATTTGTGCTTTTTAATTTCCAGTAATCTTCATAAGAACATTTTTCACACTCTTATAATTGACTGTCACATTAGTAGATATTAAAATAAACGGGCATCTGATTTGCATTGTTATCTTGCTGAGTAAGTTATTATGTAAGATAAATTAAACTTCATAGTGATTTTTTTCTATAAAAGTTCAAAGTAATTATGTTTTTGAAAAATTAATGCTTGAACCGGGAATCAAACCTTTGGCTCTCTGCACCAGTATGCTGACCATTACACCATTCAAGACTCAATACAATTGTCAAATTTTCTTTCCTCTTATACAATTTTCAATCTCAAAAAAAAAGTAATTATGTTACTTTTGTAAGTACAGAACCGTGGTTTCTGGAGACATCCCTTCCATCTTCAGCCATATCAATGACTCTTGAAACCTGGTTTACATCTTCATCTTCAAACCTGCCATCTGGTACTGATTTGATGAACTTTGAGATCAAATCTTGTTTGCTGAAGATGGAAAGGATGCCTCCAGAAACTACAGTTCCATGCTTGAAAAACACAAAATATGAGGTGAGATATGACTGCTTTTATCAATTAATTTGAAAATTTCATAACATTATTTCCCATAATTAATTTATGAATCATATGCATACACCAGCTTATACTGGCTTTGAATGGCACGTCACTCATGCTCCCTGTTTGTACAAGCTCATGCTTTCATCCCTATCACTTATCATATGATAGGAAAACTTTTTTTCTTTTGCATATACTGGATAACTTTTCATTCCAACTGATATTTCCCCTTCTTTGATCAACTGTATGATTTTCAGGATGTGTTAGCATTTTCTTAATTATTATTTAATTTACGAATGTTCAGACATCAAATTTTTTCTCTGCTGCACTGTTGTTCATAACTTCTGTTTCCCTAATTACCATCAACTTAAAATTAGCATCATAACATCTTATATTTGAGAAATGTTAAATTAATAATAAAAACATCTGTGTGAACAAGTCGTAATCTGTGAACTTGTAGTAGAGTGTTTTTGAACAAAATCTTAATTTTTGCCACTCATTTTAACACCTGTAACAAAATTATCTGCTGAACTTCACTGCTACTGTTACAATTTTTTAATGTCATTGTCAAGATTCTTTGTACCAAAGTGATATTTTCTTTCCTATTGATGTCATATTAATTCAATTTCAGCCACATATTATTTATTTAACTTTCACAGGGAAAGAACACTATGAGGTTTAATTTAATTATCACATATTATTTGTCCATTGTTGCATCTGCAATGATTTCCCAGTGGCAACTAAGTACTACACAGTGTAAAAACATTGAGCTCACCAGCCAGCAGCTATATAACCTACTATGCATTGTAAAAACATTTATCTCGACCAGGTTTATGCAAATTTAAGACAAGCCACAATTTTTGATTTCAGATTTCAGGAAAAAAAATTGATATGTTTGGGTAAATACAGTATAATTTTGTATTGGAATTAAATACTTGTCTCTATTAAAAATCCAGTTATTGTATCTAAATCATATGCAAAAAATGAAAACAAAAATTAAATATAGAATATACAATATGAACATAAAAACATAACATGTACCAAGAATGAATTTAACTTTTTTTGTAATCATGTTTCGATTATATTTGAAAAGAAAAATATACGCCTAGACTGGGGTTTGAACCCAGGACCTTTGATTCTCTATGTCAATGCTCTTCCAAG
Source organism: Diploptera punctata (assembly GCA_030220185.1). NCBI lineage: Eukaryota > Metazoa > Arthropoda > Insecta > Blattodea > Blaberidae > Diploptera > Diploptera punctata. The sequence continues at coordinate 3,085,628 of JASPKZ010003852.1, forward strand.
TGAGCTGCCTAGGTAGCTCACTTGGAAGAGGATTGACATAGAGAGTCAAACTAGGTAGCTCACTTGGAAGAGCATTGACATAGAGAGTCAAAGGTCCTGGGTTCAAACCCCAGTCTATGCATATATTTTTCTTTTCAAATATAATTTGTCCATCATTAAGATGTTTAAAAACGAATAATATTAACATGTTTTGATTAATTTAAATGTGTGTACTTGCTTCATATGATAAGTTAGTTAGTGGGAACCTTGCTTTAGATGTAAGGAAGAATTGAATTAGAAAGGTAGAAGTGATGAAGTGGTTTACAAAATAAGGTACACTTAGCAAAAAAAAAAAATGAGTGGCTTCAAAATGCAGAATCCCTGTTATGACCCACTGTGCATGCTTGAAGAGCTAAAGCTGTGGTTCATGAGGTTCATTGTTAAATTTTTAAATGCGCTTTATTTGTTTTTAATGGTCTTAAGTAGTTAAAGAGCAGTGAAGGAGACATGTTTCTAGATTTTAAAAATCATTAGGAAGTAACATTATGAGGTTTAATTTAATAATTGAGTTTGTATTTTAAACATTCTTACCTCATATGATAGTTTCAAGGCTGTTGCCCCGTCTTCAGCATTTCACAAACTGATTTTTTCTTTTCTTCATGTTGTCGGCTCTGGCTCTGTGTTCCAAAGAACTTGGTAATGAGGCTCCTTTCTCCAGGAATTTCAAAGTTCGTAATTTTCTCCTTGTTCTTCTGTATATATATATTTACAGATATACAGCCTAGTACATAGATTGGTAAATATACCTATGAGCAGTGAAAATTATGAAATAGAAAAAGAACACACAATTTAGGTAGCAAAAGAAAATGGTTTTGAGGAAAAAATTGATAAGTATAAATAACAGAAATTGAGAAATGAAATCACTCTTCAAATAGAGAAACCAAAAGAAAAGAAATACAAGAAATTCACATATCACCCTTCGGCACACAATAGATTTTTAAAAAAATTTTGGAAAATTCAACATTAGTTTAGCACCAAAGAATTATTATAACCTAAAAAATCTTATGAAAACCAACAAAAATGAAAAAATTGAAGATAAAATATCAGGAATATATCAAATAAAATGTGCAGATTATGATAAAGTATACATAGGGAAAACAAAGAGAAATTTAAACATTACAACTAAAGAACACATAAGAAATGTAAAAAAAAAGAAGTAGAAAAATCTGCAGTAGCAGCTCACGTTAGGACAGAAAAACACAAAATACATATAAATACAAAATTATTAAAACAGTTAGAAAATACCAATGAACTCACGATATGGGAAAAAAATTATATACAGAAGAACAAGGAGAAAATTATGAACTTTGAAATTCCTGGAGAAAGGAGCCTCATTACCAAGTTCTTTGGAACACAGAGCCAGGGCCAACAACATGAAGAAAAAAAAATCAGTTTGTAAAACGCTGAAGACAGGGCAACAGCCCTGAAACATATGTCCTACTAAACTATCATATGAGGTAAGACTGTTTAAAATACAAACTCAATTATGTTTCTAGATATTTACGAGTGTTTGATGTATACAATATTACCCAAATTATGACATTTCAAATGAAGTTCGACTCTCGTGCATAGTATAAAAGTAAACAAGACAACCAGGATTTAGAAGACTAGTATCCGACGTTTGAGTAGTATAGATCATTAAACCAATTACAAAAAAATTAAAAGTAGCCTATATGAGAGCTAGGGTTCAAATCCCATGAGAATGATTTTTTGTAATTTAACCTTTTCGAATACTAATGACGGACCGGATATGTCCATGTTTATCGTATTCATGGCTTCTGACATGATGCTCACTATGTGAAGGGGCAGGATATCTAGAATGCATCCACAGGATATCTATTTACATATTTTAGAGAATGTATTGGTTCTTTCTGCCCGGATCCATTTTCCTGAAGGTACTACACTTGTGTATCAACAGGATAACCACCGGGTTCACTATGCCCTCGAGGTTCAGAGGTGGTTTTGCAGGAGGCAAGACATTGACCTCATCGAGCACCCTCTGAAATCACCTGATATGAACCCAATAGAATATGTATGGTGAATATGAAGGGAACTTGACATTTTAATTGGCCACACCCACCTCGAAGCAGGGATGAAGGTCACTATGGATGAAGACCTATTCCACAATCTGGTGAACTCCATGCCACAGCAAATTAATGCTAATGCTATATGTACTAGATATTAGTTATGCTTGCCTTTTTTTTTCTTTCTTTAGTTATTTTTGTTTATTTATGTATTTATTTATTTATTACATTTTAGGGAAAAGTTTCACCCCCCAACTAAAATATTAAGTTTATATAGATCAAGTCCAGCCTAATAATAACCCATAAATGATGGGCAATATAATAATACTAATACTTCCAATAGTTTGTTTTTTTCTTTAAGAGTGGACAAACAGAATAAAATAGAAAGCATTGTAATAATTTAAAAATTTAAACTCATTGGGAGTTGAACATGTGACCTCTTGCATACGAAGCAAGCCATAAGGCATTGAGCTAAACGTTCGCTGGCTTGTGCATAAAAGAATGCTCTTCATTGGAGGAAGGGAAATGTATTGTAGCTCTACTTTGCAATTAGTTTGCTCATGTGAATTGCGTGTTAAAACTTACAATATTCAAGATCAAGAGTCCATTTTTTTTTCTGAGTGTATATTTATTTGAATACTTAAGCAGGATGGATCAATGCTGTTGGTGAAAGAAATACATCTTTCAGTCTACAAATTGGAGGAGGAAATTATTTGACTGAAATCATAATACTAACAATTAATTTATAGACCACCATATTTATGATCATTAGAGAAGTAATCTCTATCAAAAGGACTTCAAATGAGAAGGATAAATTTTCATTAGCTTCATGATCTTGTGGTCTAAACTTATGATTACAGTCCATTAGGTTCCTGATCAAACTCCAGATGATTTTTTTTCTTAAAGGGTTATTCTGTAGTCCCCATGGTCTGGAATGTAAGATAAATTTAGATTTAAAGGTTTAAAGACTCTCCTGATGCTTTATTATTATTATTTATATTTCATTCTTTTATAGATCATTAAGTTATTTAAATATTTTTGGTATAATTTTATTTTTACAGCTTCGTTTTTGCTAACATTTTCTATCATTTTGAAAGTTTTCTAATGCTTCTTAAAACATTGTATGTAATCCATAAGTAACAGAAAAAATACTTATTAGTTCCAAAGAATTTTTCAAAGTTCTTGTTAGATGGCAGCACATTATCTGTAAAACATATTTTACAATATATTTGATGTAGCCTAAAGTAAAATGTAAATAAATCAAAACATTGATGTATAACGTATATAAGAGAAAAAATTGCATCTAGATCGCAACTCGCTTCAGTAGCTCAGTTGGTAGAGCATTTGGCGTGGCAAGCCAAAGGTCCCGGGTTCGAGTCTTGATCTAGGCAAAAATTTTTCTCTTCAAATATAAATCAAAACATACTTTTTCCGTATCTCTCCAATTTGGGGATCTCAATTTATTCATAATTAATCACAAGTTGATGTTGTTTTCTTTCTGTTACAAACTGCACATAATATGCTCTAAGATCATAATAATGATGAATATATGACGTTTAAGGATTTTGTTTCAATCCAGCTCCTATACAATGCCTCTTAGTAAGGAAATTGTACATGATCTGTATAAGGTTTATACAATGTATAACTAAACAATTGATGAAAACCTATATAAGCAATTTTATTAGTAAGACTCTAAACTTTTAGAGGCACAAACCGTAACTGAATTTCACTTTAATTTATCTCTTGATGTACAAAAAAAAAGTATTTCCTTCAAGAATTCAAAAGAATATTTGAAATGTTGAAAAATTATGAAAATAGAGATAATCCTAACTATGGTGCAAATGTGAGTTCGGAATTCCTAAAAAGTTAGTTAGACTTATACGTATGTGTCTAAATGGCACAAAGAGTAGGTTGCGTGTAGGTAAACAGTTTTTTTGGATACTTTTGTAATCCACAATGGGTTGAAGCAAGGAGATGCACTATCTCCTCTACTATTTAATTTTGTACTAGAACCTGCCATCAAATCTTTAGAGGATGAAGAAGGCCTACAACTCAATGGTATTAATAAGCTGTTAGTTTATGCTGATGATGTAGTACTACTGGCCGATAGCGAGGAGATACTAAAGGCCAGCACGCACACACTACTAAGTAACACTAAGAAATTGGGACTGAAAGTAAAATCAACAAAACTAAAAATATGGTTACACATAAAAATACATTATATAATGGAAATGGACAGCTAATGACAAATGAGGGAAATTTTGAAGAAGTGGCTGAATTCAAATACCTAGAAACAATAGTCACAAACAGGAATGAGATGCACAAGGAAATTAAACGTAGGCTCAATTCTGGAAATGCATGTTATTATGCATTACAGAGACTCTTGACCTCCCAACTCCTTTCAAAAAACGTTAAACTTAAAATATATAAAACTAATATTCTACCAATTGTATTATATGGATGTGAAGCATGGACTCTTAATTTGAGGGAGATGGGGAGATTGTGAGTATTTGAGAATAAAGTTCTTAGGAAAATTTTTGGACCAAAGAGAGATGAACAGACAGGTGAATGGAGAAGACTGCTTAACAGTGAATTACATGGTCTTTATAGAAAGCCAGATATAATGAGAACAGTTAAGTCTCATAGACTGTGATGGGCAGGACATGTGGCATGAATGGGGAATGAAAGACTTGCATGGAAGCTTCTTGTAGGAAAATCAGAGGGAAAACGCCCAGTTGGTAGACCAAGAATGAGATGGGAGAATAACATTAGCTATGATTTGAGGGAAGTAGATTATACAGGGAATGATTGGAAAATGTTAGCTCAGGATAGGGGTGTATGGAGAGCTTGTGTCTGCGCGGCCATGAACCTACAGGTTCGATAGTGCGAGTGAGTTAGTTAGTTATGGTGCAAATGTTTTGAACTCTTTAATTGACAGTGACAAACATTGGAAAAACATGGAATATCGGAGTGAAATCAACAGTTCAAGTCTTTCTGTACTGGCTTCTCCGACTGTAGTTCCTTATCTCAAATTGTTCAGTGAAGCATCCCTAATGTCTTGTTAAATTTTTGCATGCTCTTACAGAATCATCCTATATACACTATAACACCTACCCTTGAATGCATGCAAACCCACATTTCTGCGTCCTTTAGTGAAATAGGATGCCAGCTGACCAGGCTTGCTGCACTGTAACAGGGACAGATGAAACGAAATGATTGACATTGATATAGAGAAGTGATGAAACAATTTTTTTTACAGAAAAACACTAGATCTGAATTGTCTATCACTAATCACACAAGATGTGATCACAGATGTAGAGGACAGACTAACCACTTATCACGGAGACATATTTTCCTCATTTTTACACTCTGTATATCGTAAAATGAAGTTGTATTCCCTCGTGTCATTTTTCTGTGACGTGCATGGTTTAACTGATGGAGTCAGCACAGTGGTTGTCACTTAAATAAGAATAGCCTCGGAGGACGTAACCAAAGAAGAATTTATTTGTTATGGAATGCTTTCTCGATCCAATTTGCTTTGCTTCTGAGATCAGTCCCTGGATAGCTGTGAGCAAATTTGCTACAAATTGTATTTTAGCCAACATAACATACTTTCTAGCAGGCATTACAATCTTTATGGTGTTCAGACGTCTGTGTGCTCCAATTGAAAAACATACGTACTAATGCATGGTGTGTGCTGTGATTGGCCAAAATAAAGTGATCTATCATTGGCCAATTGAATGTGGCAGCTAATTTCAGACTGAGCAACAGACCTGTCCCAGTGTTAAGTGTTTTTTCTTAAATTCTAAATTTCATTTATGAGTCTGTCTCATACTTATTTGCATGACGTGGCTACAAGATCAAGTTGTGGTGATACACAATACCATTTCTGTGGCTGTGTATAAACTAACCATTGGTGGTAAGTATATTCAGAGAATTTAGTGTACAGCTTGAACTAAGTCTTGGTTCAAACCAAGCATGGCATCTAAGCCAAATCTTAATAATGAAGGTAGGCATTTGTGTTAGACTTAAAGAAATGCTTAAACATAAAATGTCAAACTATATGGATTCTTCTCACATGTGGATACTAAGCCAGCAGCTAGTAGGTCAAGCGCATTTTCAGCCTGTTCCACATTGGAGAATATACGAGTACATACGGTTACTTCTCTAATGAACTATTAGAAGCAAAAGATAAAGGTAGGTGATTCCATTAAGGTCTTGGAAAGCCCTTGGGGTAATAGGAAGCTAGCATATAAATGTGCAAATAGTCTTCTTATAAAATTACATATAAAATAATTATGTTTTATTGTAGAAATATTGAATCTTCGACTATGTATGTAACTTAAGTTTCATTGAGAAAATTCTATTCATATTGAGTAATGTAATTCCTGCAGTAACTATAAAATATATTTGTCAGGTGTTTGGTTGGTTCATGTTTATTTAATTTTGATGTAAATGAACACACCGATGTTGTTTAAAATCTCATTTTACACTTAATTTCCTTCCACAAATTATCAGTAAACTTTTTATTACAATTTTCACTCACAATTAATCTTCTTTAAATGTTTATCTCAGTCACAATAATCTTCACAGTCATTGGTGAATCTGTTCACTACAATTTATCATACACAACACAAGACACTGCTATCGCTGTCAAACCAATACAATACTGACCGGCCTCCTGCCCTTGCTCCATTTATAAAGGTGCAAGGAACTTTACAAGCTTAGGTTTGAGATACTTTGAACCGTAGAAGCCTCTGACCATGGATCTTTCCTGAAAGGGGAGGGGGATTTGTAGAGGGCCTAGACATTTCAATGCTTGTGTGGGCTCTTTCCCTCGTCATTGGGTGACTTGTGAATCCACTCCAATCAATGTGAGACCACCACACTTGCCCCGCCCACACAATTCAAATGTCGCTATATGATGCATAACAATATATATATATAATATAATCTTAATACAAGGCAATAAATGAACGAGGGTTATTTAATTTCTTAAAGCAAACAAACTAATCAAGACAAGTCTGGTTACTAAACAGAGTTGATGTGCATGCATTCACATATGAACAGTTCAGAATAGAGAAACAGTGCATAGGTTTTAGTTTGATTTTATTTTTTCTACATTCTTATGAACCTAAGGTATTTTTAAATTTTCATTTTAAGAACATATAAAAACTTGTTTGTTAATTACTTAATGGTTTCGGTTCTTAAAAAACAAAAATAGCATATCATTTTTTATTAGTCCAGGCTCGTCAAACGGTGCTGCCATAAACATATCCATTATTCAGATCCTATTTGATATACCTTAATGGAAATAACACATGAAATGTTATTATGTAAACAATTTTGCATTTTTTATTGTTCAGAAAATTATTACAAAAATGTTTCCAATATTTTTGTTTTATAGATCAAACATTTCCGATTACTTCTTAATAATTGTCAGATTTACTGTGTTCATCTAAAAGTGGAATTGTTTTTTAATAAACACTTGTGTAAATTATTTTAGCCAACTTAGAATAACATTATCTATGATTTGAGAGAAGTAGATTATACAGGGGAAGTTTGGAAAACATTAGCTCAGGGTAGGGATGTACAGAGTGCTTATGTTCGTGCAGCCATGAACCTATAGGTTCGATAGAGCCAGTGAGGTAGTTGTACTGGGACCAATGGATCTGTGCCCCTATAGCGCTGGCTTCGTTCTTAGAAAAGTACACGTCTGTATTCACACCATTTTACCATACTCCCCTCCCACTGTGTCAATCAGCAGTCACAGTAACTTATCGAGAAGTGATGTTGCCAAACTTCCCCCAGTGTCATGGCCCCTGAATATTGAATAATTCAAGGTTGGAGTCGAGTTGACAACACTGGAGTACAAGAGAGAGAGAAATAGGAATTCAGGAAGGGAAATTATTTGCCGAGGCAGAAAAGGAAGTAAGATTTATTTCGAATATCATACATGGGGTACAGATCCGTTGGACAGATAATTTACTCAACTTACTAATTGGTGAATTTTGAAGAAAGAAAGTTGAAAATAAGTTATAGTTAAAGACATCTGAAAAGTTGGCAAAGTCCTTGTAATTTTGTTCTGAAGAAAGTAAGAATAAAACAAGAGAAAATTGTTCACAAAAGTAGCATAGATTGTGTTGGGCTTTCAATTTTAAATGAATGAATAAGGATAGGATAATTTTGATACTATTGATCCACCGTAAATGGCTCTAAAGTAGTAGAAATGTTTCGCCGGTTAAATTCAGATGGCGCAGCGGTATAAAATTGCTCCCAAATATAACATTGAGAGGCAACTTTATCAGTTAATCCGAAATGTTTATGTTGCTGTTTTTGTCATGTTCATGTGTTGTTTCTATGTTTGGCGGTAAACGTGATGAAACATCTAAAGTATTACGTATGAATAACAAAATTAATTTGATAATGTTATGATGTAATAATTGGTAAGTGATGAGTATACAAATTAATGACTATAAATGATCGAAACCATACGCTGAAAAAGATGGTGCATCGTGAGGTGTCATCAATCTGAATGTACATATATCAATAACAATCTGGTGAGGTTCAAGTTTAGAATGCCTTGACCCATGATTTTCCATACGACACTCTTGTAATACTGTCGCTCTTCGTACTTTTTTCGCCTTTATCTACATTTCGTACTATTTTAAACGTTTTACACCAATTACTATAACTTTTTTTACAGTTATTAAATATTTATCAGCTGAACTTTTGAATATCTCACTCTATGCTTTTCCATATAACATTCTTGACACATACTTTTTCCATAGTATTTTAAACATTTTGCAACAATTCTTAAAACATATTGAATGTAGTTTCCATTAAGTGCTGTGAGAAATTGTTCTTAATGAAAACTTTATCCAATATATTCAATTATAAATATTTAACTATGTACACAAATTGTGTTTATCTCTCAATGAATCGTGTTGCACATGCCCGAACTTTTATTGAAACTTCTGCCAGGTAGCAGGACATATATGTAAAATTGATATGACCAACATTTGCAATTAATTCCAAGACATATTTTGACTCAAGTGTAGATTATCTCGACCTATGATTCTTGTAATACTGTTGCTCTATGTACTTTTTCCATCTTTACTATCATTTAAAACTATTTGAATCATTTTGAAATGATACTTTTAACATTTTTTTACAATTATTAAATATTTATATATGTATGCAAATTGTCGCATTTATCTCAAATGATTTTTTTCAAAGTTCTACAGAATCATAGTGTGCATACATGAGTTCTTAAAGAAACTTCTGCTAGATGGCAGAGATATCTGTGAAATTGGAATGACCAACATTCAAAAATATATTTTAAGAACTGGATGTTCACCGACTTTATTTTGTTTAGTTCTGATAGGACAAGTTAGTGTACATCAGATTAGTTTACACTTCATTAAATAATGTGCATGTAATTTATTTTGTTAGGTTAGGAAGGGGGAAGTTGGTGTACTCAATTTCTTGTAAACATGTTTGGGAATTTATTGCGAAGGTTGTCATACTGATTTCACACATATGTCTGCCATCTAATGGAAGTTTATTTAAGCGTTTGTATATATGTACTATGATTCTACAGAACTTACAAAAATTCATTGGTTGAGATAATCTGAACTTTTTCTCATATTTTAAGAAACCTCACCTCATTTTGTTAGGTTCTGATGGGGCAAGTTAGTATACACCAGATTAGATTATAATTAATTAAATAACATGCATGTAATTTATTTAGTTAGATTGTGAAGGGAAAATTTATGTATATCTATTTGTTATAAACATATTTGAGAATTTATTGCAAAAGTTGGTCATACCGATTTCACACGTCTGCCATCTAATGTAAGTTTCTGTAAGTGTTGTGCGTATGTGCTTTAAGTGTTTGCATATCTGCACTATGATTCTATAGAACTTCGAAACATTCATTGGTCGAGGTAATCTAAACTTTTTCCCATATTTTAAGAAATGGATGTTCACTCACTTCATTTTGTTAGGTTTTAATGGGACAAGTTAATGTGCACCAGATTCAATTATAATTAATTAAATAATGTGCATGTAATTTATTTAGTTAGATTGTGAAGGGAAAATTAGTGTAGGGGCCTACATCCATTTCTTAAAACATGTTTGGGAATTTATTGCGATCTCATAGTTATGTGGCTGGCCTGTCTGAGAAAGCACTGGATGCAAAATTTCTCTTTGAGACCATGACAGGCCACATGGCCTAAAACTTGCATGGATGATGATGATGATTAGGAATTTATTGCAAAGGCTGATCATACTGATCTCATAGTTATGTGGCACTATCTGGTGTTAATTCAATAAATGTTTGTGTATGGGCACTGGCATTCTGTAAAACTTAGAAAAATCCATGAGTAAATTATTCTAAAGTTTTTCTTCAATCTGTATGTTTATGAAATGTTATAAATTGTATCCACTTTCATTGCGGGTGCATGAAAATGTGTCTACTTCAAACTTGGAAATATTTTCCTTGCCACATACTGGAAACTTTATCCAATCAATACTTCAAACTTAAAAACATTTTTCTTGTTACATAGAGGAAAACTTTATCCAATCACTACTTTCATCTTCTTAAGAAATTTGCACAATATTGTGAAAGGTAGATAAAGTTATAAACCAATATTGTTTATTGATTTGCAGGAGAATGTTGCTGGACACCTGAAGCATGTTTTCTTTGCGTCTAGTATGTGCAGATCATTATATGGGTCAGCCTGTGCCTGGTTTAGATGTGGAATATTCTGATTTTCGTGGGACAGAAGTGAAACAGGTTCCAGTGATTCGTATATTTGGATCAGATGTTACAGGTGTGAATAACATACATTTCTTCTCAAATTATTATACTTATTTATAACTGAAAAGTGCACAAATGTGCATTATAAGTTTACATAGTCACTTTCAGTAATTGATTTGACTCTTCTGTCAGTTATATGATGTGGCTAGATTTATAAATGGAGGCAATTTTTAGATTTGAAAATGACACCTGAATAAAACTATTTTGTTCCAATTTTAGTCACATATTTTTAATAATTACTTTTACGATAAATAAAGGTCTTCGTCAAGGTTGTTGTCTATCACCGACTCTGTTTAAAATATATGTACATGAAATATTAAAGAATTCGAGGAGAAAATGTTCAAGCATGGGAATTCCTATTTCAAACAACAAAACTTTATACAACTTACATTTTGCAGATGATCAATTGTTAATTACACAAGATTATGAAGATTTAGAGTATATGACTAGAAAATTAATAAAAGAATACGAAAAATGGGGACTAATTTTGAACATGAAAAAACAAAATATTTATCAATTGGTGAACCAGAACAACATTTAATTTTGGAGACTGGAGACAATAAAATCTTGTAGTGAGATCACATGTTTAGGAATTAAAATAAATAAAAATGGGAGTTATGAAGAGGAAATAAGAAATAGAAATAATGAAGGAAAATTTACAATTGCTTGCCTCAATGGAATATTGTGGGATAAAAATATAAGTAATTAAAATAAAATGAATATATATCATAAAATTGTTAAAAGCATCATTACTTATGGAGCAGAACTTTGGCCATTAACAACAAAAACAAATAAGTATCTTTTGGCAATGGAAATGGATTTTATATGAAGGTCAGCAAGAATTTCAAGAAGAGAAAAAATTAGGAACTTAGTTATTAGGGAGAAAATGAAGATTGAAGACACTATTTTAGATTATATTAAAACTCAGCAATTAAGATGGTACGGACATGTCCAGCAAATGGAAGAGGATCGATTACCAAAATCTGTTTTGGAATGGAAACCTGAGGGAAGATGAGGCAGAGGAAGACATAAACCCTCCTGGAGTCAGGGAATATGTTTATACATGAAGGAGAAACATCTACAACCAGGAGATTGGATGGACCGACAAAATTGGCTATTAGGAATCGGACGATGTCAAAGACATTAATCAACCAATGATCTATCTATCTATGTTTTAATAATTACTACTGGCACTAAACTAAATATATGGTCATGCATAGAAATACATTATATAATGAAAATGGACAATCTAATGAAAAATGAGGAAAAATTTTTGAAGAAGTGACTGAACAATAATCACAAATGGGAATGAGATGCACAAGGAAATTAAACATGGGTTCTATTCTGGAAACGCATGCTATCAACTATCATGCATTAAGGGGATTCTTGTCATCCCAACTCCTTATATGTATACATAGAACTGTTATTCTACCAGTTATAGTATATGAATGCAAAACATGGACTTTTACTGTAAGGGAAGAAAGAAATTACAAGTTGTTAGGAAAATTTTTGGACCAAAGGGGATGAACAGTGACTGCATGATCTTTATAGGAAGCCAAATATGTTAAGAACAGTTAAGTCTCTATACTGTGATGGGCAGGACTTGTGGCATGAATGAGGGATGAAAGAGGTGCATAGAAGCTTTTTGTAGGAAAACCAGAGGGAAAACGCCCAGTTGGTAGACCAAGAATGAGATGGGAGAATAATATTAATCATGATTTGAGGAAAGTAGATTATACAGGGATGATTGGAAAACATTAGCTCAGGATAGGGATGTATGGAGAGCTTATGTATGTGTGGCCATGAACCTATGAGTTCAATAGTACCAGTGAGTTAGTTAATACTGGCACTAATAATAAATTTTAGTGGTGGTATACTGGTAGTTAGTAATAATGTTGTACTGTCTTGGGTAGAATATCGCCTATATTGAATGCCATTAAATTAGTTTACTCTTGCTCAATATTATATCACAGATAACGATTATAATTATATACTAAGAGGACGAAGATCACTGGGCCGTCCTATGAAACGCTGGAGGGAAAATTTTCTATAGGATCGTAACAGGCCTTGGCCTAATACTTGGAAGGAAGAAGAAAGAAGAAGACAATTATAGCTGAATGTGAACAAGGAATAAATAGAGAACCGATTAACATAACTATTTATTCTTAACAGAGGTTCTGCGCTCTGGGCTCTAGTTTTACGCAGACTTGCTTCATTTCGTAAACAACTGCAAGTATATAATAAACAATACTTTGACCTATACTTTATTGTACTTAACGAGGTATTTAACGAAACCATGAGAGAAGAGATTATAGGACTCTAAATACTTAATGCTTGCAATAAAAAATTAATCACAAGGATTAATAAAAATAAATGGGATTTAATGAAAATAGCCATATAAGTTAAATTAACAAAATAGCGGCTATAATGAAAATATCAAAACAATGATGAAGGTTAACATAATCAATAATAATAACTTTTGTATTCACGTAGACTTTCACGGCTGGAGTTGCTATGATGATCTTGATCATCAAGATGATCATAATAATAACTTTCTCCATTAACAATAATATATATACAAAGTCTTTCATACTAGAGAACATTTGAACTATATACACTCACACAAAAACAATACTTAACTCTTCGTTCCTTAAACATGACTAACAAAATCTTGAGGTAATGGCGACATTGTCGCAACTAAACAGTTCCACTTTTGGAGAAAGTCTCTTCTTTTCTAGGAAGACTTCCAGACTATAGGAAGCCAGTACGCCGACTGCTTAACGTTTCGTGACATCAGGGACAGACCTCCTCTTTCGCGCAGTATGTGCGCGCAGGGGAGTGGGAGAATGGCGAGTTCGGAAACTAGAGGATACAAAGGAGAAAGGATCGTGGAAACACAGACATAACAAGTCTCCACAGACATAGGGGCTACACAAAAGTTCCAAAAATTACGCGCTACACGGTACAATGATATTACATAAAACTCACTTCGAGCATTGCCAGTTTTTATTTCTAATATATACTAACAAAAATTGCAACTCAGGGGTATAACATTAATTAATTAGATTACAAATCTTCCTTTATCTAACAAGATTCTTTTTGAAAATTCCTTTTGCACTGATAGTGCCAATCTTCTATTTCATTAGTCTCTTGATAGATATAGTACATTCTGTAAACAATAAAATACTCTTTCTTTCATGATGTTTATAGTTTATGGAAAATCTGAAATCTTTTATTGCAGCCAGTTTATCTTCTTTAATGGAACATTGAAGATCATTTTTAATTTTAGGAATTTTGATTCACAGTGATACAAGTCTTAATAATATATTTTATGCACACTCTCATTTTTATGTTTTTCTGAAATATAGCCATTTTCATATTAATGCTTAATAATCAGTATTATATTTTTATTTATATGATTGTGGATCCAATTTGTTCAGATAACTGACATTCCACAGTAATATGAGGTTTTGATTTTAATTGTAGGCAAGAAAACATGCCTGCATATTCATGGTGTATTCCCATACATATGTATTCCATGTGAAGACACAAGGAAAGATGACAGACTCCTCTACCAGATTGCATCCAGCTTGGATAAGGCCATAAATGTATCTCTAGGAAAAACTAATTCTACAGCTCAACATGTCTTCAAGGTGGTTTTGGTGTCAGGACTGTAAGTTTTACATTTACATTTTCATTTACTTGTTTTATATCATAACCCACACCTCGGCTGAGTGGTTTAAATATTCTGCCTTGGTGCAGAGTTGTCCCGCGCCGTAGCCGAGTGGTTAAGGCAGAAAGCCTTGGCGCAGAGCTACGGGACTTGCGCTGGTTCGAGTCTCCATGGGGGAAGAAATTTTCTCATGGTATTTCAGCCAGTATGGGACCGGTGCCCACCCAGCATCGTGATGCATTTGGGTAGCTACAATAAGTAGCGGCTCCAGGTTGAGAAAACCAGCTATAACGGCTGGGGGACTCGACATGCTGACCACATGTCACCCCTACACTGGCTGATTACCATGTACCTCTGTGATTGACACATGTGGATGTGAGGCCAGCAGCCGGCTGGTAGGCTAAGGGCCTTGTATGCCTGTCGTGCCAGGAGTTTTGGTGCAGAGTTCCAGGATATATGCTAGTTTAAGTTTCCATTGGGGAAACAATGCATAGGTTAATTATTATTCATTACACTATATATTATATCTCAAATTGAAAATGAGAAAGCACTGTAGTATTGTTTAGTTGTCTTTGGTGTTGCTGCTACTTCCTCTGATATCCATATTATGACAACTTGACAGTTTGTCTACTGCAGCATCTTAAGGAATGTATGTATATTCTTTATACTTTCAGTATCTTGCACACAAGTCTCTACATATCTTCTACACATTTATCCAAAATTCTGCAAATTTACACATGATGAGAGATTCTCATTCTCGTTTTTTTATATTATGTTTGAGTTGCACCACACTAAATCAGTGGCATTCAAGTAGCAGTGATATTAAGTTATGTAGATAGGAAATAACACTATGAGGTTTTTTAATAAAAAAAATAAACAATAGCAGTGATATGTTGATAATCTTAAAACCTCATTACTACGAGCATATGCCATTTCATCAATAACATAATATTTAATATTGTTTTGTTAATAACCTCATAGAGTTATTTTCTACCTACATAACATAATATTTGTTAAGCTTGTTTTATTTCCTGTGACAGCACAGTATTTAATTAAACTGAATTTGAGACTAGATGTTATGTGATTTCATGAATTTGATTATTTCAGTATTTTTAGCTGGGGTCTACTTTTAGTTACGAATGATATCATGTGATATTTAGTACTATTGCATACTTCTTGATGGGAGATTTTGTAGGAGTGTGTTCTGGAACCATTCTTAAAAATGGTGGAATTTTCATCATCCTGCAAATCAACCTTAGAATTGCAAATATCTTTGTAAGAGAGATAGAGACACTCATTGGTCAGCCTTTAGTATTTCCTGTAGATAATACTGTATCATGATCCATTTCCAGTGAGAAATTCTTGTTTGCAAGCAAGATGAACATCTTCCATCATCTCTGCATTTACTGATATAAATATATCATGCTTCATCTTATATATATATATATATATATATATACATATAATATTATATTGCAGATTTTTGCGGATATAAGTATGAATAAGAAAGTTTTCTTGGGTTTTCCGCATCTTGGATTCAAGTTCGGCCCCTGGCCACTGACTCCGACGTTTCGGCATGATCCCACATGCAATTATCAAGGAATGATAAGTTCGAGTCACAGGTTTAGGTCTTATATAATTAAACAAATAGAGTTTTCGCTGTGGTCCGTTTCTGAAGACCTTGGATGGGTGTACGTCTTCGGAAACGGACCACAGCGAAAACTCTATTTGTTTAATTATATAAGACCTAAACTTGTGACTCGAACTTATCATTCCTTGATAGTGGCATGTGGGATCATGCCGAAACGTTGGAGTCAGTGGCCAGGGGCCAAACTTGAATCTAAGACGTGGAAAACCCAAGAAAACTTTCTTATTCATATATATATATATAAGATTAAATTATTTTCAGTCTGATCATCTTACCTCAATATTAATGTTGATTTGTTCTTGGACATGTTTCAAAACAATTCTGTATTATCGTCAGCTTATCCAGCTTCTGGCCAAAAGCTGATAATGATATAGAAGATATATCAAAACATGTTCGAGAGCAAATCAACATTAAATTGAGGTAAGATGATACCAGATTCAAAAAAACTTGATTCAAAGAACCTCAAAATATAACTTCCTAAAATAAACCATTAACTACAACTACATAATTTCAATGTTTTTATTGTACATTTCATACATCTCAATGAATGATAAATCATATTTGAAGAGAAAAATTATACACTCAGACTGGGGCTTGACCCCAAAGCCGAAAGTCATGGGTTCAAGCCCTAGTCTGAGCGCATAATTTTTCTCTTCAAATATAAAATATAATTTACTCGTATTATGAACACACATCTAATACACTAAGGTAGAATATGTTTATCACTCACCTCATATTGTTCTTCTTATTTGATTATAGACTAGTTTCGGAACATAGTTTCTGTTCCATCCTCAGTAACATCACGACCGTTGTTCTGTCGTCTTGAAGAGTTGTCCTTCTCTCCTTCCATTGGCTGACTGAAAAACCTCGAAACCAGGTCATTCTCACCGGGAATTTCGAAGTTCATTAATTTCTTCTTTTCGCTCTTTTGAATGTAGATCTTTTCCCAAACAGTAAGTTCTTTTGGTTTTTCTATTTGTTTTAATAATTTTGCTTCTTTCTCGATAAGATGTTTTTCAGACCATGCATGGGCAGCCACTGCAGATTTTTCTACTTCCCCTTTCTTGACATTCCTGAGATGTCTTTAACTCTAGTTTTCAAATTTCTTTTAGTTTTTCCTATGTAGAATTTCTCACATTCTTCACATTTAATTTGATAAATCCCTGATTTGTTTTCTTCTTTAATTTTCTCATTCTTATTAGGTCTAATCAGTCTGCTGATGCTGTAGTCATTTTTGGGTGCTAACCTTATGTTGAAATCTTTAAAATTTTTTTGAAACTTGTGGGTTTTAATGGATGATATGTGAATTTTCTAAATTTTACATTATCTTCTTTACTTTTAGAAGAGTGCTTTGATTAATAAATTTTTGTCTTTTGAACTTGTTTATTTTTGAGTATCATTTTTATAGCAAAACCATTTTTCGTGGCTACGTTGATTATGTGTTCTTTTTCTTTTTCATAATTTTCTTTGTTCATTGGTATGTTCACTAATCTATGTGTCAAACTATTGAAAACTGCTTCTTTGTGAGCTATGTGATTGAAACCTAAAGCTTTTATGTAGTTATCTATATGTGTCTTTTTTCTGTAAATTCCAAATTCTATCTTATTTTCTTCATTCCTTTTTAAGTTGAGATCTAAAAATGGTATTTCTCCATTGATTTCCTTTTCCATAGTGAACTTTATAGTTTGACTTTGAATGTTCAATAATTTTAATGCGTCATCTATCTGTTTATGATTAACTATTGCAATTATGTCATCCACATATCTGCACCAGAACTTGAAAATTAAAAGACGGACATCGTTTAATTTTCAAGTTCTGGTGCAGATATGTGGATGACATAATTGCAATAGTTAATCATAAACAGATAGATGATGCATTAAAATTATTGAACATTCAAAGTCAAACTATAAAGTTCACTATGGAAAAGGAAATCAATGGAGAAATACCATTTTTAGATCTCAACTTAAAAAGGAATGAAGAAAATAAGATAGAATTTGGAATTTACAGAAAAAAGACACATATAGATAACTACATAAAAGCTTTAGGTTTCAATCACATAGCTCACAAAGAAGCAGTTTTCAATAGTTTGACACATAGATTAGTGAACATACCAATGAACAAAGAAAATTATGAAAAAGAAAAAGAACACATAATCAACGTAGCCACGAAAAATGGTTTTGCTATAAAAATGATACTCAAAAAAATAAACAAGTTCAAAAGACAAAAATTTATTAATCAAAGCACTCTTCTAAAAGTAAAAGAAGATAATGTAAATTTAGAAAATTCACATATCATCCATTAAAACACCACAAGTTTCAAAAAATTTTAAAGATTTCAACATAAGGTTAGCACCCAAAAATGACTACAGCATCAGCAGACTGATTAGACCTAATAAGAATGAGAGAAAATAAAGAAGAAAACAAATCAGGGATTTATCAAATTAAATGTGAAGAATGTGAGAAATTCTACATAGGAAAAACTAAAAGAAATTTGAAAACTAGAGTTAAAGAACATCTCAGGAATGTCAAGAAAGGGGAAGTAAGAAAAATCTGCAGTGGCTGCCCATGCATGGTCTGAAAAACATCTTATCGAGAAAGAAGCAAAATTATTAAAACAAATAGAAAAACCAAAAGAACTTACTGTTTGGGAAAAGATCTACATTCAAAAGAGCGAAAAGAAGAAATTAATGAACTTCGAAATTCCCGGTGAGAATGACCTGGTTTCTAGGTTTTTCAGTCAGCCAATGGAAGGAGAGAAGGACAACTCTTCAAGACGACAGAACAACGGTCGTGATGTTACTGAGGATGGAACAGAAACTATGTTCCGAAACTAGTCTATAATCAAATAAGAAGAACAATATGAGGTGAGTGATAAACATATTCTACCTTAATGAATATACCTCATAGTGAGAATTCCTAAAATAAGTAATCTAATACACTGTTTATAATACTTAAGTTCTATACATTTAATGATAGCTAACACCTCTTGAAAAAGTGACACTAGGCTGGTGTACTGTACAGATTTTGCAATGCTAAACTTACTGCACAAGAAGTCCTCATGGTCCCAATCAATGTTAACTTAAGGAATGTGACCACTATACGTCTTGCATAGAGATACTTAGTTTTTAAATTTTTGCACATATTTTGTTGGTGAAAGCTATAGGAAAATTTACATGCGAATAAGTGATTTATGGAAATTTTATTTGTGTGGGTCCTTGCAGCCCTCCATGGTATCTTTACCTTGTCGTGGTGGAGTGGCTTGCGTGCTTAAATGATCCTGAGAGCTATGCCGGCGGTAGCATTGCTGCCGATAGGGTTACCCATGCCGGACTGGTCGAAGGTGATAAGCCAGACAAAAAAAGTACCTTGGGCGAAAGAGTGACGATCTTTCACCGTAAAAATACAACCGTCAAGAAATGCGGACATGGGTTCATCTGGGGTAAAATTTTCCAGAGGTCAAATAGTCCCCCATTCGGTTCTCCGGGCGGGGACTACTTCGCCCTCCATGGTATCTTTACCTTGTCGTGGTGGAGTGGCTTGCATGCTTAAATGATCCTGAGAGCTATGCCGGCAGTAGCATTGCTGCCGATAGGGTTACCCATGCAGGACTGGTCGAAGGTGATAAGCCAGACAAAAAAAGTACCTTGGGCGAAAGAGTGACGATCTTTCACCGTAAAAATACAACCGTCAAGAAATGCGGACATGGGTTCATCTGGGGTAAAATTTTCCGGAGGTCAAATAGTCCCCCATTCGGTTCTCCGGGCGGGGACTACTTCAGGGAACCCATGCCAAAGGCTCAAACACAGGGACATGTTCCTAGGAACATGGAATGTTAGGACTTTATACAATAGCGGGGCACTAGAGATATTAATGTGGGAATTAGATAAATCACCCTTGGATATAGTCGCTTTACAGGAAGTTAGGTGGCCAGGAGAAGGTAGTCAGGAATCAGGAAGCTTTGCGTTCTACTACGGGGGTGCAGAAAGACCTGCATTTGGAACGGGTTTTTTAGTCAGAAGCAGGATCCTATCCGCTATCCGAGATATTAGGTTTGTTAGTGATAGGATATCATACATAATTCTAAAGGGTAAACGACATGATTTGATAATTGTAAATGTACATGCCCCCACAGAAGATAAAGATGACAAGATCAAGGATGAGTTCTATGAAGAATTAGAATGCTTATTTGATAGCCTTTCACGATATCATATGAAAATTGTCTTAGAAGATTTTAATGCAAAAGTGGGGCAGGAAGATATATTCAAACCAACAATAGGCAAATTCAGTCTTCATGAAGATAGTAACGACAACGGGGTTAGATTAGTCACATTTGCCACATCAAAGAATCTCATTGTTAAGAGCACAACATTTCAGCATAAGGATATTCATAAATACACCTGGACGTCCCCAGATGGAGAAACTCGGAACCAGATAGATCATGTATTAGTGGATAAACGCTGGTACAGTAGCATCATTGATGTTAGATCAGTTAGAGGGACAGACTGCAATTCGGATCATCATCTGGTCAGAGTGAAAATCAGACAACGGCTATCGCTTATGAGAGGAACAAACGCTAAAGACGATTCTGTAAAATTTGAATTAAAAAACTTGAAAAATTATGAAATGCGGCAAGAATACCAAATAAAAATTGCTAATAGATTTGAAGTACTGGAATCTTCAGATGACAATGTGATAAACGAAGAAGAAGCTGATATAAATAAAGAATGGGAGGCTATAAGATACTCTTAAATTATCAGCATCAGAAAGCATTGGTTGTTTAAAAAAAAGGCAAAACAAGAAATGGTTTGATGAGGAATGTGCCGACATTGTAAAGAAAAGAAAGCTAGCAAAAATAAAATGGTTACACGAGCTAAATGAGGTAAATTTAGAGCACTTGGGTAGTGTTAGACGGGAAACCACCAAGTTACTAAAGAGTAAAAAGAAGGAATATTTGAGAGAGAAGATTAATGATCTTGAAATGAATGCAAAAAATAGGAACATTAGAGAATTATATCAGGGAATTAGTATAGAGAAGAAAGGGTTTCAGGCTAGAACAAACATAATTCGGAATGAAAATGGGGATATGATTGCAGATTCTAGGAGTATATTAAATAGATGGAAAAGTTACTTTAATCAGCTATTAAATGTACATACAGAACAGGACATTGAGGAGGATAATTTACAGACAGCAGAAATGCTAGTCGCAGAGCCAAGTGCATTAGAGGTTGAAATGGCAATTGAAAAATTGAAGATGTATAAAGCATCAGGTTCAGATGAGATCCCAGCAGAACTGATAAAATCAGGGGGAGAAAAATTGATGGACAAGATACGCTTGTTCCTTAGTATGATTTGGGAAAAAGAAGCTCTTCCAGATGAATGGATGGAATCAATTATCGTACCAATTTATAAGAAAGGAGATACAACTGATTGCAACAACTACAGGGGCATCTCATTACTTTCAACTTCGTACAAAATTCTAACAAATATATTAGTAAGCAGACTTACTCCCTATATTGATGACATTCTAGGAGATCATCAATGTGCATTTAGAAGAACCAGGTCTACAACAGATCAGATTTTTAGTATAAGACAGATTTTAGAAAAGAAATGGGAATATAATGGTACTGTACATCAACTATATGTAGACTTCAAAAAAGCATATGATTCAATTAAGAGGGAGAAGTTATATAGTATCCTGCTGGAGTTCGGAATTCCTAAAAAGTTAGTTAGACTTGTACGAATGTGTCTAAATGGCTCAAAGAGTAGGGTGCGTGTAGGCAAACAGTTTTCAGACACTTTTGAAATCCAGAATGGGTTGAAGCAAGGAGATGCACTATCTCCTCTACTATTTAATTTTGTACTAGAGCATGCCATTAAATCTTTAGAGAATGAGGAAGGCTTACAACTCAATGGTATTAATAAGCTGTTAGTTTATGCTGATGATGTAGTACTACTGGCCGATAGCGAGGAGATACTAAAGGTCAACACGCACACACTATTGAGTAACACTAAGAAATTGGGACTGGAAGTAAATATCAGTAAAACTAAATATATGGTCACACGTAGAAATTCAGTATATAATGGAAATGGACAGCTAATGACAAATGAGGGAAATTTTGAGGAAGTGGCTGAATTCAAATACCTAGGAACAATAATCACAAATAGGAATGAGATGCACAAAGAAATTAAACATAGGCTCAATTCTGGAAATGCATGCTATTATGCATTGCAGAGACTTTTGATGTCCCAACTCCTTTCAAAAAACGTTAAGCTGAAAATATATAAAACTATTATTCTACCAGTTATATTATATGGGTGTGAAACATGGACTCTTACTTTAAGGGAGGAAAGGAGATTACAAGTATTTGAGAATAAAGTTCTTAGGAAAATATTTGGACCAAAGAGAGATGAACAGACAGGTGAATGGAGAAGACTACATAACAATGAACTACATGGTCTTTATAGGAAGCCACATATAATAAGAACAGTTAAGTCTCGTAGACTGCGATGGGCAGGACATGTTGCACGTATGGGGAATGAAAGACGTGCATGGAAACTTCTTGTAGGAAAGCCAGAAGGAAAACGCCCAGTTGGTAGACCAAGAATGAGGTGGGAGAACAACATTAACTATGATTTGAGGGAAGTAGAGTATACAGGGAATGATTGGAAAGCATTAGCTCAGGATAGGGATGTATGGAGAGCTTATGTCCGTGCGGCCATGAACCTACGGGTTCGATAGTGCCAGTGAGTGAGTGTGTGGGTCCTTGCAGACCAGTAGTTGCTATGTGCTTGCTATACTAAGACTCTGAGCCTCATATGTTAAAATTTAGTTTTGGTCGATGGATTTTTAAGGTTATAAAAATTCTGGTGTGGATTTCTATAGAAGGAAGAAAACATTGAGTATACTGTGCCATAGATTTACATCATGTAAAATAACTTCAAGCTTGAAATAAGAGGTCTTTGGGCAAATTTTTTTTGGTCCTTTTACAAAGATTTGAATTGTGATGCTAATGATTTGAGATGTGTCATGTCGCTGTTGTACAGTAGTGGTGATGTTTTTAATTGGCTTGTGCCATTTTGCTCTTGCTTTTCAGTACAGACTTCGAATTTTCTTTTGAGTTGTTTGTTCTTATCCAGCTGTTTACATTTTAGCAGATGCTTCTTGTTGAGTACTTTTCTCTGATTTGAGATGTTGAAGAGTATAATTAAATACAATATTACATAATCAATAACTGATAGGAAGCAACACTATGAGTAATATAATCGAGAGATTGAACTGGAAATATACATCTCACCTGATATTATATTTTCGCATGGACATGTTTCAAAGACCATCATCTCCATTATGAATTAGAATTTTTGACTGTTGCACTGGCCATCCATTATCTTATGTATTCTTTTCCTCTGGTGATGGCAGATGAACCTCACAATCAATTTTTTTCCCCTTATTATTTCAGAATTAATTAATTTGTCCCTATTCTTCTGAATGTGAAATTTTCCAATATTGTGATTTCTGTTGGTTTTTGCAGTTCCAGTAGTTTTGTCTTCTTTTAGTTCATGATTTTTGGTGCACATGTGAGCAGTTTACTAGAGATTATTCTATTTCCCCATACTTTATATTTCTGATGTATTCCTTTGTTCTGATATGAGGTGAAGTATATCACTCTCTTGAAGATATTGCCTCCCTATTTTTGGTTAAGAATGAGGATAATGATCGAAACTTGTTCCAGGTGAGAGAGAGCAAATGTGAGATGTAAAGTGAAAGACAAATTTAAGTTCTTTGTTAAAATACCTCATAGTATTACTTTGTTATAACAGGAATGTATTAGGTCAATGGTAGCGTCTAAAAATACAATTAGTCGGGACATTTTATGCTGTGATAGATTAATATTCAATATTATTTTAGTAAAGCTAGGCCTGAGCAGGGTGAGACGATGATATGTTACTGGAATGCCATTGAAAGACTCAAATATCCTTAACTACAAATTTTATTATACTAGGATCTGAACAAACAAAAAACAACATAAATTATTTAATTGTTAACATATATCTTAGTTCAACCTATACATCTAATATAACACTACGATCAAAATCAATCACTAATAATACTCTATGGAAAACACTTTATTGAGATATGACAAAAAGGTGCCAATAAGCTAGTTTATACCTTAATATGGATACGAGAGAGCTCAGTCTGTTATTTACTACAATATAACCAAGTGTTCTACTATATATATGGTCCACCGCTGTGGTCTCGAGGTAGCGTGCTGCCTTGTCTCGCAGCGGGCCCGGGTTCGATCCCCAGTCGGGGCAGTTTTTATCGGGGTTTTTCCTCACCTGTAAGACAAATGTCAGAAAAACTTTAAGACCCAAACGGTCCCCGAAATCATATGGCCATCATCATCCTTATCATCATCATTCACCGGTGTGGAAAGCAACGGGAAGCTACCACACCTACAATTCCCTAGTAAAGCTGCAAGCATAGCATGAAAATGCTATGATTGCAGTGAAGGGCCTGCCTTCAGACAGAATTACTATGGATGGATATATATATATATATATATATATATATATTCAAGTTCTTTGATATTTTATCTAAACCTTAAGTCTTGTTATTTTGTTTATTTTTTATTATTTCACTTATTTTACTTTACTCTAAGTTCCTTTTACATAAATTAGTATCTTTAGTAAATCCTGATATATTATACTATTATAAGTTAATTTTCCTATTATATGCTAAACTCTAAATCCACCTGATATATATTTTAATAGAAATAGCATCTTTTACTCACACACATTGAGTAGTCTTCGTGTCCAACATTTGGAGTTAGATAGTAGCAGCTCTTCTTAGTTTTGTTACAGAATCAATATTTTCCGAAAATTTGGTAGGATAAATATGAAAATGACTTACTTTCATATTTCAAAAATAGTGCGAAAGGCCTACTTTCTCTAGCTCGGGGCTTCATTTTGCCCTGGTTATCTCAGAGTCTTGGGTGGCTAACAGTATCTATGACCTGCTTATTTTGTATATCTTGATATATTATTGCCTAAGGCATAGTTTGTTTTCCAACTAAGGGCTGCATGCAAATACATTAGTCTCTGGTGAGTTGAGTTTTCCTTGAGAACGTGCAAAGTTTGAATTAGTGAGTCACTGACTGGTCATGCATGAAAGTAGTTTTTTTCGTAATATTGGCAAGAAATTAACCAGAATTCTCAGTGATAAAACCACTTCCGTTATTTTCGTCTGCTAGAGGAATGTATTTACGCTTGCATCCTGCAAATAATACCGTATACGATGACGTCTGCATCGTGCGATATTATGCCGATTCTCCTGTTCTTCCAGTTGAATTCTTTGGTAGACTCTTATCAAATTCCTCTTCTCTGCATATATTGAAAACAGGATTGAAGTCTTCAAGGTCTGACATCTTGGATAAAGCAGCAAGATATGCAGCAAGGTTTCAAAGTACATTGGTTACCATCGGGTTGCTCATGATTCGTTCTCTGCAAAGTCACCTCGCCAGGTAGCTTAGGAATTTCGACAATTATTATCGCATGAGCAGATTTTTGAGTATGCAAAAATGTCTTTGGATGCAACTTTCTGAGCAGAGAACGACTTTTACGGTCTAATGCGTTCATAGATACGATCCTAAGTGTTTTCCATAGTGTGTAAATAGTATTCTGGACTTCTTTAACATCCTGTTAATAATCTAAATATGAAACCTATTAATTTCTTACAATATAATTTTCAAAACCAATATTCTCGTAAAATAAGTCCTTTATTTTATTTAAATTTCTTGTTTAATTGTGCCCTTTCTTACAGTTATAGAAGCATTCCATTCTTCAAACTATTTACTTTTATTTAACCATAGTATAATATGGTTCCTTTATGTGAGAACTTTTCCCAAGACTTATATCATGCTGCTCCATTGTTACATACTTCTTATCAATTTTGTGTTTAAATTTGTGATGATATTTTACTTAAAATTATGTTAATAAAAGTTGTGTTTGTTCACAGGCCATTTTATGGATTTCACTTTAAGCAGCATTTGTTTTTCAAGATCTACTTTTATAACCCTTTGATAGTCAAAAAAGCAACTGAATTATTGCAGGTATATTGTACTTTTTATAATAATTTTTCTAGATATTTGTCTATTAATTCACATCCTATTTAATGTTTATAACATAACAGAAAATTGCATTCCTTTTTTGATACTACCAACTTAATTTAATGTGGTAAATTTGATAACTGCACTTATTTATAGAGTTGACAGAAGTTATCTTTCAACGATGCCAACTCTTTGTTCTGTTAGTGGAATAACTTTATCATGAAAGCATGAATTACGTATTGTAGTTTCATAATGTTTTGTTTCAGAATGGAGCGGTCCTAAATAAGATATACCAGCCTCATGAAGCACATATCCCATTCATTCTACAGTTTATGATTGATTATAATCTGTATGGTATGAACCTTATTAACTTGCAAAATGTTAAATTCAGAAGAGATCTGGAAAATATAGGTATATTATTTCATTAATTATTTCATTAATAATTAAAAGAAACCTCATAGTGTTATTTCCTACATATATTTAATATTATTTCATAATTACAAATATTTTAATAAAATATAAAACACCATGATTTAATGTAATGAGTATGCAAAGGAGGGCTAATATAGAAGAATGGATATTGGCAAATATTGTTTGCCTCTGTAATACCAGACAAGTCTACTAAAATTATTTGTTGGTTTATAATCATGATCTCCTTTATCTCCTATTAGGAGCATAAGGCATCCACAAACCGTCGTCAATGGATTCTATTTTTAGCCAACTTCTTTCCAGGATTTCCCCTCCTTTGCAATCATTTGTCAGTTTGGCACTATATATTTTTTTTTTGCAGTATCTCCCTGAAATAATATAATAGTTGTATTGTTGACGTACATATTATCTAATATAATATTGTGTTACAAGTACTAAGATTTGTTAGAAAAATCACATTCCCTTTCATTTGTTCTATGTTTTAATGTGCCCTATTCTTAATTGGAATATCATGTTAGGTTCTTCTGACAATTTATTTATCAAAATCAACTTATTATATTCGATAAGCAAGAAGATTAACATTCCAGAGGAAATTAAGAACATTTCACAATAAAGAATTGTATCCGGAAAATGAATGGATGAGAATATTTATAAATAGGTCTCTCAAACAATGGACAAATTACAGGAGCAGGTGTATGTTGCAAAAATTTTTCACAATATATAGCCCGAGATACTAAGGGCCAACATGCACACTCTATTGAGTAAACTAAGAATACTACTTCTTCAGTTCTCCTGATCGACATAACATCAGTCGACAAGAAATTACTGGAGATGAAGCTGCCAAAGCTTTGAAATCGGTATAAGTAGAAGACTGGATATGAGGTGAGGTATAAAACATTTTAATTGAAATCTTAGTGTAAACATGTTGGCAATTCACTATAGCAGCAATGTCTGTTATCACATTGGCAATGATGACACCAGCAGTCACTTGTTCTCTTATTGAATACTTGAAGCCATGATGGCATAGTGGGTTAGAATAGCCAAAATTTTTATTATAGATATAGATAGACTTGACAAATTTTAAAATTATTTTGTATGTAATATGTGTAGGAAATAATACTATGAGGTTTATTTTAAAATTGGTTATTTTGACTCACTTCATATTACTTGATTTTTATGCAGACCATAAAAAATCAAGAAATATGAGGTGAGTCAAAATAACCAACTCATTATTTTTTATGGTTTCTTTAACATATAAGGTCATATATAATATAGGATTTTTGGCTGTATTCTATGCTTTGCATATATTTTTGTGTATCACTATATTTGTTTAGAGGTATGCAGATTTAATTTTCAGTGATTAATTATGATTGGTGATTTTTGATGTAATGAATGATGGTAATAAAAATTCCAACTTAAAATTTTGCTTGGTAACTGAGGAAGCCATGAAAATCTAGGAAGTTTGATTGGTATAGGATCTATACCCTGTCTGCTCTTAAAGTGATCCTTGTCAAAACAAAACCATGTGACCTGCTTGCTTTTCATTGGTTATGGACACCAAAGTACATTCTAGAAGCAGTAAGTATGCAAAAAAGTAGTTCCCTTTTATTAAATTAAAAATATGTCCTCTGAATATACTTGTTACTCTTCATGAATGAAAATAATAATATTCAAAATATTCTAAAAATTGTCTAATCAATAATTACAACTTAAAAATAGTTTATTACATATGGGTGATGCATTTGAGTCTTGCTTCAGTCAGTTCCCATGAAATAAAATGGCTGAAAGTATCGAGTCTTCTGTTGCTGTGTCGTCATCTCCCTGTCAAAAGTGACAGTAATTATGACGCGAATGGCAGAAGGATATTGCTTCTACAACGTATGTCAGTATCCTTAACCAATAAAAAGCTAGCAGGTCACATGGTTTTGTTTTGACGAGGATCACTTTAAGAGCAGACATGGTATAAACTCATATCTTCCAATTATGTTAGTCTCAAATGCTAAGCCAAATCACATTTGTTAACTTAGCAAATGTGCCTTGAAGTTTTGTATTAAACTCATGAATCACCTTGAATGTATTATTGGTTGGTTTTAGAGATGTTAGAGAATTTTCCAGAGGATATTTTCCTGCCTCCAAAATATAGCAAAAGTTAGTACATGTCAGCTAGAAGCAGATGCTGTGGCTGGGGATATCTTAAATAGGAAAGCGATAACAGGTATGTAGTGTTAAAACCAGTGACCTAAGCAGGGTAAATTTTAGGAGCATAATATTTTATTATAGTGTTAATATGTCTAAATTGAGACAGTTACAAACAAAGGAGTGCAATATATTAAATTAATGTTGGGAAGTAAACATTATGAGGTATTAATTAAATAAAAATAAAACGTAGTTTTATTTGATTTTAATATTTATTATATAATTCAGTGACAGCTGTTTCGGTACACTGTACCTTCTTCAGACATGTTAACAAATTATGAATTGTGTTCCAACTGATCTAAGCAACCAATACAACAATATTTATTTAAATTTTTAAATTTAACAAAGGGGATTCATTCAAATCAAGTTGAGAATTTAACAGGTGGTTACTACTTTTAAATTTATTAATTTCTACAGCCTCCAAAAGATCTAACTTCTTATCCTTATCACAAACATGTAAAATTTCAAAATTTGGATCGAAACAATGATTAAATTGGAATAGGTGGTTAGCATATTTTGAATATTCTAAATTTCTGTTATATGCTCTCATGTGTTCCTTTATCTGAGAGATAAAAGGTCTACCAGTTTGTCCTATATAGACAATAAAACCAAAATAAAAAAAAATAAAATTATCAGGTATATGTGACAATGATGTTCGGGGATTGTAAAAATTATGCTTAAAAATGTAATTATACATTAAACTCGTTTTTTTGCTGCCTCAATTAACATTTAGATAATTTTTTTTTGTACCAGTTAATTTGATTCTTTCATAGTTTAAATATATTTAATTATTTATTTTTTGAAGAAAAAAAATGTTTGCTTGAACTGGGATTTGAACCCTAGATCTCTAATTCTAGGTACTAATGCACTAACCAATTGTTCTATCCAGGCCTGGCATTTCACTTCAGACAACATTTTTCTCTCTCTTATTCAGAGCCCTTGTTTTTTTGGAATTCCATGAGATTTAGAAAACACTTAAGATAAAATTCATATATTGCCAGGGAACTCAAACATAAGTTTTCCTCATCTTAAAATATCTATGTTGAATAGGGATCTATAAAAGACGTAGAAATTGTTTGGCCTATGAACGAAGTACTACTGAGCTCACATCCATGTGCTAGAATCATAGGTAAATGATCATTCAGTCAATGTAGGGTTAATATGTGTATAGCATATGGGGTCTCCCAATCATTATATGTTTTTTATCAACCTGGAACCACTACTTATTATAGTTACCCAAATCCCTCATGATGCTGGATGAGCACTGGTCTTATAAATTGGCCAAAAATCGATGAGAAAATTTATTTGACCATGGGGACTCAACTCAGCATGCATCACCTAGTCATGTCTTAGATTTCTTGGTCATGGTATAGGACAAATAGAGGTTTTTGAAACTTAAAAATCTAGGGATAACATGTCTGTAACATGGTGTTTGGATGCGTGGACTCCTCTGGTTTATGCACAATACTATGCAACCAGTTGTTTTTAATTTAGTCTGTGGGGGTTAATTTAGTTCTGAATTGATATGTTTTATAATGGAGGACCAATGCTTATTACTTGAATTAATACATATTAGTAAACATAAATGATATATCTAATATTTTTAGGAAACAATCATCATCATCATCAATTGCAGGCATAGATTAGGTCTTCCTGGGTCTCTTCGCCCTGTGGGTCTGTAGTTCAATAGCTGCAGAGATAGTCTATTGTTTGGCATTCTAAGAAGGTGTTCATGCCAATTATTTTGATATTTTTGAATGGTTTCAGTTATTGCTGGTGTGTTGAGAGCTTTGCGGATATCTTCATTACGCATGTGGTCATAAAGCATATAACCCGCTAAAGGTCTTAATAACTTCATTTCTGCAGCTACTATCCTATTTAATTTACCTGCAGTAAGAGTCCAGGTTTCAGAACCATAAAGTAGAGTTGGAAGAGCCATTGTTTCATAAAATTTTAGAATTGTAGGAAATAACGTATTTAATAATAATTAATATAAGAATTATGTTAATATTATTCGTTTTTAAACATCTTAATGATGGACATTTTATATTTGAAAAGAAAAAATATATGCCTAGACTGGGGTTTGAACCCAGGACCTTTGACTTTCTATGTCAATGCTCTTCCATCTGAGCAACCCAGGCCTCCAATCTAAACACATATCCTTCTCTTACACATAGTTAATTCCCTAACCCCAAATGCCACGAGCCGCTGCTACGATTTTTGCAAATGGCGGCTTCTTTATTAAGAAGACTTTTTATTGGGAATTTAAACATTACCTACATCTTAATGATGGACACTTTATATTTGAAAAGAAAAATATACGCCTAGACTGGGGTTTGAACCCAGGACCTTTGGCTTTCTATGTCAATGCTCTTCCATCTGAGCATTGACATAGAAAGTCAAAGGTCCTGGGTTCAAACCCCAGTCTAGGCTTATATTTTTTTTTGCAAATATAAAATATAAGAATTATGTTAATATTTTAATACCTCACCTCATATCCTTTAATCTTCTAATAATTTAATAATAGAAGATTAAAGGATATGAGGTGAGATATTAAAATATTATTTTATTTTTAATGAATGAGTTGGAGAAAATGCTTTTAACATTTCGCCTCATTCATTAATATAAATATCTCATAGTGTTTCCTCCCACTATAATATTAATTAAATAAAATAATAAATAATATACTTTATTTCTTCACTTTCACACACAAAAAATGCTATCATTTTCACATTCACTATTAATTTAGAATGAAGCTCAATAGATGAGGATCTTTGCCTTTACCCCCAGGCACCCAATAAGCAACTGCATTATTAATTGCTTCTCTGAAAAGAAGTTAATATTATCAAAGGTTAAAACGATGTCCCCCTCTAACGGCTACTTGCTTTGACTGCGTCGCTGAAGCGAAATAACGCCTATGGGGTCTCAGAAATTACACCAAGACAGATTCAAGTAGGTGGAGCCAAGTACTAAAAATAATGCTGGCACCACTAATACACTATATTAATAGACAGTAACAAATAATATCCAATTAGATGCCTGTATTAGGCATGAACTAACCATAATTAGTTTTTTACAACAATATGGCTGCATGTGATAATACAACCTTAACATTCAAATAGCTGAGTCAGCTGTAATATTGCACAATGCCTAGAATAGGATTTTGCCTTAAAGAATAAATGCTGAATTAACCATTCTGAGCATGAGAAACACATCTGCTTTATAGATGCAGGTGTTACTTTCAAATTACTGTGTAGATTAATGTGGGCGTCATCCTGGCATCATTTCTAGTGAATGTAAAAGAAATTTATATCTCAGCAGTGTCTATCTCTGTATCACAAGTTTGCAGGTTTGGTCTTTACAAATATTCCTGGAATTTTCTAGGTGAGATTTGACTTCCATCAAATGGAAATATAAAAATGTTGGATCTCTTATTACAGAAATATTTATGCATAAAGAATACTCATATAAGCAAAGCAAAATTCTTGTGAGGGTCTCATATTTGACACTCTGTTTAGAAATACTACTCTATGGCATGACAGGCCTATAAGACTATCTGACCTACCAGTTGTCTGTAGGCCTCACATCCACATGTGTTAATTACAGAGTTGGTTGATTATTCAGGCAGTATAGGGGTGACATCTGGTCAGCATGTTGGGTATCCCATTTGTTATGCTAGATTTCTTAATGTTGTTACCCAAATTCTTCACAATGTTGGATGGGCACCATATTGGTTATAACATAAATAAGCAATGTTAAACTCACAAAATATGTATGGATTAATAAATTTGAAATCTTTTTAGTAACCCTAGGATATCTGTTAATTGGTTAACAGTAATTTGACTATGATTTTTTTGCAACCTAGGGATATTATTAACATTAAAGTTAAATTAAATGTTATTAATTATTAACAATCAGATTTCCTAGGGTCAAAAATGAAGTGGAAAAATCAGCAGTAGCTGCTCATGCTTGGTCTGAAAAACATCTAATTGAAATAAAGGCTGGTTGAATTAATCAAATAGAAAAAACCAAAAGAGCTCACGGTTTGGGAAAAGATCCACATTAAAAAAAAGAAACAAGAAAGAAAAACTTATGAATTTTGAAATTCCCGGGGAATTCATTTTGATTTGGAGGTTTATCGATCAACCAACAGATGGAATAAGAAGCAGTTTTCCTGAATGACGTAACATCAGTTGAGATATTACTGAAGATGAAACCGCCTAGGTTTTGAAATTGGTTTAATTAGGAGACTGGATATGAGGTGAGGTATAAAGAATTCTAATTTAAATCTTTGTATTCTAGATTTCATGGAAAAAGTGATACCTGGTTTGTTTTCATGCATCCTTAAATTGTAACATAATTATTGCATTAGTATTGTTTTATTTTAGGAAATAATATTTTGAGGTTCTTCTAATTATATTATTATGAGTTTGTTTATCTATCCTCAATATTAATGTTGATTTGTTCTTGAACATGTTTCGATTGGATCCCAATCATCATCAGCATCTTGCCCAGACTAGGCAAGATGCTGATGATGATTGGAATCCAATTGAAACATGTTCAAGAACAAATCAACATTAATATTGAGGTAAGATAAACAGACTCATAATAATATAATTGCATTAGTAACTTCAGTAATTTGGTCTGCAGCTATTAAAAAAGAGAAATATTTTATGCAGCTGACATGGCAGTAAATCCAGGACTGGCAGCAATTTGGGATGATGAGAAACAGAGGCGCCGTGAGGAAGGAAGATGTTCACAGATTACTCCTCAAAACTCGCAGCCACGTCCTAATGTTACATCTACAAAAAGTGAAATGTTATTTAAACGACAGTTGCACGAGAGATTATTGTTAAAGGTTAGTAATTAAATTGCAATATGCTCACAGTATGTAATATCTCCCTTCTTAACACATAATTTTACAAACTCAACATCTATATCAGAAAAAAATGTGAATCAACAGATTCCAGGTGATTGACATAATCAGATATTCATCCCAGTATATTCATGTCAAATTTAAACATTCATCTAAAGGATATGAAATCATAATGTGTATATGTAGGTCATTCCAACATAATCCATCCATAGTAATTCTGCCCGAAGGCAGATCCTTCACTGCAATCATGCTATGCTTGCAGCTTTACTAGGGAATTGTAGGTGTGGTAGCTTCCCGTTGCTTTCCTCACTGGTGAAGGATGATAATGATGATGATGATGATGTAATGAGAAGGATGATGATGGCCATATGATTTCAGGGACCGTTTGGGCCTAAGTTTTCCTGACATTTGTCTTTCAGGTGAGGAAAACCCCGATAAAAACATCACCCAGAAAAACTGCCCCGACCGGGGATCGAACCTGGGCCCGCTGCGTGACAAGGCAGCACGCTACCTCGTGACCACAGCGGTGGGCTCCAACATAATGAGTGTCATATTTAACGTACACTTCATCCCTTATACTGTATTTACCGTGTAATAGACACACTTTTTTTCAGATTTTATAACAAGAAATTAGCATGCATTCTTTATGTGAAGTAAATATAATAGTAAAAAAAAACACATTAAAAGATAAGCTAAGTAACTATTGATGGCATACGTATCGATATAGCACCCACAACTAATTTACATATTGATTGTGGTGCATATATGATGATCGATAGTTAGCAGTTACATAAGAGAAACAGATGATAACAGAAGGGAATTCACCAAATACAAGACACATTTTGCTGCCATACCATACTAGCAAGGGAAAAACCTACCTTGAAATTTCTCCCGGAGAAGTGTTGTGATGTACCAAGGCCGTGTTCAAAAAATTATCTGCCGTTTTATAGTGCAAGGCACAGAAATCAAAGCCAGAATCTAGCAATGGCAGCCCACTGTAAGGAGAAGATGTACATTCCTGCACCCTGCATGAGTTAAGCACAGAATGGAGTTAGGCAGGATGCAGCACAGATGGCTGGTAGTGAGGGTTTTCCAGTATGCCAGTATAGGAGTTGTATTACTTCCCTATAATTTACATGAGACATTTGTTGCTTGATTTTATTGTCTTGCAGTTAAAAATGGCAGATAATTGATGGACACAGTTTGTACATCAAAACATTTCCCTGAAAGAAATTTCAAGGTAGGTTTCGACATGTGATGGTTGACAGTTCCCTTGTAGGTATTATTAACAGTAGCCTTATCTCAATCTATGTCAATAACATTGCCATCATCTGCCACAGATTCACAGTTCTCTTCATCCTTACCATATAAAATATTGTTTTTTTTTGTTCCATTGATTATGTTCGACATGTTGGTATTCAGGAAACTTTTTGTGATTATTTATGGCATTATCATGTTCCATGCCCATGTAATCTACTCACACATCACTTTGATTGCTTGTCACCATATCTTTCTTATCAGTGGCATTTCATGACTGTTGCCTACCATCCACTCTGTGTGTAGTTTGCTCATGTGATCCGTAAATTATTTGTTTATACACACACATCCAAGGGCTGAATCACTGAAGTAAGACAACTAGAGATAGCAACAATATCAGTTTTTGACTCCGAAAGGAGTTTGTTTGTGCCATCAAAAAAAATATCTTAGAAATTGTCCCAAACATGTAGAGAATGTTGAAGAAGTAATGCACCAGGATGACATTGCCACACTGTCCACAATCAATCTTGCACCTGTTATGCGTTCATCCATCCCTTCACTGGGCTCTTAGATGAATATGCCTAAGTGATAATTTATCTGCACATTGTGGAATTGCTGGAAATTACACTGCTGATTTTCTTGCCAAAAAAGGCTCCAATCTAATTCAGAATACTACTAAAAGCTTACGTTTCGCATCCATAAAAATAATAATTAAAAACAAATATGGTTGGTTGGTATCTAATGTCGAGCACTTGATAATGAAATCATTCGCTCTCTTGCACTCCAATATTTAGCAGAAAGGCTGTTTGTATTGGAGTACAATAAACTAGTTGTAACCGTTTAGTAGTAGGCACCACATGTGGTGGTTACGTTACCCATAGAGAGAAAGTAGGTATAGGAAGGAAGGAGAAATGAACCCCTAGGCCTCGAGTACTCTAATACCATCAGGGTCGAAGGAAACAAGAGGTCAGTCAAAGGGAGACTGAATAGAAAAGTTGAAAGAGGGAATTGGTATGGGGAGGAGAAGTAATACCAATTCGGTCAAAAAAGAAAAACTCACCAAGCTGACCAGTGCTTGTTGGTGAGTAGCCCTTCCCTTTCGTTCATCATGCATAAGCATGATTACTAACAGCTGCACCATGAGAAGGTGAGGGATTGGACACTAGGTTACTGTCCAGGTCGGTTCCTTTAAGCCTTCGATGGAAGGAATTAAAGGGTCTCCTCTCTGTTAAAAACAGTAGCCTTTCCGCAGCCTTAAAAACAAATATAAAATCAAACAAAACCATATGTAATAAAGCCAAAGACAAAAAAATTGAATATTTTAGTAAAGAAGCCAGATATTATTCCAGAAATTCCACGTAAAAGTACAATAGCAAAATTTAGACTGCTTACAGAACATGACTATTATATAAAATAGGAATCTACACAAATCCAAATTGTCCTCTATGCAACAAAGACGAAGAAATGAACGAAGAACACCTACAAACCTGTGAAGTATTGACGATTTTATTATTGATTTAACACTTCTCACTGAAGGATAAATTATATTTGAAGAGAAAAATACTGTGAAGTATTACCTGTTGGATCCACCATAGAGAAATATTGGAGAGCAAGAACACTAATGGCTTCGTTGCCAAGGCTCAGCATTTGAAAACAACAACATTTTAGGCAAAGTTTTTCTCTTGAAAATTACATAAGGTTGCAGTTTCCTTTCATCCACTGTCACTGTTAGTATCACTGTGCAATGCATTTTCTCACAACCGGTTGTGCATATCAGTACACTACTCTTTACCTTCTTAGAGATTGTTGTGTTGGTCAGCATATCAAACTAGATACGTGTGTGGTCTGCATTCCATATTTGCACAAAATATAATTCTTATCCCTTCTCATATGTACAGTGAATTTATGGAAATCTACGATTTTCTTATAAAATTACAATAGGAAGTAACATTATGAGTTCTTCTTAACAAATAAGTTGAGTCTGTTTTCATCTTACCTCTTAGTAGTTGAGTTCTTTTAGGGCATGTTTCAAAACAAATCTTTCGTTTTATCTTCGGCTTTTCAAGACTTGATTTTTTCGATATCACTCCTAATCCATATTTATGTGGTCCAAAGAACTTTCATATCAAATCTTTCTCCCTGGGAATTTCAAAATGATTCTATCCTTGTTCTTCTGGATGTAGATCTTCTCATAAATGGTGTGTTCTTTAGTATTTTCAAATTGTTTTAATAATTTAGTGTTTAAATTGATTTTATGTTTTTCTGACCAAACGTGATCAGCTACTGCAGATTTTTCTGCTTCTCCTTTTTTTACATTTCTAATGGGTTCCTTAGTTCGGGGAGAGATGTTTGATATGCAAGTTCTTTACCACTTAAAGATGGAGTAGGAGTCGACATCTAGGACTGACAACGTAAAAATCAACCTTCTGGACAAGCTGAATGTAAAACAGAAGATTTGTTTTGAAACATGTCCTAAAAGAACTCAAACTACTATGAAGTAAGATTAAAACAAACTCAACTTATTTATTATCTATAATTTTCTGTTCATGGTCTTATGAATCTGTTGACAGATTGAAGTTCGTCTTCTAAGTCTTTCATTCTCGTGAAAGAAAGGGGTCAACCTCTACTTGCTCTAAATTCACCAATGCCATACTAGTTGCAATTTGATGTGCTTTGTATTGCATTATTTCATCCCGATGCCTGAATGGTGCAGTGGAAGCACATTAGCATATAAAGCTAGAAGTCTCGGGTTCAAATCCCAATTCATGCGTTAATTTTTCTTTTAAAAATAATAATTGTCCATCATTCCAAATGTTAAAATTTGTGTTATACATTGAAATAAAAAAAAACTTGTTAGTTTTTAATAAATAGTTTTTTTACTGCCTAATTGAATTTAGGGCCTACCAGCCAGCTGCTGGGCTCTCATCCACATGTGTTAATCATAGAGGTAGATGATCATCCAGCCAGTGTAGGAGTAACATGTCAGCATGTCGGGTCCCCCAGCCATTATAGCTGGTTTTCTCAACCTGGAGTCGCTACTTAATGTAGCTATCCAAATGAGAGTTTCAAAAAATTAAATTTTATATTCTTTATGGGACACGTTTTACTTGAAGTGAAATTTTATGTGCACTGACACTTGTTGTAGGCCTATTTGACTATGAGCATCCTTCATTCATTCATGTCCAGATTGGTCCTAGCACTCATTGAGATTCATAAAATCAGTTGTGAACATTTTTCTGGGATGTTTACAATATACAGCTAACTATGCTACCTCCTTCTCATGTCTGTTAATCAACCATATCCCTCATGGCCTTCTTAGCCTTTAATGAGGTATATTTACTTGATACACATGACTAATAAAGAGGCATTGTAATTTTTTTGTTAACATATAGGATGCTAATAAAATTTCATTCAAATAATAAATATAATAGAGTTAGAATTTAACACCTCACTTCATAATTGCAAATTTCTCTAAGGCTAGTTTTGATACTTCTTTGTATCATCTTCAGCTCTATATAATTGATTAAATTAGACTCTATGTTTTTATTATTAATTTCATACATCTCAATGATGGATAAATCATATTTAAAGAGAAAAATTATACGCTCAGACCGGGACTTGAACCCGGGACCCTTGGTTTTCTAGTCCAAGTGCTCTACCATTTGAGCTACCTGAGCAAGTACCGATCTAAACGCAAATCTTTCTCTATATACGTTGAAATTCCCGCCCCAAATGCTTTGAAGCCTTTGCTTCTATCTTTGCAAATGGCGGCTCCTATATTAAGAAGACATATTTGGGAATTATACATTACATTATAAATGCCAGTACGGCTATTTTCGATGTTTTTATTATTAATTTCATACATCTCAATGATGGATAAATCATATTTAAAGAGAAAAATTATACGCTCAGACCGGGACTTGAACCCGGGACCCTTGGTTTTCTAGTCCAAGTGCTCTAACCATTTGAGCTACCTGAACAAGTACCGATCTAAACGCAAATCTTTCTCTATATACGTTGAAATTCCCGCCCCCCAAATGCTATGAAGCCTTTGCTTCTATCTTTGCAAATGGCGGCTCCTATATTAAGAAGACATATTTGGGAATTATACATTACATTATAAATGCCAGTACGGCTATTTTCGATGTTTTTATTATTAATTTCATACATCTCAATGATGGATAAATCATATTTAAAGAGAAAAATTATACGCTCAGACCGGGACTTGAACCCGGGACCCTTGGTTTTCTAGTCCAAGTGCTCTACCATTTGAGCTACCTGAGCAAGTACCGATCTAAATGCAAATCTTTCTCTATATACGTTGAAATTCCCGCCCACCAAATGCTATGAAGCCTTTGCTTCTATCTTTGCAAATGGCGGCTCCTATATTAAGAAGACATATTTGGGAATTATACATTACATTATAAATGCCAGTACGGCTATTTTCGATGTTTTTATTATTAATTTCATACATCTCAATGATGGATAAATCATATTTAAAGGGAAAAATTATACGCTCAGACCGGGACTTGGACCCGGGACCCTTGGTCTTCTTAATATAGGAGCCGCCATTTGCAAAGATAGAAGCAAAGGCTTCATAGCATTTGGTGGGCGGGAATTTCAACGTATATAGAGAAAGATTTGCGTTTAGATCGGTACTTGCTCAGGTAGCTCAAATGGTAGAGCACTTGGACTAGAAAACCAAGGGTCCCGGGTTCAAGTCCCGGTCTGAGTGTATAATTTTTCTCTTTAAATATGATTTATCCATCATTGAGATGTATGAAATTAATAATAAAAACATCGAAAATAGCCGTACTGGCATTTATAATGTAATGTATAATTCCCAAATATGTCTTCTTAATATAGGAGCTGCCATTTGCAAAGATAGAAGCAAAGGCTTCATAGCATTTGGTGGGCGGGAATTTCAACGTATATAGAGAAAGATTTGCGTTTAGATCGGTACTTGCTCAGGTAGCTCAAATGGTAGAGCACTTGGACTAGAAAACCAAGGGTCACGGGTTCAAGTCCCGGTCTGAGCGTATAATTTTTCTCTTTAAATATGATTTATCAATCATTGAGATGTATGAAATTAATAATAAAAACATCGAAAATAGCCGTACTGGCATTTATAATGTAATGTATAATTCCCAAATATGTCTTCTTAATATAGGAGCCGCCATTTGCAAAGATAGAAGCAAAGGCTTCATAGGATTTGGTGGGTGGGAATTTCAACGTATATAGAGAAAGATTTGCGTTTAGATCGGCACTTGCTCAGGTAGCTCAAATGGTAGAGCACTTGGACTAGAAAACCAAGGGTCCTGGGTTTAAGTCCCGGTCTGAGCGTATAATTTTTCTCTTTAAATATGAAAATTAGACTCTATTTAATTGATTTGATAGTGTTGAAGATGATGCAAAGAAGTATCGAAACTGGTAAATTAATGAGTCATTTTTACATCTTACCTCATATTTCATGTTTCTTTGAGCACGGGAACTAGTTTTCAAGAGAACCATCTGTCATTTTCAACCGACATTATGATTACCGGCTTGAAAATGAAGAGAGATGGTTCTCTTGAAACTAGTTCTCGTGTGTAAAGAAACATGAAATGTGAGGTAAGATGTAAAAATGACTCATTAAGAACCTCATAATGTTATTTCCCATATTTAAATATGAATCAAAACTAGTCTTTGAGAAATCTACAATTATGAGGTGAGGTGTTAAATTCCAACTCTATTAGTAATCAAAATAAAGCTCATAGTGTCACTTCCTTTAAATATTAATGAAAATAAAAATAATTTCCTCTTCCAAAAAAAATATTTGAGCAATCATTATCAATAGGGCAACATCCCCAATACAGTTAGAAAAAGCTGTTAATATACCAACATTATTAGATTTTATATTCTGAAAAAAAAAAAACTCAAATTTAATTCTGATAATATGGTCTGCCATGCTGGTTCAGATGGTACCATGCCTGCTTTCTGATTAGCAGACCAATGTTTGATACCAAGTAGGGTTGAACATTTTAATTGTACAATTTTCAATCTCAGAACCATTGGATGAGGATGTTAAGCATGGCAGCCCCTTTGGTGCTTTTTGACAGGAGTAGGCTATGCACCAGCACTGGGTTTTTGCCTTCTCCCTTCTCTTCATCATCATCATCCCTCAAAGAACACAATTTACACCACAAAAACACACAAACTTACACTAATCCTGCACTCCTCTCTGTACACAATACAATGCATCATCTACAGTAAAGTGGTGTACGAAGGTGGTGTATAAATTGAAAATAGACCACACTTAATGCTAACTATTTGCCCAGCATGGAAACTGAAGCACGAAAAATTGCAATGGGTGGCATTAGAACATACATATTTTGAAAATAAATTACTAAACAATAAGATACTAATCTCAATCCATCTCATCCAATTAAAATTCTAATTATATTTGGTCCAGTAATTAAATTTATATGTAAATATATTTTATAGAACTTAGAAAATTCAACAATAGAGAGTTCAGAAGAGTCTAGGACTCCGTATCCAAGTGAAACACCTGAGGGAATAAATCTGAATGAAGCATCTTTTGTTGAAGTTCATGTGCAGTCTTCAGGTGATACAAGTTTGACATCTAGTTACAGAGAGACAGTGCCTTCTCCACAGCATTCTTCCATGGGTATGTATATTTTCCTCACTTATGTCTACATGAGTTTCAAATTAGAGAAATCATAGCATT
The DNA here is from genome assembly GCA_030220185.1 of Diploptera punctata. Taxonomy (NCBI): domain Eukaryota; kingdom Metazoa; phylum Arthropoda; class Insecta; order Blattodea; family Blaberidae; genus Diploptera; species Diploptera punctata. The sequence continues at coordinate 3,127,426 of JASPKZ010003852.1, forward strand.
TTTTAGATCTTGCAGCAGATAAGTAAAGCTATTGGTTCCATATATTAGATTTCTGCAAATGAAAGAAACAGTTGTCCATGAACTATTATAGGAAGTATCACTATGAGGTATAATTTCTATCCGTCTGTAGTAACGTAGCCCAATGTTGAGGCATAGCCTCTCCTTTGTCAGGTGTCACTAGACCAAGTTAATTTAATTACCTTATTTGCCCATAGATGTCATAAATGGCACAGTCAACATGAGATATCTAGCAGGTAACTAAGGTATTACTCAGACATTGAAGTTGGTAAATTTTGCTTTTCATTAAGGCTTAAGGATCAAAAGAACCAGAGGCAAAGAGCATAACCATTAGTCCACCGCGGCCGACTCAGGGAGAAATATTAATATTTATATATTAAATTTGGGAATTTTTAACATTATGAGGTTCAATTAATAATAATTAAATGAATCGTGATTTTTTCTTACCTCATACATCTATGTTTCTTTAAACACAGCACTGCAGTATCGGCGACACTTTGTCGTCATCGTCAGCTGTTTTCACGACTGTCAATTTTTTCTCCTTTTTGCCGATGGCAGTTTGGTGATGGCAGTTTGAAGAGGAATTCCTTCAAAAGAACACCAGATGGCAGTCTAGATAATTACCAGCAAAAAGGAGAAAAAATTGACAGTCGTGAAAACAGCTGACGATGACGACAAAGTGTCGCCGATACTGCAGTGCTGTGTTTAAAGAAACATAGATGTATGAGGTAAAGAAAAAATCACGATTCATTTAATTATTAGAAATATTAATAGTTTGTTTTTTGTAATGATCATGTTGATAATTGAGTTTTTGAGGTATTCATGATGTTTTCTGTTAAGATTTTTTGTTGACATTCATAACACGACATCTTCAGTAATCATGGCACAATTAATGTTTAAACCTTATTTAATATGTCTGGGAGGTTACTTATATAACCAGTGAAGAAGAGGGTTGTGCTGGTGACTGCTCCTTGTAGGGTGCCAAGCAGTTTCATATTTAGAGACAATCCAACATTGGGGGATAAAAGACTTGATGCACCAAAGCATTCTACTGTTTACACTTAATTGTTATAATTTCCAGGTGAGTTTACCTGGTTGTAGGTGCTTTTGAGATTGACAAAACTGCTAGGGTGCTCATGATATTGTTGAAGGCTTCTTTAATGGCTTGGGTGAATTTTATTAATTGGTGGTATGTTGATAACTTAGGTCTAAAGCATGCTTGTTTTGGCTTGTGTTCTTCATCATTCTTCATTTTTCATTATGTGTATCCAGCTGTAGCTGATGATACGAATCCATTGTATACTTATGCTTAGAAAAATCCATATTGTGTATAAGTTACAATGGGGCTGCATTGATGTACATGCAGCATATGTGGACATTTTTTTAGTTTGTTGTTTACCTAATATGTCAATAACAGGGTTACATCAAGGTGAGTGCTCACGAGGTTGTAAGAATTAGATAGATCAATAGAGAGGAATGAAAGTAGGAAAAGATCTCCTAGTCCTCGAATGCTCTAATATGATCAGAGTCAAAGAAACAAGAATTAGCCAAGAGAGGCTATATACAGAAAAGATAAAAGTAAGGAGCAAAACACAAGTAAGTGGAGGCAATGTTTTGCTCAGCTTGGGAACCTTGTGGTCGCCATCCATATATCCACTAGATGGGGACCCCTGAGGTTTGGCTTGTGTTCTGTGTTTCCAAAAGTCAGTTTAGTGTAGCTGACCCCATTCTTTCTATCACCTTGCTCAGGACTGATGTTAATGATATAAATAGACAACTTTCAATTTCTTCTGGGGTTTTGTCTGCCTTCTAGATTGGGATAACAATTTTTTTTTTTTTTGCAGTCTGAATAAGATATGCCAAATTTTTCTACATACATTGTTATATTTGAAGAGAAAAATATACATAAATATCTGACAATCCTGACGAGTCGTCAGGTTGGCTTCAGTGAGAAGTATTAAATTAATAATTAAAACATCCATACATTGTTGTAATACTTTGATAGTTTCTGTTTGGCAAATTTTAAACAAATTCAGGAAATATTCTGTCGGGTTCAGGTTGTTTCTTTGCTTTGATCTTTTTAATGGCTTCTTCTAATTCTTCAGTTGTGAAGTTGGCATAGAATATTTAATTTTCTCTATTGTCTTGCATTTTGTGAATGTGCTTTTTGAGTGTTCTTTGTGTATTTATTTATGTTCTTTGTGTGTTTTTCACATGGTAGTTGTGGGTGTGTTCCTTGGCATAATGATAATTGAGTAATTTTGCTATTTCCATGTTTTCAGTGATAACTTGATTGTTTACTTTTATTGGTTATTTGTTCTTCTCATTCTTGTTGTTCATTCTATTTATGAAATTGTGGATAGTTTTCCCTTTTGGTGAGTAGCTTATATTTTGTATAAATGTATGGAAACTTATTCTCTTCTCTTTGTTAATTTCTCTTCTCAATATTTAATTTTAGGAAGTTATATTTTGAGGTTATTTTAATTATATTATTTTTGGTCTGGACATCTTACCTCAATATTAATATTGAGGTAAGATGTCCAGACCAAAAATAATATAATTATCTTCTCAAGTTGTCAGGTTGGCTTCTTGTCTTCTCCAGTTCTGAATATCTGCTGGTCTCTATGTCTTTTCTGCTATCTTTCTTAACCCGTTTCTTTTTTCTTGCAGTATTGGAAGTTCACTGTTCCAAAAATGCTTGTATTTCATAATCATTTCTCTAGGTACGTTATGTTTAGTGCTCTAATTATTTAATTATCTTAAAAAAACAAATTAATGAAACAACCAAAATGAAAGTTTTAAGGAAAGCCATAGGAGAATCACTGAGAGAGAAAATTTGCAGCTCTGTTATTAGAGAAGAATGTGAAATTGAACCTATAAACCTCTGCATAAATGATAAAAAGACTAAATTGGAACGATCACATAGATAGAATGGAGAACTGTAGATTAGTGAAAAAAGTACATGACTGGACACCTCAGCAGAAAAGGCCTTTTAGGAAGATCACAACTATGATGGATGGATGTCACTATACCCCGGATCTGAAGTGAATGAACACACAACAAGCTGCCAGCTTTCATGCATAGAAGGAGAAGAAGAAGAAGAATTATTGTTGTGGTAATTGTTTCAGTACAATTGAGGAGAAGGAATTAAAGTGGTTAAGACATGTTTTAAGAATGGAAGATGAGCGATGGCCGAAACAACTATATCAGTGGCATCCGACCAGAAAGAAGAAAAGAGGGAGACCAAAATTAACATGGAAGGAAAACATGAAGACAGTAATGCAAGCAAGAAGGCTAAGCATTGTACATGCCCAAGATCGTAGGCTGTGGAGATTTGGCACGGATAGATGGCAGCAGCTGTAAAAACCTGAAGATAGATAGATTGTTTCAATATATCTTTTGGTCTCTTTTTCTCATAGTGGGTTTGGAGCATCTGTTCAATCTCTGTTCTATAGTTCTCCCAATTGGCTTTTTTAAAATTCCAGGTGAATTTTCATTAAGTTATGTAGATAGGAAATAACACTATGAGGTTTTTTAATATTGTTTATTTTTTATTATTTCACTCACCTCATACTTCATAATTCATTGCAGACCCAGGGTTTCTTCACATCTTTTGTGACATTCTCAATGCTGTGTCACGTTCACAACTGACGTCCAACGGCCTTCTGCAGGATAGAAGGCCGTTGGACGTCAGTTGTGAACGTGGCACAGCATTGAGAATGTCACAAAAGATGTGAAGAAACCCTGGGTCTGCTATGAATTATGAAGTATGAGGTGAGTGAAATAATAAAAAATAAACAATATGAATTTTCATCGTTCATATTTCTGTCTTTTTGTGTTTTTTTCAACTTTTGTGATGACTGCTCTATGGCTACTGTTCATTTCTACTAAAGGGCATGTTGTGGAGCTGGCTGATACAAAGGTTGCTCTGGAATTGTTGTGTTCCCATTGTACTGGAGATATGTATGTGGATCAACTTTCTTGTAGAACTGTTCAACTGAATTAGTCAACAGGAATTCTTCTAGTTTGCCAGGGGCATTTCTATATGTGTATTGCAAAATTGTAGAGGCTATGTTGAAGTATCCAACTCTTATAACATTGTTAAGTTATGTAGGTAGGAAATAACACTATGAGGTTTATTTTAATTTTGTTTAATTGTTTCTTGACTCACCTCATACTTCTTGCACGGGAGTTAAGAAGTATGAGGTGAGTCAAGAAACAACTAAACAAAAATAACATTGTTATTCAAGTTTAGTATGAAGTTTTTATTATTGGTGGACTATAAATTCCATATATTTTGGTGTGATGTTTGTCTTTCCAAATTTTGATTTCTACAATTTCAGATGTATCATATGAGTTCATTTCTTTATTTGTGGAGGTTGTTTTTTTATACTGAGAAGGATTCTACTGGCTATTATTCTGATTTTATAAGAGGTTGTACTGATTATAATTTGGTATGTGAATATATGTCTCATTTTGTTTACTTATGTTGGTTTCGTTGATGACAAAAACAACTATATTGTGTGTATCTGCTTTAGTAATTGTGATCTTGTCTGGTGATGGGTCATCCGCATTCCTCTAGAGGATGTTCATAATAGTTTTCTCTTTGTTGCTAGTGATGAGGTTTTCTTTGCCTGTTATTGTTACTCATTCTGCAGCAGTTAATTGCTGCCAGGGTATAACATGTGGAGGTATTATCGCCTCACTATGATGCTTAACAAGCGGCTCGCTTTGTTTTCCCACAGCTGTTATATGTTATTAAAATACAAAGATCCCGAGTACAGCTATTACCATGATGTTGTCACATTGCTATTCTTTCCTCAGTTTCAATTAAAACTCGGAACGTGGAGCATTTGAACTCATTCTTTCAAGATGGTGTTTCCAATTTAGTTGGTACTGTTTAATATATTCCAAAATTGGCATAGTCTTCAATTCTTTTAAGATATTGGTGTTCCTTTTCTGATCCCATCTGGTGTAACCCGCTGTTCTGCGCATGAATCTCATTTCACAAGCTGTTATTCTGCTTTCATGTTGTCTTTTTAGTGTCCATGCGTCACTACCATAAGTCAGCACTGGTCTAGCCAAAGTGTTATATATACGTAATCTGGTGTTTTTTTGTACAAGGGATGGTTTCATAACTTGATTAATAATTCCCAAACTTTTATTATAACTAGTAATTTTTTCACGGATATCCTTTTTTTCCCAGATAGAGAGATAATATCCATGATATTTAAATTGGTTACATCTCTCTAAAATTTTATTCTGGAGACAGATTTTATGGTGAAATTTCACCATAAATTAAACCTCATAGTGATTCATTCCTATAAAAGTTAAAAATAAAGACAGATTTTACTTTGTATGGGGTCCTTCCCATGAAATGCCATAATTTTAGTTTTATCTTTGAGAGTCTGTTTTCTTTACTAAGCAGAATTGTTGGTTGGTTGGTATCTAATGTCGAGCACTTGATAATGAAATCATTCGCTCTCTTGCACTCCAATATTTAGCAGAGAGGCTGGTCTCATCTACAAAAGCTGGACAACGGAGGAGATGGTTTCTTTCCATATCTTCATTTAAATTGCAAAAAGGGCATTTAGGTGAATCTGTTATGCCAATTCTGTGTAGGTGTTTATTCAAGCAGTCATGTCCCATTAGTAGTCTGAATGTTGCTACTGCAGATTTTCTTTGTAATGTAGTAATGTAGATTTTCCCATTCCTTTCCAGATGTTTTGGTGGTGTATTCTTCTCTAAGTTTATTGATGTATTTATTTGAGATAATTCTTTTGATAGAGTGAAAGGAAACTGGAGTAGAAGTTGGGTTTGAAACAATTTTGCTACCCTTCTTGGCTAGAAAATCGGCTATTTCATTGCCTGTCACTCCACAATGGGCCGGAATCCATTGAAGTACAACTTTTTTATGTAGACGGGATAACTGTTTTATCATTTTGTGACATTCAATAATTTTGATGCTTTTGGGTGTTGTGTCTCGTGTTATAGCGAGAATGGCTGCTTTGGAGTCACATAGAATTAAAACTTTTGTAAATTTTTGGATGTGATATAAAAGATTTTGTAAACTTAAGAAAATTGCTAGAATTTCGCCATCAAAGTTTGTTGAATTTGTGTTTAGTTTACGATAAAAGGAAAAAAGTGGACATACTGCACCAGCACTAGTGCCACCATCATTTGGTAGGCTGGAGCCATCTATAAAAATATGTATCCATTCAGGAGCTGGGTATCTAAGCAGAATTGTAATATTACAGAAACACATATGGCGTGGTAGTCATTGTTCCTTGCTTTTTTATGTATCTGCCTTATATAGTTACAACTGTGAATTTTTATAAATAAATAAGTTTGGTCTGTATTATTCTTACGTCATATAGTTATTTCTGTTAGACATATGTTTCAAGGTATGTCTAATAGAAACAACTATATGAGGTAAGAATAATACAGACCAAACTTATTTATTAAGTCAAACCTCATAATGTTACTTCCTATTGTATTTTCAATTGTGAGTTTTATTTTTCAGTTAATGGCCCTGATGAAGAGTTTGTTGCTTTACTGAATAAACTTGAAAAGAGTGCAGATGTTGATGATGACAGCATATTAGGGTCTCAAGTGCCTGAAGAATTACTTGATTGTCACAATGATGAAGAAGAAGAAGAGGATATTCAGGATTTAAGTCAACCATTAGATATACCTGAAGACATACCTACAGAACAAATTGAAGACAGGTATAACATTTTTGTGTAGAGGATAGAATTAAAATGCTACAAGTTGCAGTGAACCACTATAAACAAACTTTTATTATATAGTTTTTTAAAAATATATTTTTCTTAACTGACCTTATTTCCCTTTTAAAACCTTTGCTGTTTTACTGTACTTCTTCCAAACATACGTGTCCATTGATACTTGTTACCAGTTTTGTTTTCTGCCTGTCAACTGACATACACAATTCCACCACCTGTTTTTAGGATTACTCTATGTATGAACCCTTTTTTTTTTTCAGTACTCATTATATTTATGTGATCAATCCAATTTTGTTATTTTTTTATACGACATAATTTACTTTAAAGTTTGTGAGAATTTTTAAAAAAATGCTGCAAAACTTACAATTTACTTGCTAATAGTGTGATGATTAACATTAGGGAATGAATTTTGATAAATTCCTATTAATAACAGTTAAAATTATGTAAAAATATATTATACTTGTCAAATTTGATGTTTACTTTACTGGGAACTATCTATTTTAGTTCTGTTTTACATTTTAAAATTTCTCCACCCTCAAAATAATTAATATTGTGTATAATTTTGAAAAATACCTATAATGTTCCTTTGAGTTTGTTGATCATCTTGGGCTATTTTGTGTCTTTAAAGATTTTAGCTATATATCAGAAGAGCATATTTTGTTATTGGTATAGTCATGTGTCTTGAGCAGATTCAATTGTTAATTTTTATCAAATATGAAATTATGATTTATGACAAAATGGTATATAGTAATGAGGTTATAAGTATAATCCAGCATTTACCTTGATATTTAATGTATGTTAGCTAATGTTTTGGAGTTAACAACAAAGTTATTCTCCTTCCTTGATATTTAAAGAAAACAATGAAAATACTTGGGTCAGATTGGTTGGTCCAGGAAAAATATATACTAGTTAAACAATCACTACTACAATGTTAATATTATTCATTTTTAAACATCTTAATGATGGACAAATTATATTTGAAAAGAAAAATATAATCACTACTACAACTTGATTTTTTCTCACAAATCTTGGTTAATATGGGGTACTTTTATCCTAATTTTTAAAAATAATGAATTACATCTTCAGATTCTAAATCTGAAGCACTTTTCTGCCAAAATTGTCATTGCTAGACAAAAGCAGCTAAAAGTTGGTCCTTTCGTACTAAAGTATCATAAAATTAAATTGATTTTTTCTCCCAAACTTATTTGAAACATCATTCTTTGATCATCTTCGTATTGTTAGATTTTATATGTTCTCAAATGCTAGATAAACCATATAGTATGCAGTCAGTAATGGTTGTTTAATTAGTATGTATTCTTCCTGGGCTAACCAACTTGACTTAAGTTTTTCATTAGTTTTCTAAGATATCAAGTTAAAAAGAATACTAAATATGAGGTAAGGTGTAATTTTAATAATATCTGATCAAGACAATTGCTGGGATGTATTGGTAATTTCTTATTTCTACTTGAGAGCAATGTCAATCCATATATATAACTGGCAGTCTACTTTTAGTTGCCAGCTATGAAATGAATTTAACAACTAGAAAATAATTTAATATAATTATAAGGAGTCCAGTTAAGGATTTTTGGAAGTTGGTGGAAGCTTGACCTTGTCATCAGTGGATTACTTACCGCAAGCCCCATATTTCTGTCTCAGATACTGTTATAATGCTTAATAATTTCCAAAGTTTACACTTGCCAAGCTCAAATTCATTACTGCAAAACTTGCTCAATTAGTTGAAAAACACATCTGATACACTGTGAAATTATCAGTTAGTTTTACAAATACTTCAGCATTCATAAAGTTTGTTGAGACTGTTATTTGCATATAAGAATTAAATGAATCGTGAATTCTTCTTACCTCATACTTCTATGTTTTTTTAAACACAGCACTGCTGTATCAGCGACCATTGTCACCATCCTCAGCTGTTTTCACGACTGTAATTTTTTTCTTTTGCTGGTAATTATCCAAACTGCCATCTGGTATTCTTTTGAAAGAATTATTTTCTAAACTGCCATCTGGTGTTCTTTTGAAGGAATCATTTTCTAAACTGCCATCTGTTGTATTTTTTAAGAACTTTATAATCAAGCTCGGTTCGTCTAGAATCTCGAAGATCATGGTTCTAGTATGATTTTTTTGAATATATATCTTTTCCCAAACTGTTAAATCCAAAGGTTTGGATAGATGTTTCAAAAGTTTTGCTTCTTTTTCAATCCTATGATGCTCTAATAATAATAATTAAATGAATCGTGATTTTTTCTTACCTCATACATCTATGTTTCTTTAAACACAGCACTGCAGTATCGGCGACACTTTGTCGTCATCGTCAGCTGTTTTCACGACTGTCAATTTTTTCTCCTTTTTGCCGGTAATTATCTAGACTGCCATAATTACCGGCAAAAAGGAGAAAAAATTGACAGTCGTGAAAACAGCTGACGATGACGACAAAGTGTCGCCGATACTGCAGTGCTGTGTTTAAAGAAACATAGATGTATGAGGTAAGAAAAAATCACGATTCATTTAATTATTATTAATAATTTCATACATCTCAATGATGGATAAATCATATTTAAAGAGAAAAATTATACGCTCAGACCGGGACTTGAACCCGGGACCCTTGGTTTTTTAAATATGATTTATCCATCATTGAGATGTATGAAATTAATAATAAAAACATCGAAAATAGCCGTACTGGCATTTATAATGTAATGTATAATTCCCAAATATGTCTTCTTAATATAGGAGCCGCCATTTGCAAAGATAGAAGCAAAGGCTTCAAAGCATTTGGGGCGGGAATTTCAACGTATATAGAGAAAGATTTGCGTTTAGATCGGTACTTGCTCAGGTAGCTCAAATGGTAGAGCACTTGGACTAGAAAACCAAGGGTCCCGGGTTCAAGTCCCGGTCTGAGCGTATAATTTTTCTCTTTAAATATGATTTATCCATCATTGAGATGTATGAAATTAATAATAAAAACATCGAAAATAGCCGTACTGGCATTTATAATGTAATGTATAATTCCCAAATATGTCTTCTTAATATAGGAGCCGCCATTTGCAAAGATAGAAGCAAAGGCTTCAAAGCATTTGGGGCGGGAATTTCAACGTATATAGAGAAAGATTTGCGTTTAGATCGGTACTTGCTCAGGTAGCTCAAATGGTAGAGCACTTGGACTAGAAAACCAAGGGTCCCGGGTTCAAGTCCCGGTCTGAGCGTATAATTTTTCTCTTTAAATATGATTTATCCATCATTGAGATGTATGAAATTAATAATAAAAACATCGAAAATAGCCGTACTGGCATTTATAATGTAATGTATAATTCCCAAATATGTCTTCTTAATATAGGAGCCGCCATTTGCAAAGATAGAAGCAAAGGCTTCAAAGCATTTGGGGCGGGAATTTCAACGTATATAGAGAAAGATTTGCGTTTAGATCGGTACTTGCTCAGGTAGCTCAAATGGTAGAGCACTTGGACTAGAAAACCAAGGGTCCCGGGTTCAAGTCCCGGTCTGAGCGTATAATTTTTCTCTTTAAATATGATTTATCCATCATTGAGATGTATGAAATTAATAATAAAAACATCGAAAATAGCCGTACTGGCATTTATAATGTAATGTATAATTCCCAAATATGTCTTCTTAATATAGGAGCCGCCATTTGCAAAGATAGAAGCAAAGGCTTCAAAGCATTTGGGGCGGGAATTTCAACGTATATAGAGAAAGATTTGCGTTTAGATCGGTACTTGCTCAGGTAGCTCAAATGGTAGAGCACTTGGACTAGAAAACCAAGGGTCCCGGGTTCAAGTCCCGGTCTGAGCGTATAATTTTTCTCTTTAAATATAATTATTATTAATTGAACCTCATAATGTTAAAAATTTCCAAATTTAATATATAAATGCTCTAATAAACTATGTGCTGCTATAGCTGATTTTTCAATTTCTCCATTCTTTATGTTTCTGAAGTGTTCTTTTTTACGAGTTTTCAAATTCCTTTTTGTTTTTCCTATATATATCCTGTTACAATCTTTGCAATCAATTTGATAAATTCTAGATTTTTTGTTGTCTGGGGTGTTAACTTTATTATTAGTTAACATAAGATTACCCAGGCAGAATTTGTTAATTGGAGCCAATGTTATATTAAATTTTCTGAAAATTTTTTGAAACTTATTATGAACTTCAGGATGGTGACAATGGTCGCTGATACTGCAGTGCTGTGTTTAAAAAAACATAAAAGTATGAGGTAAGAAGAATTCACGATTCATTTAATTCTTATTAATAAAACCTCATAATGTTAAAAATTCTCAAATTTATTATATAAAAATGTTATTTGTTTGTTTATATAGCATGTTTTTAATTTTATTTTTGAGGTTTACCGATAAATAGAAATTGCATGTCATTAGGTGTGGGCTACTAAGCCACAAATTCTTATTTAGTATTTGTCCACTGAACTTATGATGTGGTTCTCCTTGTAAGATTATCATATGGTAGATATCATATGTAATCTTGCAGTAACCAATCCATCATTTTATGGAGACTGACTCCCATGATCTCCTGAATGTCCTTAATTGTATTACCTAAATAAAAAAAGTCATAATTGAAACATTTTCTGCTATTTTAGAGGACAAAAATAGGTTTTTACAGCATTATGTTTTTTTTATTCAGGATTTCAGATGAAGGCAGTGATGATTCACTGTGGGAGAACTCATTCTGGAATGTTATTGATGATAAAATCCCACAGCTAGATGGTGTTGATGACTCTCCTATAGAGCAACATTCTACAAGATACATAACAAGGAGCAAAGTTAACATTAAGCCTAATTTACAAAAAAAAGTAAAAACAAAATCAATTCGTAGTAAAGTGTCAGTTAATCCCAAAATGAATTCTCTAAAGATAAAAAAATTCAAATGTGATAGATGTGTCTTTTAATGAACACACCACTTCATTAACTGCTGGAGAAGTAGAAACCGAGACCAAAACTAAACCAAATAATGAAACTTTTACATTAGAGAAAAGTATTTTATCTCTTCCTATAGAAAGTTTTAAAGATGACAATTTTGTATCATTAACTTGTGATATTGAGTCTGTAATAGATGATTTTAAAATGCCTTCTTCAAATCTGATACATCAAGAGCTTTTAACTGTAGATTCATGTGACATTGATCTGGATAACAGAAAATTAATTGTAAAGAGTGATATAAATAATGAATTGGACTGTGATAATTCCATGGAGATTTTATCAATCTGTGATGAATTACCAAAGAAATGCTGTGATACATATGTTGATTGTAACAGTGGGTCAGGCTCCTGCCAATCTGATAGGAACTGTGAATTATGTTGGGAGACATTTAGTGAAAATACGGATGACTGTCCACTTATAGGTGATCCGTCACTTACAGATCTAGGTGATTTACCAGAAAGTGATGAACTTAGGAGCTGTGATTCACAAATAATTGAAAATCTCCCAAATAGCGACAGTAGTTTAGACTCACTTTCCCTGTATATCTCCAAGTTATCTTCCGATTATGGTACACAGTTGGCACAAGAAGAATTTCTAGAAAACAAAGCAGAAGAGGTGCAGTCCATAAATCAGAGACTGAATGATTCTCCAGATGAATTTGGGTTACGGAGGAAAAATGAGTCTTCTTACAATGATAATTTATCAAAAGTAAACAAAAAGGAAGTAAATTCAGTTCAACCTGTGGATGACATTGGTATGCTGTATACATTTAGAAGCTCAGATATCTCTCCTTTAGAAGTGAAACAATTAGAAAATATTTATTTTCAAGAGATATTGCAGAATGAATGTGGAAGTAGAGAAAGAAGTTCAGGTAGTTTGCAGATTAGTGATTTGTCCAATTTAATTGAATGCAAAAATGATAAATTGGCAAGAAAATTTAAGAAATTGAAACGCACCAAACTATCATTATCTCACAGAAGGAAAAATATCAGTCGTGATACAGATGTACAGTGTAAGATGTGAGTACATTTTAATTCATTACTATTGTTGGCATTATTATTATAAAATTATTAATTAATTAAGAGGCAGGATAATACTATAAGGCCGGTATTCAAGAACCAAGCTCTCTAGGCCATGCCATCTCCATCTTCCGTAAGCTGAGGCTCTCATCTTTCCCGGAATTAAAAAAAAAATATCTTGTTAGCACATAATGTTGAATAGAGTGAGCCAGATAGAGTAGGTTCTGCATGACCCACCTAATTAACCACGGAGAGATGGACTGAGTTGCTGTTCGAGGGAAGCTTGGTTCTTGAATACTGGCCTAAAAGTATAAATGTATGTTTTCATGGAAGAAATGCTGCATTACTCTAATTTAATATCTACCAATTCCATATCTTGATAGTTTATAATTTATACCTGAAAATTTATTCACAGTTTTGCTGTAAGTATAATATAATTTATAAATTAATGAGTCATTTTAACATCTTACCTCATATTTCATGTTCTATCAAACACGGTAACTATAGTTTTCAAATGATCTTGTCATTCATTTTCAACCGCCATTATGACTACTGGATATTCGTTGGAATCTCCCTCTATAACGTTGCCATCTGGTGTTGATTTGACGAACTTCGAGATATCGTTGCCATCTGGTATTGATTTGATGAACTTCGAGATGAGGTCACGTTCATCCGGAATGTCGAAATTCATAGATTTAAATTTGTTCTTCTGTATAAATATTTTCTCCCAAACTGTCAAGTCCAAAGGTTTTTCCAAATGTTTTAGAAATGTTTTAGGAATAATATAATTTGCTGTAAGTGTTCATGTACAATTGCTTACTCACGAGAAGACTAGCATTTGGAATGTTACCTGGTTTTCACAAACAACACTGTCAAGGGGATCCCCTCTCCTTCTAGTGACATTATTATCCATGCTAACTGTGTTTAACAAATAGTGCAGGGACAAGAAGTAAAGAAAATATTTATGGAAGAGCATGCTTTCTTCAATAGTTATACATATAGATTCACTTGTTCATATAATAGTAATCCCTTGCTCTCTCTCTCTCTCTCTCTCGGTCTTTCTCTTCAAATCCTGCTACTCTTCTTGTGAGTAATGACCTGTAACACTATGGTTTCTCAGATAAATTTAGTCCCTTTATTATAACTGTCATATTCTTGTCATTTTTTTTGCATCTTACCTCATAGTTTATGTTTTCTTAAACACGGGAACTACAGTTTTCAAGAAAACATCTCTCTCATTTTTAACTGACATTATGACTACCGGATTTTTGTTGGAATCTCCATCTATAATGTTGCCATCTGGTGATGATTTGTTGAACTTTGTGATCAGGTCCCATTCATCAGGAATTTCGAAATTCATGGATCTAAATTTGTTCTTCTGAATATATATTTTCTCCCAAACTGTTAATTCTAAAGATTTTTCCAAATGTTTTAAACGTTTGGCCTTTTTTTCAATATTATGACTCTCCAACAAACTATGTGCTGCAATAGCTGATTTTTCAATTTCACCATTTTTAATATTTCTAAAGTGTTCCTTTGTGCGAGTGTCCAAATTCCTTTTTGTTTTTCCTATGTATACTTTATTGCAGTCTCTACAATTAATTTGATAAATTCCAGATTTTTTGGTATCTGGGGTGTTCAATTTTTTATTAGTTATTAATAGATTACTAAGGCTAAATTTATTTATCGGTGCCAAGTATTGAATTTCTTGAAAATTTTTTGAAATTTGTTATGTATTTCAGGATGATACGTAATTTTCTTAAATTGTTTTCCTTTCTTTGAATCAGATTGCAGGGTGGTGTACTCTTTTAATCTTTTTATTGTCTGAATTTCTTTAATTTCCTTATAATTATTTCCTTTCCAAAACCATTTAAACTAGCTATGTTCAAAATATGATTGTATTCTTTCTTAAAATCTTCTTCATTTAGTGAAACATTTAATAATCTATGTATCAAACTGTTGAAAATTGCATGTTTATGCACAATAAATTGAATCCTGAAGACTTTATATAATTGTCAGTATGAGTATCCTTCCTATATATATTGAATTCAATTTTTTGTTGTTGTTCATTCCTTATTATGTAGAGGTCCATAATTGGGATTTGGTTATTCTTTTCTAATTACATAATGGCTGTTCAAACCTTGACACTTCACATGTGTATTCTGCTTTTTCATATGGCTCCTGCCATTTTAGAGTCAAGTCTAAAATTGTTCACATTTACAATACTATTATGATGCTTTTGTCAGGTATAATAATACATTTTTTAAATTTTGTTTTCTGTTTCTAGGTTTAAAAAATCTTCTAAAGAAAATAATTATGATAATGATGAAAGAAAATGTTCAGTACAACATGAAAAAAACACAAAAACATCTCCATGTAACAAAGAAATGATATTATATTATTTTTGGTCTGGACATCCTTATCTCAATATTAATTGTTGATTTGTTCTTGGACATGTTTCAAAACAATTCTCTGTTTTAATCTTCAGCTTTCCCAGACAGTCTGGAAAGTCTGAGTCTGGGAAAGCTGAAGATAAAACAGAGAATGTTTTGAAACATGTCCAAGAACAAATCAACATTAATATTGAGGTAAGATGTCCAGACCACAAAATTAATATAATTAAAATAACCTCAAAATATAACTTTCCTAAATTAAATATTAAGAATGATATGTTGTAAAGGAAATTAACAAAGGTTTGAAACAAAAAAATTGGGCAGTAGTAATGTAAAGAATATTAATGATCATAATAATAAGACAAAATCATATTATCAGAAGAAGAAGGAAGAAATTTGTAGAGAAAAAGTAAATGTGATGTCGAGAAATTCTAACTTATTAAATGTGTCAAATCCTGTAAGGCGCTCAGCAAGAGTAAGAAATTTCTCTGAAAGATCAAGTTGTTGTGAAATAGATTCTCAAAGAACCGGTTCAAATAATGAAACAGTAAAATCCAGAAAAAAATGTGAGCTATCTCATGTTGAAAATTCAGTTGTTTGTTTGAAGCCCTGCTATGTGAGATTAGAAAAACTTGGCTCACACACACAAGAAAGATTTTTAGGAAACTCCGTTTCACACAGTCATGAAACTTCTACATGTGGTGACAAGAAATATAAATTCATGACAAGTACACATGTGAAAATTAAAGAAGATAATAAAGGTAATCTCACAAATTCAGTCCCTTCCATGATGGAACCCAACATGCCAAGCAAGAATGAACAAAGGGAACAAATGATAGAATCCATAGAGAGCAGTAATATAATTCCTGCCATTGATGTTATACCTCAAAATATTAAACATTTATTGAGAACAAGAAAAAATTCAAAATTTTCTAAGAATGATACCAATACAAAACAAATAAGAAGTAAGAAAAATAATCATATCTGTTCTTCATTTACCCCCAACAGTGATTTAAGGCTTGATAAGGAGAAGTTGAGATCAATAAATCCATTGTTCATATGTGAAGAAGAAATCACTCAACTGAGAAATGACAATAAAAGAAATTCTGATAGTTCATATAAACCTCTTCATCCAAAAAAACAAAATGGACAGAGTATTATTGTTCATCATAAATGTGGTGCCTTAAAAAAACTGAAAAGTGAAAGCAAATCAGGTTTTATGGTTGAAGTGGGAGATTATATTAATAAAAATAATAAACAAAATCACTTCAATTATCCAAAAAGTGTTATAAGTGACGAATTTAATAATAGCAAACATGTTCAGGACGATAGTTTATTATGTCAGAATACCAAGACACTTGATTTTTGTGCTTTATCCAATGGAAAAGAAAATGACGGAAAAACTGAAAATAATGAAATGCTGGAAAAAAATAAGTACCACAATTTTAAATCAGTTACTAAAGAAAACATGTGTGGTGAAATTACTGTGAATAAGAAAGAAAATATTGGTTCAAAATCAAGTAAAAGGTATAAAACAAATTTAATTGCAGTTTCAAACATACATGTTGAAGAGACTGCTTCAAAATGTAGAATAAATGATGAGATATCTAATGATAGTAGTATTATTGCAGGAAGCAAAAGTTTTGAAAGAAAATCATTGTATAAAAAATGTATAAAAACAAATGTAATAAATGATAAGCAGGTTACTAATAATGAAAGTAATTTATTCAGTATGTTGAAACCACTTACCATTAATCTGGTAATGCTAGATCAATCATTGTTAAATAAATATAATATTAATATGAAAGAACTTTCCAGTCAAGAAAATAACACTGAAGGTAAAAATAGTAATACAAAAGCAAAGATCCCTTCTTTAGATGGAGAATTTGAAACAAGTTCATCAGATGAGTCATTATATAATCCAGAAGTTCGAAGTAAGTCATTATTAGCGAACAAAAATAAAGCTTCAGATACTTCGAAAGAACATACTTACAGAGTTGTATCAGTGAAGAAACAACAGTTTATAACACCTGAAGAATTAAAGAGAGATATAAATATTCTGAAAAGTCCAAAGAAATCACCAAAAAGAAATACATACCCTCCTCTAACAGTAAAAATACAGAAATCACCAAAGAAAAGTTCAATTTGTGGAACATATTATAGAGAAGATTGTGTTCCAAGTACATCGACTCAAGTTGCAAGCTCGTTTAGAGGTATTTCTAGGACAAGGAAACAGCTTTGTGCATCCCAAATTTCAGTTAAAAAAAGAAAAATGCTTACAAATTGTTCAGTGGTTTTGAGCAAGCTAAATCCAACTGATATAAATCCAATCAACACCCGTGTAACCAGGAGTTCACAGTCATCAACATCTACTATGTAAGTTATAATAAACTTATATTAAGTTATATAGATAGGAAATAACACTATGAGGTTTTTTAATATTGTTTATTTTTTATTTCACTCACCTCATACTTCATAACTCCTCGCAAACCCAGGGTCGTTGGACGTCAGTTGTGAATGTGACACAGCATTGAGAATACACAAATGATGTGACGAAACCCTGGGTTTGTGAGGAGTTAAGTATGAGGTGAGTGAAATAAAAAATAAACAAAACTTATATTAAGTTATGTAGATAGGAAATAACACTATGAGGTTTTTTAATATTGTTTATTTTTTATTATTTCACTCACCTCATACTTCATAATTATGATACTTCATAATTATGAAGTATGAGGTGAGTGAAATAATAAAAAATAAACAAAACTTATATTGTTCATTAATATTTAAAGGAAATGACACTACGAGGTTTACTTTATTTAATAATTTATGTTAGATTTTACGACTCACCTCATAAATTATAAATTTGTTGAAGACCAGTTTTGATACACTATGTATCATTATCAATTCCATGTAACTGTTGAGCAGGAAGTAACCTACAAGATTTCCAACCACCAATTCAACAGTTAGATGGAATTGATAATGATATGTAGGGTATTGAAACTGGTCTTCAAGAAATCTACAATTGAGTTGCCCAGTGGAATAGAGGCACATGCCACAAGAAAACTATTTTACAGAAACAAGGAATTTCTGAAAGTTGTTTATCTGTGGAATATGGACACTATGTTTTAATTTTTTAACCAGGATCTTGAATTAGATGATGCATTGAATATCTTATTAAATATTACCTTGAAATATTCCTAGTATTAAGTGTTTTTATGTAATAGGACAGGTAATTTGTGCAAATTAAGTAGTGGCATATGCCCCACATAATGTCTCTTCTGTCTTCAGTAGGTGTATGGACACAAATTTCTGATGTTGATTGACTCTCTTCTTCATCATCAGAAACTTCCCTAACACATTCTTCACTTTTCCGAACAGTTCTTAAACATTTTATTGATATTCCGTGGACTGCTAGAAATGCATTTCTACAGCCTTCAAGTTCGCTACTATTAGTTACACGAACATAGCGTCTGAATGAAACCTTACTTTGACTTATGTTTCATCTTTTCTCTTCTTTGCATAACCTCTGTTACCTTCACTAATCATTAGTGGAGTGAAATCATATGATATTAGTTTGCAACATGGAGTTCCACTATTTACAAACTCCTTTGCTGGCACAATCTTCTTATTGTTATGCACTATTTCTCAGACTTTTCTTTCATTATCCTCCCACTTATTTTCATGATGAGTCCTTATTTTACTATTAACTTGCCTTTTTTCTTCAGAAAACGCATTAAACCTCAACATCTATGTAAGACATATTGGAAATGTTGTAGGTAATTTGAGAACTACCATTGCCCTTTGGATCTATAATATTATAGATCCAGAGGGCAGTGGAACTATATTCTGATTGGTTAGTTTCATTTCTGCCAACCTATCAGGAACATTGACTGTAACCACTTGAGATAAAAGAGAAAGAAGGTGGCATGTGCCTTTTTTCCACTAGCTATTTCTATAATTCAGAATCTTCAAGTTTTATTATGCTCTTTGTTAAAGAATAGACACGTACCACCATGCAAATAGTTATTAGAATTGATGCAAGCTAGCAGGATCTACTTAACCATAACAAAAACTCACAATCGGCAGATTTGTGGCATGTGCCTCTATTCCACTGAGCAACTCAATTTATGAGGTGAGTCATAAAATCTAACACAAATTATTATTTATTGTTCATATTTTCTTGTGCTCTGAGTTTGCAGTTTGAGGGAATTTAATACTTCTGCAATATCAGTAGTGTATTACTTTCAACTA
This sequence comes from Diploptera punctata, assembly GCA_030220185.1. NCBI lineage: Eukaryota > Metazoa > Arthropoda > Insecta > Blattodea > Blaberidae > Diploptera > Diploptera punctata. The sequence continues at coordinate 3,146,807 of JASPKZ010003852.1, forward strand.
ATAAATAAATTAAAGATTAAATTTTAATTTAATCTTAAATTAAACCTCATAGTGATTTTTTCTTATAAAAGTTCAAAATAAATTAAATCTTTATTTAAGCTTTGTACTTCCAATTAATGTTATTAATTAGGTGGTATAAAAAATTGCTTTGACTTATTATTTAGTTATTTTAGGAATTCTCACTATGAGGTACATTCATTAAGGTAGAATTTTGTATCACTCACCTCATATTGTTCATCTTTCTTGAGGCCAAATAAATGTTCGTTATATTATGAATCTGAGGTTATATCCGCCATATAAAATAATTATGGACTGTTGTAATTTTATTAAAAAAATTACCTTCACATTTAAACTCTTAACCAGAAATATAAATGAATATATTTCATATAAAAATTTTCACTAAATTACTTTATTTAGATTTCTCAAATTAAGTGAGGTTAAACAAAAAATAGCAAATAATAAGCTCACATTATTATTATTTCCTTCAAAAGTTTTGCTTTCACTTTAGTTACTAATAAGAGTATTGGTACTGGCAGTTACAAAAAACATATCCTATAATTTATATAATTAATATTAACAGAAAGTGATTCTATGAGATGATAATTATGAAGAGAATCATCATCATATCCTTTTGTTCCTACTTGGAGCATAGGGGCTTAATAAAGCTCTTCTATTTGGTTCTATTTCTTGCCAAAGTATTTGCATGTTTCCAACTTTTACCTATCACATTTAACTAATTTCAACTTGTATTGAACTTTTATAGGAATAAATCACTATGAGGTTTAATTTAAGATAAATTAAAATGTTTCATACCTCTCCTTATACAAGAAAATGAAAGGATTTGATAACCTTTCAATTGATAACTCATTTCAAGTGATAGGAAAATTAGAGAACACACAATTAGAACCAACAGACAGATTAGTGTTTTTATTATTCATTTCATACATCTCAATTATGGATAAATCATACTTGAAGAGAGGAATATGGTCTAGAAAACCAAAGTTCTGGGTTGAAGCCCTGGTCTGAGCATAATATTTTTCTCTTCAAATAAGATAGATTATTGTCGTTTGATGTAGTTTCTTTGTTTCCCAGCATTCCTAGAGAAACCACTGTTGAAATTTTGGAAAAATGGTTAAACAAAAACAAATTAGAAAAAGAAAAGTAAAGGAATATATAATTTTAACCAAATTATGCATTGAACAAATGTTTTTTACATATAATGGAAAATTTTACAAAGTTTCTGGACTTTCTACGGGAAACCCTCTATTGCCCTTTTTGGCCAATTTATTTATGGGAAGTTTTGAGCAGAAAATAACAAGTGGACACCCTTTGGTCTTTAAATTTTGGAGTAAATATGTTGACATAATTGCTATTGTGAATCATAAACAAATAGAGGATGCTTTAAAACTTTTGAACATTCAAAATATTATGAGGAAAGCTATGAAACACTTTAATTTATCTTAATTTCAACTTCCCTCCTCCAAGTTATTTTGAGTCTATCAATTGTTCTGCACCTTGGGGATTCTAGTCTAAAGCACACCATTCTATGTAATTTAATTGTAATAATGTTTGCAGTGATATATAATTTACTTATATTTGTGTTATTGTACGGAACCCTGAGGGGCATGGGTAAAAAAATTTGACAACCCACAAAAATTTTTTTACTGCAGTCATTGAGATTAGACTGATATGTGTCATACGTTTGTTTGTTTTGAATATTTTTTTCACAACTAGCCAGATAGGAATTTGATTGTTTTTTGATTAAACAAACAGTAACATTATATTAAATTAATGTTGGGAAGTAAACATTATGAGGTATAATCATTAACATTCATCGGAGAACATATTGTTTAAACAACTCATCTCATAGGATTCATGCTTCCGGAGTTATGGCTGAAGATGAACATGACTATGTTTGAAATCGCGATATCATGGAAGCATGAATCCTATGAGATGAGTTGTTTAAACAATATGTTCTCCGATGAATTTTAATAAACAGTAACATACTTTAAAATGTAATGAAAGGATTTATAATGCAGAAAAATAAATTTAGAGAAATATGTGGGTTGTCTAGCTTCTTGACCACTCATCTCAATTAATACTGCTTTATTTTTTACATCTGTAAACAACTTATAGAAACTATTGAAGTTGAAGACAACCAACCTCAATAAATGCAATACATCTTGGCATATTTTGCTGCACTTTTCCACTAACTTATTACCACTGCTGCATGAGACGGCAGCTAGTAGCCTTGCAATATATTCCTTTTGGTTTTTACTGGAGTTTCACACATTAATAACTGTTAATAACTGTCCCATATGAGTCATTTCTCTAAATGCAGGGTTGTTTAAGAAAAACTGAAAGATTTCTTTAAATATATCAATTGTTCAAGGACTCAGCATCTGAAACAGGCAACCCTGTTCAATGGTTCCCTATATTTAACGTACTCATGTGTACAATCTACAGAGAATGGCTAAACATGTAATTTCTAAAGTTCATTTTTGCAAATTAACTGCAGTTTCTCTGATCTTAGTAAAATCAATTAACTATGCTGAAACCCATTTTGAACTCTCATAGATTAAATTCTTATCTTTACTTATTGTTTCAAACTGAACAAAGGAAAGTGTGCTTAATGTAATATATAATGGCTAGAGATGAGCATGCTGAAATGAGTTCAAGGAAACTTAAAAATTTCCCCATTTCAACAAAGAACATCTTCTTCTTCTTCTTCTTCCTTCCAAGTATTCGGCCAAGGCCTGTTATGATCCTATAGAAAATTTTCCCTCCAGCGTTTCATAGGACGGCCCAGTGATCTTCGTCCTCTTGGTATATAATTATAAACAGCTTTGGGGATCCGATTTGAACTCATTCTTTCAAGATGGTGTTTCCAATTTAGTTGGTACTGTTTAATATATTCCAAAATTGGCATAGTCTTCAATTCTTTTAAGATATCGGTGTTCCTTTTCCGATCCCATCTGGTGTAACCCGCTGTTCTGCCCATGAATCTCATTTCACAAGCCGTTATTCTGCTGTCATGTTGTTTTTTTAGTGTCCATGCTTCACTACCATAGGTCAACACTGGTCTAGCCAAAGTGTTATATAAACGTAATCTGGTGTTTTTTTGTACAAGGGATGGTTTCATAACTTGATTAATAATTCCTAAACTTTTATTATAACTACTAACTTTTTCAGGGATATCCTTTTCATCCCAGATAGAGAGATAATATCCAAGATATTTAAATTTATTAGATCTCTCTAAAATTTTATTTTGGAGACAGATTTTACTTTGTATGGGGTCCTTCCCATGAAATGCCATAATTTTAGTTTTGTTAATTGATATTTCCATATTAAATTTGGCACCTATTTTTTGTAAATTATAAATTGATCAACAAAGAACATAAGCCTATAAAAGTAGCTTATGAGGATTAATATCACTGATTTGAATTGGGAGGAAGCAGGGGCAGAATAAGCAAGTAACTTCTGATAAACATCAAGAGTTAATATTTAATTTTAGGAAGTTATATTTTGAGGTTATTTTAATTATATTATTTTTGGTCTGGACATCTTACCTCAATATTAATGTTGATTTGTTCTTGAACATGTTTCAAAACAATTCTGTTTTATCTTCAGCTTTCCCAGAGGTAAGATGTCCAGACCAAAAATAATATAAATAATCAAGAGTTAATTTAAAAGTTTCTTGAAGTTCAATGAATAATTTGTCCTTATTCACATTTCATATTATCGATTCTGGTGGACCACTTGGGGTCAATGGAATCTAACATTGTAAAAATCCTGAGCAGGACTTTATTTGGAATGAAGTAAAGCTGTGGGTCCTCTGTTGTAGATTTACAAGACGTAAAAAGAACCTAAAGCCTGAAATAAAAGTCCTCCAAGCAAGATTTGTTGCCCTTTCATATGCAAATTTGAATTGCATGCTAATGATCTGAGCTGTTAAAGAAATTAGACTAAATAAATTACTTTTTATGTTTTAGTTTTAACTTCCTTTCATTTCTGAGTATGCTTATATAAAATACCTTTTTTTTACAGAGGCACAGATTATATTTATTACAATGATTTCATTCCAAATTACAGAAAATAACAAATATGCAAACTTAATTTATATTAAGTTATGTAGATAGGAAATAACACTATGAGGTTTTTTAATATTATTTTTATTTTCAGAACTTCTGTCTCTTCTGCAAATGTTCATGAAGATACTTATGGCAAATCAGATAAAAGAGTGAAAAGTAAAACCAAATTTAAGAAATTATCAGAAAGAAATAATGCTGTTGCAGGCAAATATATTTCCTCTGTGCATAAAAAGATTGAAAGTGTCAACTCTAATGAAAATGTGGCTACAAAGGAAATTAATTGTGAAAACTGTGCAATAAGTAGTATCACTAAAAACAATACAATATTATTACCTAATTTGGAAAATAATACAGAAAGTCCTTCAAAAAAGTTTAGTCAAGAATCTTCAAGAAAGAAACTGACTGTTACGTCAGATTCAAAGCAGGAAATACTCGTAAATAAATATACTAGAACAAATTCAGTAGATTCAAATAAGTGTAAAAGTGTGGATATGTTTGATGCTGAATCACAAAGTAGCAGTTCAACTTCATGTGATAATAATGATGTGACAAAAAGAATTGGATCTGAAATTAGCAGCTCTGCTGTACAAAAGAGTAATCTCGTTGAAAAAAATGAATTTGTTATTGATGAAGATGAAAAAGTTTTTAGTTTTTATAACGATACATTTGCAGAAAACATTTATGAAATAGAGGAATTACCTATAAGTAAAAAACGTAAATTGAAGACTGCACTCTATGTAACACAAGATAGTGGAGCTAGAAACTCTCGAGAAAGTGAAATTTGTTATAAAATTTTTACTCCAAAATATAAACCACCTACAAAACAAGATATATTGAACAGTTTAACAGAATTTAATTTACCAGAATATGTTCATCAAAAACCTTTCATGGGCAATGTTTCAGATGTAATTGGTAAAAAGTCAAAAGTCAGTAGTCATTCAGTCAATAATTTAAAACCTTTTACTTCAAGTCTCAATAATGTTACTATTGAAACATTAAGATTACTTTCGTTAAAAGACTTTCTTAATAATTCTCAAAAAGGTTTAGAATTAAACAATGATTCCTCAAGATATACAAAATGTGCTCTGGCTAGTCATAGAGAAGTAATTATAATTCCATGCAAATTGCCACCTAGTGTACAAGAAGTGAAAACATGGATACAACTAAAGTCATCAGATAATTCTGGAGGTATTGTAGAGGAAAATCAAACTAATGATAGACATAGAGAAATGTTTGTGCCATTAAGTCCAGGACAAGACTATGATTCAGGTGATGCAATGTCAATTAGTTTTGCATCTCCATCAAGTACCATTGTTCAGAATATTGAATCTCCTTCAGAAAATCTTGCATTACATAGCACACCACTAGAAGTGTATACTGATAATAATGTATCTAGTCCTAATAGTACACCCTTTAGCGTAAAAGTGAAGCATCCACATAAGAATATTCTTAGAAGGTCAAGGAGAAAACTGAAGCTGGGCAGTAGTCAAGAAATGGCATCCTCAAAACAAAAAGAGCAAATGAAAGACATTGCTGAAACAGGAATTGGAACTCTCAGCAAGATATTAGAACATACTGTTACTAATTCACATCTCAAGGAAAACAATACTGTTACTAATTCACTTCTCAAGGAAAACAAACAATCTTCATCTGAAACAAAGGTATGTCAGAGTTTAAATTACTATAATACGTTATATCATGTTCTATTTTTTTTTAAATTAGTGTGTTGTCATAGAGCATTAAATAAGCAAAGTAGGTGAACAATTGATAAAAGAACAACACTGCTAAAATGCAATTCATATTGTACAATTAAATTATTTTTTAGATTATATTGTAAATATATATTTTAACTTGAGAAAATAATTTCAAAAATGCTTCCAAAGATAAAATGTTTAAATAGTTTAAATTTTGTGAAATTTTACTTTTGAAAGGTATAGAATAAATTCTACACTAACTAATTATTTTGTTCTTGTTCTTATAATTGTGTTGTCAATTACAATATCCAGACTGGGCAATATGCTGAATATGATTGATATCCAATCAAAACATGTTCAAGAACAAATCAACATTAATATTGAGGTAAGATGAACAGACTCAAAATAATATTTAATTTTAGGATGTTATATTTTGAGGTTATTTTAAAGACTCAAAATAATATAATTAAAAGAACCTCAAAATATTACTTCTTAAAATAAAACATTAAAATATTATGTATTTGAAGAGAAAAATTTTCGCCTAGACCGGGACTCGAACCCGGGACCCTTGGCTTTCCGGGCCAAGTGCTCTACCAACTGTGCTACCGAGGCGAGTTACGATCTAGACGCAAATTTTTCTCTTATGTACGTTGTAATTCCCTCGCGCCAAATGCTTGAAACCATAGCTTCTATCTTTGCAAATGGCGGCTTCTTAGTTAAGAAGACATTTATTGGGAATTTAACACTACTTTATAGCCAGTAGGGCTTCTATTGACGATTTTATTATTAATTTAACACTTCTCATAGAAGGATAATTATATTTGAAGAGAAAAATTTTCGCCTAGACCGGGACTCGAACCCGGGACCCTTGGCTTTCCGGGCCAAGTGCTCTACCAACTGAGCTACCGAGGCGAGTTACGATCTAGACGCAAATTTTTTCTCTTATGTACGTTGTAATTCCCTTGCGCCAAATGCTTGAAACCATAGCTTCTATCTTTGCAAATGGCGGCTTCTTAGTTAAGAAGACATTTATTGGGAATTTAACACTACTTTATAGCCAGTAGGGCTTCTATTGACGATTTTTATTATTAATTTAACACTTCTCATAGAAGGATAAATTATATTTGAAGAGAAAAATTTTCGCCTAGACCGGGACTCGAACCCGGGACCCTTGGCTTTCCGGGCCAAGTGCTCTACCAACTGAGCTACCGAGGCGAGTTACGATCTAGACGCAAATTTTTCTCTTATGTACGTTGTAATTCCCTTGCGCCAAATGCTTGAAACCATAGCTTCTATCTTTGCAAATGGCGGCTTCTTAGTTAAGAAGACATTTATTGGGAATTTAACACTACTTTATAGCCAGTAGGGCTTCTATTGACGATTTTATTATTAATTTAACACTTCTCATTGAAGGATAAATTATATTTATATAATCCTTCAATGAGAAGTGTTAAATTAATAATAAAATCGTCAATAGAAGCCCTACTGGCTATAAAGTAGTGTTAAATTCCCAATAAATGTCTTCTTAACTAAGAAGCCGCCATTTGCAAAGATAGAAGCTATGGTTTCAAGCATTTGGTGCGAGGGAATTACAACGTACATAAGAGAAAAATTTGCGTCTAGATCGTAACTCGCCTCGGTAGCTCAGTTGGTAGAGCACTTGGCCCGGAAAGCCAAGGGTCCCGGGTTCGAGTCCCGGTCTAGGCGAAAATTTTTCTCTTCAAATATAATTTATCCTTCAATGAGAAGTGTTAAATTAATAATAAAATTGTCAATAGAAGCCCTACTGGCTATAAAGTAGTGTTAAATTCCCAATAAATGTCTTCTTAACTAAGAAGCCGCCATTTGCAAAGATAGAAGCTATGGTTTCAAGCATTTGGCGCGAGGGAATTACAACGTACATAAGAGAAAAATTTGCGTCTAGATCGTAACTTGCCTCGGTAGCTCAGTTGGTAGAGCACTTGGCCCGGAAAGCCAAGGGTCCTGGGTTCGAGTCCCGGTCTAGGCGAAAATTTTTCTCTTCAAATATAATTTATCCTTCAATGAGAAGTGTTAAATTAATAATAAAATCGTCAAAATATGATGTACCTATATTATATTTTTAACAGTAATCTTATATTTTTATCACTGATGATTTTAGAAAATTGATTTACAATATATATTATGGAAGATTGTGCAGCCAAATCTCTATATCGAAGTTCGATAACAAACAAACCACTTTAAGCAATATTTTTCTGTAGTCCTGGCAAATTCCCTATGATAATTAATGTTAAATGTTACTTACTAAAGCAGTGAAACAATTTTAGAAACACTCTGTGACAATATTTAAGTACAATATAGAGGGTTGAGGCTGATTAAAATTAACAATTTGTTACTTATAAAACTCATAAAAATTCCATGTTGCTACCATTATTTGCACTCGATGATATGAGTTCTGTACTATCACCAGGCAGTGCAGTTTCTACTAAAGTAATCTCCTCCTTAGATGAACAAGGACTTACCACATCTCTCTACAGGCTTTCCATTGGCCTTCAAATAGTCCTAGGCCTCATAGTAGAAAAGCCACTCTTTAGTATACCAACGCAACAGAAATACATTGGAGAGGCATTAAAGGACTAGACTGATATTGAAGAAAAGAGAATCATCTTGTTTCAGTTTCATCTTCCATTTGGCAGTTGAACCACACCAATGATTTTGCTGTATAGCTGGATGTCTTGTCCATATGAATGTCATCTCTGGCATAAAGATGTGGGATATTTTGAAGATAAATTGGTCTCATTACCTCCTCCTGAAAGTAAACTGCATTAACCCTAGCTCTGCAGCCACTGTCTTAATTTTTAGCTGATCCCAGCAGGAGTTGCCAGCCACCACAATAAATCCTTTTGAAACCTTTCTTTATATTTTCTTATGAAATTAGAGTGGCCTTTTTCTCCATGTTTCTGATAAAATATATCTTCAGGTTTATGGTGTCGTCAAGATAGATCAATCCTTCGTCTAATATCATCACCCATTGCCATCTGTCACCTGCAAGATGCTGTTCATATAGCTTTCTTGCATTTGTGAACTACTCTTGAATGTTTTTCTCAGTTAAATGTTGACCACATGTTTTCTGCTGCCTTTGTATTTTAGATTTTCATGGATGATGAACCCAACAATTTGTGGAGATAAGTAATTTTCTTAAATTGTTTTCCTTTCTTTGAATCAGATTGCAGGGTAGTGTATTATTTTAATATTTTTTGTTGTCTGAATTTCTTTAATTTATTTATGACTATTTCTTTTCCAAAACCATTTAAATTGGCAATGTTCAAAATGTGATTGTATTCTTTCTTAAAATCTTATTCATTTAATGGAACATTTAATAATCTATGTATCAAACTGTTGAAAATTGCATGTTTATGCGCAAAATGATTGAAACTTGAAGACTTTATATAATTGTCTGTATGAGTATCCTTCCTATATATATCGAATTAAATTTTTCCTTGTAGTCCATTCCTTATCATGTAAAGGTCCAAAAATGGGATTTTGTTATTTTTTCCCAATTCCATAGTAAATTTTACAGATTCATTCTGTATATTGCTGCAGTAGTAAATTTTACAGATTCATCCTGTATATTGCTGCAGTAAGTACATGGTTATTTGTGTTTAATTTATTTTACAATAAAGATAATACAGTATTTAGCTTATTTTCACTTTAGCTCCTTCAATTAATCTGTAGGTTATTGGATTCTTCAATGCAACTTTTTTCATGTGTGTTTGTGTATAATATATCACACTCCCTCAATATAACAGTACAGTCTGTTTGTGCCTGCAATTATCATTAGGCAGAGGTTTGACCATATTTGCACTGATTACCTGGTCTCACATCCACATGTTATTCACAGAGATGGACAATCATTCAGCCAGTATAGGACTGAATGTGGTCAGCATGTTGGGTCCCTCAGCTATTATAGTTGGTTTACTCAACCTGGAGCTGCTACTTATTGTATCTACCCAAATTCCTCACGATGCTGGATGGGCACCGGTATGGCTGACATTCCATGGAAAAATTTCTACATCCATGGGGACTTGAATTAGCACAAGTCCCATAGCTCTGTGCCAAGGCATCATGCCTTAAATCACTTGGCTAGGGTGCGGGATGAGGAGTAAGTAATGTATGTTGAAAATGTGCAACTATGAGTTAATTTGAGTTTGATTTATAGATTGATCTAAAGCAAGCTACAGTTGAAGATATGGCAAAAACTCCAATCCATGTAAGGAAGAGAGACAATAGTTGTCAGCTAGAAGAAAGAACTCCTAATAACACTTATAGCTTTCGTATTTCACTCGGCAACTTGCAGGATGTGAAAGCAGTTTGTGAGGTAAGGATCATATTACAAGTACGATTTGCTAAATAATCAAATCTTATTAATCAAATTCTGATATTTTTAATGTTATGTTTCCTGAATAATTTCTTTAATTTCCTTTTTCTCTATTGACTTACCATGAGATGGAGGTATATAGCTGTAGCTATATATAAATCCAATTATATAATAAAATAAGTTGGATTTTTTCAGTTTAAGTCCAGGTATATAAATCTAGACGTATTTGAGCTAAATTTTCTGTTTATGAAGCAATACAAGTATAAAATTTTTATACAAAATATAAAAGAAATATATTAAAAATGTTTATAAACTCTAAAAGAAATTATATAAGTATATGCAGAGCGCATGTGATCTGTACTATCGAAACTAGAACATAAAATGGAGCGTCAGACCCAATGTTTAATAACAATTACCACTCTCTACATTCTTAAGATACAAGGATTTTCACTAATTCCTTTGCTCCAATACAGAAATTGGAATTATAGCTCTTTTGAAGAAATTAATGAAGTGATGTCCTCCGCTGTGGTCTCAAGGTAGCATGCTGCCTTGTCACGCAGTGGGCCCGGGGCAGTTTTTCTGGGTGAGGTTTTTATCGGGGTTTTTCCTCACCTGTAAGACAAATGTCAGGAAAACTTTAAGGCCCAAACGGTCTCCAAAATCATATGGCCATCCTTATCACTATTATCATCATCATCATCCTTCACCGGTGTGGAAAGCAATGGGAAACTACCACACCTAGTAATGCAATGCTATGATTGCAGTGAAAGACCTACCCTCGGTCAGAATTACTATGGATGGATGGATGGAATGAAGTGATCATTAAGGTACATAATTTTTATGGTTATAATAATATTTCTCATCAGTAATTTATTTCATATATTTATATTAATTATTGTTTGCATCTTAAAAGTATGTATATTGTCTACTGTAGTTAGGAATATTTATTTATTACAATATGTAATGTTTAATTAACATATTTGTGATTATCTTAATGCATTTATTTTCATATTTCAGTACTAGATATCAAATATGTTAATAATTAAGTTTATTTAATATCCATGTTTAATGTTGTAACTTTGAATTTTAATTATATAAATGTATTTTTATAGTATTATATTAACTCTTTAGAGAGTAGATAAGATCAGATTGACAGCTTATAAGTAAATAAATTACTCTAAAATCTAAAGAAATATACTTTTTTATTAACCTGATAAATATTGTTTTGGTAAAATACTTAATTTGTTTTAAAAATTCACTTTCATTCAAAAACATAAATTAATTGACTATATATATTTTTTTGTCTTTAATGGCCAGTTTCTAGAAGTATACCTACATTTTCAAAAGTTATTCATAAAACCAATCAAATTCTCGATGTTTTATTAAAATTATAAGTTGGAAAGATAATTTAATTTCTGAGCAATATGATATAATGAAAAAAGTTTTTTTAACAAACTAAAATAATTTAAGATACAAAAATTAATGTAAATAATATTCTAATTTTTTTTTTGAGAGGTAAACATATAACTTTTAGAAAGAATTTCATATTCATATGTAATATTCCATGCAAATATCATAAATTAATCATGGGAAATAATATTATGAGGTTTTCAAGTTAATAACTAATATATAATGAGTCGTATCTCATCTCATACTCCGTAATCTTCAACCATGGAACTGCAATTTTGAGAGGGATGCCTTTTTAAACTGTGGTTCAATGCTTGAAGATCACAGAGTATGAGGTGAGATACGACTTATTATTTATTAATTCTATGCAAAACTTATATTGCTTGTTATAGCACCAGTATTTATCAACGCTGATCATGGAACTTCATTTCCACACTCGAGGAGACTTGAAGCCAGATCCAGAGTATGATCCAATCAGAGCTATATTTTATGTAGTTGTAAATGATGTTCCAGAAGATTTTGCAATTCCAAAAATTGAGAAAGGTACATTTTGCTCTATTTCTATTGGTATTATTCTGTATGTTAAAGTAATGCAGTTTCTTTCTTCGTCTATTGACTAATTGTGTGATTGAAAATGAATACTGTATAATGGTAAATTTTACAAAATCAACATTACTTCAATGTAATTTAGCCATATTATGTTAGTGGAGCAAAACATTTCCTCTCTGCCATAACAGTGGCCAAGAATTGTATTATTGAATCTTTCCAGACAATCACTGTTGTGCCTTTGATTGTCAGTTGTTAAATATAGTATGTTTACTGACAAAGTAAAGTGGGATTAATGCTCCAATTCATACAGAATTTTTAGAACAATTTATTGAGCCATTTATAATGTCAATAGATAATATAGATCACAACAGACATAATTGACTTACAATTCAATTGTAAGGAATATCCAGATATTCAAAAAATTAATAATTAAGTTAGAATTTAATATCTCACCTCATAATTGTAGATTTCTTGAAATCCACAATTATGAGATGAGGTGTTAAATTCTAACTCAATTATTAGTTAAAGTGAACCTCATAGTATCAGTTCCTTTAAATATCAATTAAAAAAATATTTGAAAGAAAATTTCTTCAGGCCACTAATGTTGATATTTACAAATAATTTCTTAATGCAGCTTTCTTAATGTACAGATACATACAGAATGCCATCAAATAAATTGAATTAGATCTTTATGCCTCATCTCATATAATCTATTTATCTTGGGACCAGTTTGAATGGAAAATCTCATTTATCTTCAGTCATTAATGTACTCTTGAGACACCCATTGGAAACTCTCCATATTTCTTACTTCTTGAGTTCAGCAGACAAACCTCAAATAATTTTCCCCGGGAATTTTAAAATTCATAGCTTGTCTGTATTTTTCTGAATGTTGATCTCCCATTTTGTGAGTACTATTAGTCTTTCCACTTATTTAAGCAGTTTTTACTTCTTTGAGTTCTATGATTTTGTGAGTAGCCACTGTCAGTTTTTATAATTTCTTCATATTAATCATTCTAAAGTGCTCTTTCAGTTAGCGTTCAGGTTTCTTTTAGTTTTTGCTATATATTTTTTTTTCACTTTCCTCACATTTTATCTGGTTAATTCCTGTTTTTTTTTATCCTCATCTATTTTTTCATTTGTTTTGTTTGTATTGATTAATTTACTGATATTGAAATAATTTTTTTGGTGCAAGTCTGATATGGAATTTTTTTAAGTACTTTTTTTTAATTTGTTGTTTGCGTAACACTAGAGGGTAAAGATGTTCAGAGCTTCCAAACAGATGTCTCATCAGTAGATTGTTGGCTGAAGATAAAGGAGATTTTGCTTTGAAACTCGTCCAAGAAAAATAGCTTAGATGAGGTGAGCCTGTAAAGATCTAATTTAATTTATTTGATAAAATACATTAGAGTATAAATTCCTATTAATTTTATATTATACAAAATTCCATGTTCCAATCCAATTAAGAAGAAAAGAATTCATAATAACTCTTACATAGAATACTTTATGGAGAAAACAGTTCACACAGATAGGCCACTCTTTGTTCTAAATAGTTTGGAAGATGATTATCAGATTAATCTTATGGAAATGGAAATTGAAGGTGAACTAGGTTTTAGTTAGGTGAAAATAGGAACCATTGGAAAAAAGTTCAATACAAAATAAGTCACTCTTAATCTAGGTGTAAATGAGAGATAATATTCAAATAAATCTTAAGAAATTGGAAAATTGAAGATATGAATGGATTTAGTTAGTTGATTGTCGCGACCATTGGAGAGTCTTAATGGATACAGTATTAAACCTTCAATATTTAATTTTAGGAAGTTATATTTTGAGGTTATTTTAATTATATTATTTTTGGTCTGGACATCTTACCTCAATATTAATATTGAGGTAAGATGTCCAGACCAAAAATAATATAATTAAACCTTCAATTTCATAATCCATAAGGTTATTTAATTATTTATATGTTTCAGTAAAGTGTTAGTTTTTAGTAATGTTAATAAATTACACAATAAATGCATTGAATTAAATATTAAAAATATACCACCTCATCTCATATTTTGTCTTTTTTTTAATTAAAAATGTATTGAAGTTAATTGTGTTTATATAGGTATAATTGTGGTTAGTAATCTGGATGGGAACATGAAGATATCTACACTTGGAAAGCCATTTGATGGATGTAAGATAATGTATGTAAATGATGAAACCTCATTACTTTTGGAGTTTGCAAATAATGTGAAAAAATGGGATCCAGACATTCTTGCTGGATATGAGGTGAGTTAAAGTAGTATAGATTAATCAATAATTTAATTAAGAAGAGTAAATTGGGTCAATGTTCTAATCAGTTTCTATATGGATCCTTTTCTTTGAAACTTTAGATACTGATAACTCGCGTTACCCATTACAATAACAGAATGGGGTAATAGGTTAGATAAAAGTTGTGAAATTTTCAGAGCTCCTATCATTATGATACTGCTGTTTGTTGCTATGACTTGTATATTAATAGGACATTATCAACAAAAACTGACTCTCCTCCAGCATGCACAATAATTAACCTAGGACATTCCCTATAGGAAACATTATGTTTATTTCATCTTGTGACTGCCAGCTAGAATTAACAGTGACAGTTTAATGCTAATAAGTTTTGTCAAGATGGACAATATTTCTTTTTTTCACTTCTATACTTGCAAATTTATCTCAGATATTTCACACTCCATGAAGCAATTTCAGCTTCTGCTGTCACTGACATTTCTTCCACCTAAAACCTTAGTCTCCATATAAGTTTTCACAAATATCACTATAATTAATAATTAAAAAGCTGCATTAAGTGTTCTTATGATTGACATAACTTTTTCACATGATAAAAATTGTGGTTTCTTCCACCAATTCATCAACAGACTTTTTTACAGAATCCTGATTGTCCTTTGGGAGTAGAAAATATTAAATGCCTGTGAGTTGTCACTGACCTAATTGCTTCTTTAATAAAAGCTTTGACAAAATTTTCTGAAACACTTGTGACTTCAGTCATAAATGTGTAACATTGTACAGAGTGGACCGCTCGAATGGACCTAATTTCAATTGCTTGTTACTGGCAAACGGTTGAAGATAGAAACTTAAAACAACGTTCATAGTACAGAAAAACTCACCAAGTTTCGAATCCTGTCGGTAGATGGCACAAAGATACGTTTCTCGTTCTTAGATTTAATTGTTTGTGAAAATGGCGACTCCGCAGATGAAAGCGCAAGCTGTTTTGTGGTATGCGGAGTTTAAATCAATCATTAGAGTTCAAAGGGAGTTCCGGCGTGTGTTTTAACCGTGATGCTCCAACTGCTAGAAGCATAAAGAAGTGGCGTGATACATTATTAGCTACAGGATCTGTGTTGAAGAAGCATGGTGGTGGTCGCAGAGCATCCGATGAAATGGTAGCAAATGTTCAAGCCGCATTTGAGCGAAGCCCCCGGAAGTCATTAAGAAGAGCTTCGCGGGAACTTCAAATACCAAAATCGACATTACAACGGATTGTCCACAAACGCCTCAAACTGCACGCATATAAAGTGCAGTTAGTGCAACGTCTGGAGCCGAATGACATGCCGAAACGAGTGGAATTCGCCAATACGATGCTGGACCGTCTCGGCGCTGATCCTGACTTCATGACCAAGATTTTCTTCTCGGACGAAGCCACTTTCCATTTGTCAGGCAAGGTAAACCGGCATAATGTGCGGATCTGGGGATCGGAGAATCCTCACGCTATTCAATAGCATGTTCGTGATAGTCCGAAAATGAATGTTTGGTGCAGTTTGTCACATAATAAGGTCATTGGACCGTTTTTCTTCGCCGAGAAAACTGTTCGTGGTACCACATATCTTGACATGCTGGAGCAGTTCTTCTTTCCACAAATTGAACAACTGCAGCCTAACATCGTTTTCCAGCAAGATGGTGCTCCTCCCCACTGGTCCAATGAAGTTCGTAACGACTTTGGACAACATTTTCCCTGGCCGTTGGATTGGTAGGGGAGGACCATCGCGTGGCCCCCGAGATCTCCCGATTTAACACCACTGGATTTCTTTCTCTGGGGCTATGTCAAAGATAAAGTTTACACCACCCCAGTCAAAGACCTTTGTGATCTTCGTGAGCGCATCATAGAGGCTATTGAGAACATTCCAGAAGACATACTCCAACGTACTTGGCAAGAAATTGTTCATCGCTTTGATATCGTCACAGTGACTGCTGGGGCTCATATAGAGATGTGGTGATCTGGATATCAAAACTTGGTGAGTTTTTCTGTAATATGAACGTTGTTTTAAGTTTCTATCTTCAACCGTTTGCCAGTAACAAGCAATTGAAATTAGGTCCATTCGAGCGGTCCACCCTATATGACAGTTTATATTTCTGCTTCATACTTCACATATTCGCAATGTTAAAAATTATTTCTCTTGCTTGTCTTCTTAATGGACATCCTGGCCATCTGATACTACTCACATTGTATGAAGTAGCCCTGAGCTGTGTACACAAAACCGATGTGGATAGCACAAGTGGTGCAACTAGATTGCTAGGGAATCTGCATATGTTAGAGAAAATGGGGTCTATGCAGGAGATTTACGCCTGTGGAGAGCTATAGTTTATAGCACAGTTTAAAATCCCATTATAATTTAAATAAAATTAATATTAAGAAGCTAAAGCTGTTCCATCCATAGTAATTCTGTCCGAAGGCAGGTCTTTCACTGCAATCATAGCATTCTCATGCTATGCTTGCAGCTTTACTAGGGAATTGTAGGTGTGGTAGCTTCCTGTTGCTTTCCATACCGGTGACGGATGATGATGATGGCCATATGATTTCGGGGACCGTTTGGGCCTTATAGTTTTCCTGACATTTGTCTTACAGGTGAGGAAAAACCCCGATAAAAACCTCACCCAGAAAAACTGCCCTGACCAGGGATCGAACCCAGGCCCGCTGCGTGACAAGGCAACATGCTACCTCGAGACCACAGTGGTGGACTGCTAAAGCTGTTACTATGATTGAAATAAGTAAATTAATGTACACAACTAAATTATTGTAATCGATGGTAAAGAGAATTAATTTGTGTACATTACCTTACTTATTTCAATCTAGTAGCAGCTTTAGCTTCTTAATATTAATTTAATAAATAATGCTATAGCTATGTGGAGTCCCTTCATGTCTTCTTAATGTAGAAGCCATTCATTGTGTATTTGTGAATGATGATTCATTGCATTGAATGTGTGGCCAAGAGACTTAAGGTAAAGGAAGGATTTGTGCTTAAATGGGAATGAAGCCTGAATTAGCTCAGTGGTCAGAGCATCAGCACGGAAAGCTGAAGGTTCGGGGTTCGATTCCTGGTTGAGGCAAATGTGTTTCTCTTTACCATTGATTGCATTATAATGTCTTCTTGAATTAGTAGTAACCCAGTTATATTGTGAATGAAATTTTACTGCTTCTGTACTATATGGGGATTAAAGAGAGAGAAATTGTGATTGGCCAGCAAGTTGTGTGAACAGATTAGTGGTAGAATGTTGCACAAAAACTGGAATCTTAAATTTAAATCCAGGTTCATTCAGAAATGTTTCTGTTTAGTTATAAGACTAAGGTTCTTACTTAAGTGTGGTAATGAATATGATGCATATAGGCTTAATTTAACATTGTATGAAACGTGTTATAGAATTAAAGAACTTTTATGATTAATTTATTTTTCAGATTGAAATGTTATCATGGGGATATATTTTCCAAAGAGCTTATAAACTTCAGATAAATCTATATCCGTTGATATCAAGGATCCCAGGTGAAAACAATGGAACTGAAAAAGGAAATGTTAATTTTCAAACATCGGAAATTAAGTTGCCAGGAAGGATAATTCTTAATATCTGGAGATTGATGAGGCATGAGGTAATACAATAATCTAAACATATGACCTGTAATTTCATTAGTGTTTGTTACCCATAGCACCAAAATGTTTTTTTTTTTTTTGCATGATGTACGTCCGTTTTTCTTCTTCAGAGGAAATCAAGTTATGATGACCTATTCATTTTGACAAGAAAAGCAGACTTGAAAATATCAGTAACCTTAAAAAAATACAGTAAACTTTTCCATAAAGCATAGGTTCTCAGACAAATGAGAAATACTGTGTGGAATAAAAAAAAAAAAATCAGCTTTCACATAATTAAAAGAAAATTATACAAAATAATTCTTAACATTGAAAGTAATGTAGTCTACTCAAGCAAGCCATTCACATGCAATAGTTAATACGACTCAAAAGAAAAATTCTGATTCAGGCAGGAATTTTTCTCTTTAGTTGTAAAATAATTCTGGTTGATATTGCATCTGACATCACTGAGGGAAGAGCTCTCTGACAAATCAGGACTTGGAAGAGGAAGGGTAAATATAATTTATACATATATAATTGTATATTCACCCTTAGTATCCTTGGAAGAAGAATGGTGAATAGTTGAATGCAGGCTTTCACGGCCGGTAATCATAATGTTGAGTGATTCCGGGTTCTGTGGCCGTGGTCCATAGTTGGTGTTGATACCAGACGTTTCGCCCTCAACTGCGGAGGGCATCTTCAGTGGCGAGTGCTTCTAGGCGTGTTTCCTGGTCGGAAGCTCTACTTAGAGTGAACGCTGCGGGCGTTGTATTGATACTAGTGGTGGGAGCAGGGTGAGCGGGCGTGGCTCTTGCTGATTGGCTAATGGTCGTCTCCTTGTTGTCCCTAGTGTTGATGCATTTATTTTCTAGTGTACGGTACCAGGCCTTAGACAGTTTAATACCTTCCTCTTTTCTGTTAATATTTTCCTTATGCTTGTGTATTTCTATAGCCTCTCGATATAATCTAGGGAAATAATAGGAAGTTGTGGCTAAAACTTGTGTATCATCGAATAGAATCTGGTGTCCATTCATAATGGCATGTTCTGCTACAGCATCGGCTGTAGCAGAACATGCCATTATGAATGGACACCAGATTCTATTCGATGATACACAAGTTTTAGCCACAACTTCCTATTATTTCCCTAGATTATATCGAGAGGCTATAGAAATACACAAGCATAAGGAAAATATTAACAGAAAAGAGGAAGGTATTAAACTGTCTAAGGCCTGGTACCGTACACTAGAAAATAAATGCATCAACACTAGGGACAACAAGGAGACGACCATTAGCCAATCAGCAAGAGCCACGCCCGCTCACCCTGCTCCCACCACTAGTATCAATACAACGCCCGCAGCGTTCACTCTAAGTAGAGCTTCCGACCAGGAAACACGCCTAGAAGCACTCGCCACTGAAGATGCCCTCCGCAGTTGAGGGCGAAACGTCTGGTATCAACACCAACTATGGACCACGGCCACAGAACCCGGAATCACTCAACATTAAGAATGGTGAATATTAATTATCTCATTTATATATTAAATTTGGGAATTTTTAACATTATGAGGTTCAATTAATAATAATAATTACATATTCATCCGTAGTGTCCTTTGCTTCAAGGATACTAAGGATGTATATGCTATTATGTGGAATTACTATTCACACTTCCTCTTCTGAGCTCCTGAAACGAGAAACATGGAATAAAAAAAACAGCTTTCACATATTTAAAAAGATTTTTAAGAAAAATTTAGACAAAGTCATTCTGAATTTACAATGTATATAAGAGAAAAAATTGCATTTAGATTGTAACGCCCCAGTAGCTCAGTCGGTAGAGCATTGGTATGGAAAGCCAAAGGTCCTGGGTTCGAGTCTCAGTCTGGGCATATAATTTGAAATCATTCTGGTTGACATTACATCAAACATCACTGAGGAAAGAATTTGACAGAATTCACTGGAGTTTAACAGGATTTTTTTTTAACTTTGCAGATGTTGCATAAAAATAAGATCTGATAACTGTATCTTTCTTTTTTCTGCTATATCCAACAGTTTATCATCACAACCATGTGTCCTAGATTTATCACAAATTTGAATGTTTTATTTAAATTCATCGTAGAACATTTTTTTTTAAAAACTCACCTCATAAATTTTGTGCTTTTCACAATACTGTAGTTTCAGAGGACATCTTGTCCATCATCAATCACAACTCCGAAATTTATGAAGTGAGTTTTTCAAAAAAATTTCTCTGATGAATTTAAATGATTATTACCTCATAATGTTTACTTCCCAATATTAATTTTAACATATTGAATGTTTTAATTGATTTATATTATTTTGCAGGTTGCTTTGCAAAGTTATACATTTGAGAATGTTGCTTATCATATTCTGCATCAGAGGATTCCTCTCCATACTTACAAGCAGCTCACATTCTGGTGGGAACACAGATCTGATCTTTATAGGTAAGCTATTCTAGTCAAAGTGCAGCTAAACTTAAAGTATTTTGTAATATATAAAATTGATATAGTCAAATTTGTAATATATTAAGTATTATTAATTAAGTCAAATAGCTACTTAGCGCATTCATTACAGCTTGAGTTTGATCTCGGACTGTAAAGGAATAAAGATTCTTCTTTACTCATTCATGTCTAGTCTGTCCCTTGGCCCATTCAACCTCTTTCAGAATGATTATTAGGAACTTTCATGGGATAGCATTGACCAGAGTGTAAGATTAGCACCTTATCACCTTATGCAGTTGGCTGAGAATATGCACATTCATGTTTCCCATAGGCTTTCAGTAGCTGTTCACATTGCAGCTTTATTAATAAATAAAATTTCAATACAAATTAAAGAGTGCTACAAAATGATTCAACAACTCCAAAAACTACAGAAAATAATTCAATTGCAATGGAGACCTGCACATTGTGGAATTGCTGGAAATGACACTGCTGATTTTCTTGCCAAAAAAGGCTCCAATCTAATTCAGAATACTACTAAAAGCTTACCTTTCACATCCATAAAAAGAATAATTAAAAACAAATATAAAATCAAACAAAACCAAGACCAATGTAATAAAGCCAAAGACAAAAAATGGAATATTTAAGTAAAGAAGCCAGATATTCCAGAAATTCCACGTAAAAGTACAGTAGCAAAATTTAGACTGCTTACAGAACATTACTATTTGGCCAAACATTTATATAAAATAGGAATCTACACGAATCCAAATTGTCCTCTATGCTACAAAGACGAAGAAATGAACGAAGAACATCTACAAACCTATGAAGTATTACCTGTTGGATCCACCATAGAGAAATATTGGAGAGCAAGAACACTAATGGCTTCGTTGCCAAGGCCCAGCATTTGAAAACAACAACAACAAATTTCTTTTTTTTTTCGATGTTTTTATTATTCATTCCATCAATGATGGATAAATTATATTTGAAGAGAAAAATATACGCTCAGACTGGGATTTAAACCCAGGACCTTTCGTATGCTAGGCGAATGCTTTATCAACTGAGCTACCTGAGAAACTTCAATCTAAACGCAAATCTTTCTCTTATAAGAGAAAGATTATTTCTTAAATTAAATTCTTTACACCTCAACTCATATGATGACATTCAGTCTGTTGTATCATTGCCTCTCGTGAATGAGAATCATATATAAGGAATGAAAAATAAATGTTTGTGCTATATATATATATATATATTACAGCAAATTTAATTAATCTAGTGATTATAAATGATATCTAGCCATTATGTATAATATCTACCAAAGTTAATGTGGTATTTACACAGAATGACTAGCAGTTGTACATAATCACTGATTAATCACTCTAATTGTAGCATATACAGGGTGTTGCAAAAAAAATTGACAACTGAGGTGAGGTAGCATTTTGAGATATGCTGATAATTTTTAGTAAGGTACCAATGTCCAGAAATGATGCGTTTTCACACCATGACTAGTTAATTATGTCTCAAGATCAGTGTTAGTTTGAAGGATTTGAAGACTCATTACTTGACAACAACTCACAGGTACAAAACCTGTGATATGTGGCTTCGCAAAGGAATGTGGCTGCAATATGACGGAGCTCCAGTTCACTTCGATGCCAATGTGAGGAGACATTTAGATATCCAGGTCGATGAATTGGAAGAGGGGGACCAGTCCTGAAACAGTCTGCTTATCAGACTCCAGTAGAGTCGTGTATGGATCTCATAGCTCAAATCCACGCTGCTACATAAATAATTCAAAGGAGGCCAGGCTTATTTGAACATAATAAATTAATGAGTCATTTTAACATCTTACCTCATATTTCATGTTTTTCAAACACGTGCGCCAATTACTACACCACTGATGCAATGAGATGGGAGGTGGATATTTTGAAAGCTTGATGTGACTGTGACAGTATTGTCAAGTATTGAGTGTTGAAATCTAACTAACGGAACTCTTGAGGAGTTAACTACTCATAGTGTGAAAACGCATCATTTCCGGACATTGGTACCTTATTACAAATGATCAACATATCTCAATATACCACCTCACCTTCATTGTCGGTGTTTTTTGCAACATTCTGTATATGAGCGATCCAATGGAGAAGATGCATATACTATCAAATAGTATTAAGTTATGTAGGTAGGAATGGAAAATCCATTATCACCATTCTTGGCAAATATGTTTATGGGTAACTTTGAATGTCAAGTAACTAAAGCATACCCTTTGATGTTTAAATTTTGGTGTAGATATGTGGATGATATCATAGCAATAGTAAAACAGAAACAATTAGAAGATGCCATTAAACTGTTAAATATTCATAATAAAACAATCAAATTTACCTTGGAAGTAGAAAATCAAGAAATGCCATTTTTAGACCTTAAATTGATCAGGAATGAAGAAAAAAAGAAAATAGAATTTGGAATCTACAGAAAAGAAACTCACATTGATAATTATATAAAAGCAACAGGATTTAACCATTTTTTGCACAAACAATCAGTATTTAATAGTTTAGCACACAGACTTGTGAATGTTCCCATAAGCAAAGAAAATTTCAATAAAGAGAAAAAAAAAACATTATAAAAATTGCAAAGGATAATGGATTTCAAGAAAAGATGATACACAAGAAAATAAATAAATTCAAGGAACAAAAATTATAAATGAAAGAACTCTTCAGACAGATAAAGAAATTGGTAAAAAATTTAGGAAATTCACATACCACTCCTTAGTATTTAACGAGTTTCAAAAAATCTTGAACAAATTCAATATTAAATTAGCACCGAAAAATGATTACAGTTTGGGTAATTTAATAAAAACCAACAAAAATGAAAAGATTGAAGACTGCAACAAATGAGGAATTTATCAAATTAATTGTAACGATTGTGAAAGGATATACATAGGAAAAACAAAAAGGAATCTAAATACAAGATTAAAGGAACACCTTAGAAATGTTCAAAATTGAGAAACAGAAAATCTGCAATAGCTGCACATGCTTGATCAGAAAAACACAGAATAGAAACCAAAACAAAATTACTTAAACAATTAGAAAATCCGAAGGAACTCACAATTTGAGAAAAAAATTACATATGCAAGAATAAAAACATAACTATGAATTTTGATATACCCAGTGAAAAGGAGAGGGGATTGATTTGGAAGTTCGTCGGTCAGCCATCAGATGGCATGGAGGTCAGTCTGCAGGAGAGGAGGCCGTTGGACGTCAGTTGTGAACGTGACACAGCATTGAGAATGTCACAAATGCAGTGAAGAAACTCGAGTCTGCGAGGGAGTTAAGAAGTATGAGGTGAGTCAAAACCAACTCAACATAAATTAAAAAAAATATCAAATAGTATTTTTGCTAGGAGACTATTTATGATACTAGATGGCTGTGGTTGTCTCCCTATACCAAAATCACTAGAAAGTAGCATGTGCCTCTTTGACTACTGGGCTCTTCATACTTGCAACATATACAAGGAAAAAATCTCAGAACTGTCTACAGACTGTATACCTGGAGTTAGGAGTCTATCAGGAGTTTCAAAATTTTATTCTTGCTCTTCTGAATCAAGATTTTTAAATAGACAATTCAATTTCATAAATTTATTATGGGAAATAACATGTGAGGCTTTCAAGTTATAAATTGAGTTGTAAAGATGGCTGAAGTTAGATAAGACGTTTCCTGAAACCTCTGTGCTTTGAAGAACATGGAGTATATAAGATGAGATATTCAAGACTCAATTTATTTATTAGACAATTCAATACTGTATTTTATTTTTAGTTATTTTACCAAAATCTGTTAATACCTAACAATTTAAAATTATATTGTGTGATTCTTTTATTTGCTCATTATAATCAGCAATTTACATTAGATTTACTAGCTAGATAAAACATAAGAAATTTTACATTGGTAATAATTAACAAGATTTTCTAGTGCAAAGTAGAATGAATATTGTTCATGCAAAGAAGCATTCGTTAAAACTTTTTATTATAGTAATTTTTAAAAGACAGAGGAATTGTATAAATGTAATTATTTGTTGTGTTTGCAGATGGCTGTGTGTTGATTTCTATATGTTGCGAGTGATGGGAATTGTAAAAATTCTTGAGCAGCTTGATTTATTAGGACGCACTTCTGAACTGGCACGACTCTTCGGCATCCAATTCCTAGAAGTTTTATCACGAGGATCACAGGTATTTTGCATACTGTTATAATGTATTTGTTTTTTTTTAAATACAATAGGAAGTAACATTAAGAGGTTTGTTTAATAATTAAGACAGTCTGTAATCGCTGATGGTGGGGCTCAGAAGCCTTGAAACGTATGTTCGACAAAAACAACCATAAGAGGTAAGAATGTACAGACAAAATGTCTTAATGTATTTGATGTTATTACCCGTTTAAGGAGTAAGTGCAGTTGTTGACGGAGGGCACTGCAGTCGTGTTTATGCAGGAATAGAATACATACTTCTCATTCAATAAAATAGATTAATTCTGCTATCTATGAGTGCAGAGAGGAATAGTACGTGGGATGCTGACAGTATACACTGCCTTATATGACGTCACATATAGCAACAAACAGAGCTTCATAATTCTTCTGCCTGCAGAGATATTTTGAATGACTAATATATGTACATTTAAACACCCAGATTAAATTATATATAATTTTTCTCTTAAAGCATAATGTATTTGAGTTAATACATGCAGTTTGAAAATATAAAAATTAAAAAAATGTATTGTATGTGCTGAACAATTTTAAACATAATGAATTCAATATTGTTTAATCTTTCTTCACTCACCTCATACTTCTTAACTCCCACGCATACTCGAGTTTTGTCACTTCATTTGAGAATGTCACAAATGAAGTGACAAAACTCGAGTATGCGTGGGAGTTAAGAAGTATGAGGTGAGTGAAGAAAGATTAAACAATATTAAAATAAACCTCATAGTGTTATTTCCTACTACATAACTTAATAATGAATTCATTCCTGTTGGGTTTGTCTTTCGGGCTAAATGGCCATTGTTTGGTTTTATTAAAACTCAACGTTTTGTCTACTGCTGCAATAGTTATCCTTTCAGGAGATTCTGCATGCTCTCTGAATTCCTAACTCTGTCTGCAGCCGACGGTTGAAGAGTTTAGGAGTTCATAGAACACACAGAAACTCCTGAGGATGTCTACCGCAGTAGTAGACGAAAGTTGAGTTTTAGGAAAACCGACAAACCGAACAGGAATCAAGATACCTGCAGTGAAAGCCTACAACTTTACATAATGAATTCAGTTTAATATTCAAAATAATCACCTCAATGGATTCAGCTAAAGCAGATTTATATTAAATAACCAATTTCTTCAGAAATTCCCAGCTCTTTTGTCATGAAGTACATTTTTATATTAAGTTATTGCTAAAAACTTCTATGAATAGAAACATATTGTTACTTGTTTATTTTTTATTATTTCACTCACCTCATACTTCATAATTCATAGCAGACCCTGGGTTTCTTCACATAATTTGTGACATTGTCAATGCTGCATCACGTTCACAACTGACGTCCAACGGCCTTCTATCCTGCAGACTGACCTCCGCGCCATCTGGTGGCCGACCGAAGAATTTCCAAATCAGTCCTCTTTCTTTATAACCGGGTATTTCAAAATTCATAGTTGTATTTTCATTCTTGCATATGTAAATTTTTTCCCAAATTGTGAGTTCCTTCGGTTTTTCCAATTGTTTAAGTAATTTTGTTTTGGTTTCTATTCTATGTTTTTCTGACCAGGCATGTGCAGCTATTGCAGATTTTTCGGTTTCTCCATTTTTAACATTTCTGAGGTGTTCTTTTAATCTTGTATTTAGATTCCTTTTTGTTTTTCCTATGTATACCTTTTCACAATCTTTACAATTAATTTGATAAATTCCTGATTTTTTGCAGTCTTCAATCTTTTCATTTTTGTTGGTTTTTATTAAATTACCTAAGCTGTAATCATTTTTCGGTGCTAATTTAATGTTGAATTTGTTGAAAATTTTTTGAAACTTGTCAAATACGAAAGGATGGTATGTGAACTTCTTGAATTTTTTGCCTATATTTTTTAAATTAGCACCGAAAAATGATTACAGCTTAGGTAATTTAATAAAAACCAACAAAAATAAAAAGATTGAAGACTGCAAAAAATCGGGAATTTATCAAATTAATTGTAAAGATTGTGAAAAGGTATACATAGGAAAAACAAAAAGGAATCTAAATACAAGATTAAAAGAACACCTCAGAAATGTTAAAAATGGAGAAACCGAAAAATCTGCAATAGCTGCACATGCCTGGTCAGAAAAACATAGAATAGAAACCAAAACAAAATTACTTAAACAATTGGAAAAACCGAAGGAACTCACAATTTGGGAAAAAATTTACATATGCAAGAATGAAAATACAACTATGAATTTTGAAATACCCGGTTATAAAGAAAGAGGACTGATTTGGAAATTCTTCGGTCGGCCACCAGATGGCACGGAGGTCAGTCTGCAGGATAGAAGGCCGTTGGACGTCAGTTGTGAACGTGATGCAGCATTGACAATGTCACAAATTATGTGAAGAAACCCAGGGTCTGCTATGAATTATGAAGTATGAGGTGAGTGAAATAATAAAAAATAAACAATATTAAAGAACCTCATAGTGTTATTTCCTATCTACATAACTTAATATTGTTACTTATTTTAGGAATTCTACCTTAAGAAACATATTGTGTTATTATTTTGTTGCAGATAAAAAAATGTTCTTTAAAGTTGACTGTACAGTGTTTTTTTTAAATTAGTGTAGAGTTAAAACAAATTAATAGGAAGCCACCAGATGGCTACGAGGATTAGTATAAGTAAGAGAACATTTTTGTTTGAATTGGGAGCCTGGATAACTTAAAGTTAGAGCACATTATGTTAAATCAGAGGTCTCAAATCCCAGTTCAGGCAAAAAAAATTTCTATATTTTGATATAATAAATTTGGGAATTTTTAACGTTATGAGGTTTTATTAATAAGAATAAAATGAATCGCGAAGTTCATAATAAGTTTCAAAAAATTTTCAGAAAATTTAGTATAACATTGGCTCCAATTAACAAATTCAGCCTGGGTAATCTTCTGTTAACTAATAATAAAGTTAATACCCCAGACAACAAAAAATCTGGAATTTATCAAATTGATTGCAAAGATTGCAATAGGATGTATATAGGAAAAACAAAAAGGAACTTGGAAACTCGTAAAAAAGAACACTTCAAAAACATAAAGAATGGAGAAATTGAAAAATCAGCTATAGCAGCACATAGTTTATTAGAGAATCATAGAATTGAAAATGAAGCAAAACTTTTGAAACATCTATCCAAACCTTTGGATTTAACAGTTTGGGAAAAGATATATATTTAAAAAAACCATACTAGAACCATTAACTTTGAGATTCCAGACGAACCGAGCTTGATTACAAAGTTCTTCAAAAATACAACAGATGGCAGTTTAGAAAATGATTCCTTCAAAAGAACACCAGATGGCAGTTTAGAAAATAATTCCTTCAAAAGAACACCAGATGGCAGTTTGGATCATTACCAGCAAAAGAAAAAATTGACAGTCATGAAAACAGCTGAGGATGGTGATGATGGTCACTGATACTGCAGTGCTGTGTTTAAAAAAACATAGAAGTATGAAGTAAGAAGAATTCATGATTCATTTTATTCTTAAAAATTTTTCTCTTCAAATATTACATTAATAACATTAAACGATGGATCCGTGACACAAGTGGTAAGACTTCATTTTACCACTTCTCTGTACTTGTCATCCATTTAATTTCATCTGTCCTTGTGATGGTTGGTTGGTTGGTTAGCTGGCATCGTTTTGTATTAGCTACATCTCATCCCTTGACCTGATATTACGAGGTGTGCTCAATAAGTTTCCGGAATGAGGCCATAAACACAACACAACACTTCAAAGTTTCTATTCAGCACTGTCACCCTCGAAGTAGTCACCTTGGGAGTTGATACACTTGTCCCAGCGCTTCTGCCAATGCTGGAAGCACTTCTGGAAGTCGTCTTCTTTAAATGTGTCCAATGCCTTCTGCGATTCGCGCTGGATGACATCAATGTCCTCAAAACGATGTCCTCGGAGCCGAATTTTTAGCCGTGGGAACAGGAAAATGTCTGCTGGAGCCAGATCTGGAGAATAGGCTGGATGGGGGAACAGTACTCATCCTATTTTTGTCCAAAAAACTGGCGGACAGAAATTGCTTTGTGCGCGGGCGCATTGTCGTGATGCAGGAACCAGTCACCGGTCCTCCATTTCTCTGGCCGTTTGCATCGCACATTCTCTCTCAATCTTTGCAACACTTGTTTGTAGTACACTTGATTCACTGTTTGACCCTGTGGTACAAATTCCTTATGCACAATTCCATTAATGTCATAAAAAACAATCATCATTGACTTCACATTCGATCGAACTTGTCTGGCTTTCTTGGGGCGTGGAGATGCAGGACTCTTCCATTGCGAAGACTGTTGTTTAGTTTCTGGATCATAGCCATAAATCCATGTTTCATCACCAGTAATAACCTTTTCCATGAACCGTGGGTCATTTTTAAGCTGTTCTTTAAGATCTGTGCAGGCAATGACACGATTTTCCTTTTGGTCACTTGAAAGGAGGCGGGGCACGAACTTCGCAGCAACTCTTCGCATGTTCAAATCGTCTTTCAAAATGCTTTGAACACTTCCAAACGAGAGTGCTAGTGCATCAGACAGTTCTCGTATTGTAATGCGCCTATCATTTAATACCATTTCCCTCACTCGATCGATCGATATTTTTATTGGTTTTGCTGGAAGTTGGTCGTCCCAGACGATTCTCATCCTTAACCGATGTCACGCCCCTTTTAAATTTCGAAAAAACCACTCAAATGCTTGAGATTTGCTCATTGCTTCCTCCCCATAAGCTGTTCTTAACATTTGATATGTTTCTGTTGCAGTTTTACCAAGTTTAAAGCAAAATTTGATGCATGTTCTTTGTTCCTCGTAATCCCGCATTGTTGCTACACAGAGAAATCGCCGCATGCACAAAACACGTCTTCACTTCAGAGCTTCTACCAGCATACTGCAAGGTCAGAGAAGGTCGCGCGACCCCTCAAATTCATCACAAGGAAATTCTGAGTGTACAGCCTGGGTGAAAATTAAAAACTCCTCAATGGCATAATTGTTTTGAAGCCATTCCGGAAACTTATTGATCACACCTTGTACACTGGAAAAAAGTTTAGAGGGTTTTTTTTTTAATATTAAATCATGTAAGGCTGTAGATATAAAGAATGTTGATTCATAAACTGAATCTGAAGTTATAAAATGTTCTTCAAAGTATTCAAAGGATTGGAAATTTGTAAAATAAATATCTAAAATAAATAATATTAAGATTTGGAAATTTTACTCTTCACCTCATATCGGGACATGCCGTAGCATAATGGTTAAGGCACTGCACTACAAGCCGGAAGGTTGAGGGTTCGAGTCCCGGTGAGGTGAGGATTTTTTAAACTGACCCAAACCTTCTGGCGGCACTGGCCCTGGGGTCGACTCAGCCTCTAATGGAAATGAGTACCAGACACTTGTTCTGGAGGTAAAGGCAGCCGTCACACAGGGCTGACAACCCGGCTGACATCAAGTGCCATTTGTCCAGAAAATGTGGGAGCCTTAATCTCCTGCTACCCCAAGGGCCTCCTGAGGCCTGTAGTGGGATCGCTTTACTTTACTTTTTACCTCATAATATGTAGAATTCTTGAGAACATGTTTCATTGTAATATCAGCTCTTTCCAACTATTGAATTGGTGATCTTGGAGAAGATTTCTGGGCTGTAGGCCATGGTCTCGAGGCTTGAAGTTTCCTGACGTTTTGCCAGACGCAGTCTCTGACTTATTAGTTAACGGAATAATAAATTTAACACCCCAGACAACAAAAATCTGGCATTTATCAAATTGATTGCAAAGATTGCAACAGGATATATATAGGGAAAACAAAAAGGAACTTGGAAACTCGTACAAAAAACACTTCAGAAACATAAAGAATGGAGAAATTGAAAAATCAGCTATAGCAACACATCGTTTATTAGAGCATCATAGAATTGAAAAAGAAGCAAAACTTTTGGATCGTCTATCCAAACCTTTGGATTTAACAGTTTGGGAAAAAATATATATTCAAAAAAACCATACTAGAACCATGAACTTTGAGATTCCAGATGAACTGAGCTTGATTACAAAGTTCTTAAAAAATACAGCAGATGGCAGTTTAGAAAATGATTAATTCAAAAGAACACCAGATGGCAGTTTAGAAAATAATTCCTTCAAAAGAACACCAGATGGCAGTTTGGATAATTACCGACAAAAGAAAAAATTGACAGTTGTGAAAACAGCTGACGATGGTGACAATGGGTCGCTGATACTGCAGTGCTGTGTTTAAAAAACATAGAAGTATGAGGAAAGAAGAAATCACGATTCATTTAATTCTTAATTCTTGGAGTGCTTGAGTATAGTTAATTTCTAATATAATAATTAAATTAATGTTTTTATTACCTCACCTCATATCTTTTTTCTTCTATACTGCAGTTTCGGAGCTTATCTCCATCGTCAGTAGCCTCTGGTCGACCGGTGTTATGTCGTTTCTTGGCGGTTTCCTTCTTACTTCTGTCGGTGGACCGATGAACCTCTGGATTAGGTCAAAATTTGCGGGAGTTTCAAAATTCATGAGTTTTTCTTTTTTGTTTTTTTGGATGTGGATTTTTTCCCAGACTGTGAGTTCCTTTAGTTTATCTGTTTGACCAAGCTTGGTCTGAAAAACATTTAATAGATACAGAAGCTAGCCTAATCAAACAAACAGATAAACTAAAGGAACTCACAGTCTGGGAAAAAATCCACATCCAAAAAAACAAAAAAGAAAAACTCATGAATTTTGAAACTCCCGCAAATTTTGACCTAATCCAGAGGTTCA
Organism: Diploptera punctata; assembly: GCA_030220185.1. Classification (NCBI taxonomy): domain Eukaryota; kingdom Metazoa; phylum Arthropoda; class Insecta; order Blattodea; family Blaberidae; genus Diploptera; species Diploptera punctata. Next base: position 3,178,213 of record JASPKZ010003852.1, read on the forward strand.
TCGGTCCACCGACAGAAGTAAGAAGGAAACCGCCAAGAAACGACATAACACCGGTCGACCAGAGGCTACTGACAATGGAGATAAGCTCCGAAACTGCAGTATAGAAGAAAAAAGATATGAGGTGAGGTAATAAAAACATTAATTTAATTATTAAATTAAACCTCATAGTGTTCTTTCCCTGTGAAAGTTAAATAAATTTCTAATATGTTGTCTTTATTTTGTTTGTAGTAGAAAAATTAAGATAAGTTCTGAAACTTATTTGTTTCTTTTAATATAATAAATTTGGGAATTTTTTATTCTTATTGTTTGTTTCTACTTTTTGTTATAGTTCCGTGTGGAATCAATGATGCTACGGCTTGCAAAACCACTTAATTATGTTTCAGTCTCACCCAGTGTACAGCAGAGAGCGCACATGCGAGCACCAGAAACACTTCCACTTATTATGGAACCAAAGTCCAGGTATACAGTGATATAACCTATAGTTAATAAATTGTAATAAGAAGTGACATTATGAGGTTCTATTTAATAATAATTAATCTGAATCTATTAAGATCTTACCTATTAAAATTGTTGTATTCTAGAGAACATGTTTCAATATGCAATTCATATCATCAGACTGTTGAACCTCCAGTTGTTGGTTCTTGTTATCATCTCCCCCTCCATCTTTGGGTTGTCCGAAGAACTTCCAAATCAAATATTTTTCTCCAGGAATATCAAAATTCATAACCCTGTCTCTGTACCATCTTCTCCAAAATGGTCAGCTCGTTTGTGCTTTCTAACTATTTCAGTAATTTTGTGTTCTCTTCGATTTTATATTATTCTCCCAAACATGAGCAGCAACTGCAGATTTTTGAACTTCTCCATTTTTCACATTTCTCAGCTGTTCCTTCATTCTATTGTTCAAATTTCTTTTTGTTTTTCCTATGTTTATCCTATCACAATCAGCATATTTTATCTGGTATGTTCCTAATTTTTTGCCATCATCAATCTTTTAATTTTTGTTAGTTTTAATTAGTTTTTTTTAAGCTGTAATAATTTTTAATGCTAATTTGATTAATTGAAGTTAAAAGGATGGTAATATTCTGGATTATGTATACTTGACAGATAAAGAAACACAGATGTCTATTTAAAATAGTTCTAGAAAAAAATATATATATAATAGAAAAACTGGCATGGCTGGATGCTATTGAAATGACCAAAATCAAGATGTAAAATTAGGAAAATATGCATATTTCAAATTCAATAAAATTCTCAGTTTGAGAAAATTGTTCATAATAAAGAATAAAATAATTTAATTTTATGGATCTTGTATACCAGCAGACTACTTAAGTTATGTTCCTTTGTGTAATCTTATGTCTTGAACAAATCCATTATTCTAATTTTTAATTAATTAAGAAGCCGCCATTTGCAAAGATAGAAGCAAAGGTTTCATAGCATTTGGTGCACGGGAATTGACAACGTTTATAAGAGAAAAATTTGCGTTTAGATTGGAACTTGCCCAGATGGCTCATTTGGTAGATCATTGGCCTAGAAAGCCAAAGGTCCTGGGTTTGAGTCCCAGTCTGAGCATATAATTTTTCTCTTCAAATATAATTAAGAAATATTTAATGGTGAAATTCATTATGGTACTGTAATTCAACCCTATTTTGTGATTGAAAAAAATCTCAAATATTTTTGAATTTGTATTTAGAATATCCTGAATGAGTTTAAAATGGTGCTGTTGGTTTGTTTGTTGTCAGATATTATGAAGATCCAGTAATAGTGTTGGATTTTCAAAGTTTATATCCATCAATCATCATAGCTTATAATTACTGTTTCTCAACCTGTCTGGGTCGAGTTGAACATCTTGGACAGTGAGTATTTTTTTTTTATTTATGAGATAAATAAATATTTTTAGAAATGTTTGACAGTTAGTCTTTCAACACTTATAGTTATTATATATGTGAACAGAAATATTATTAAGGAATAAATATTGTGGTTTTATTCCAGCTGATCAATATTTACAAATTGTTGCATTATTTTTTGTAGAGACTGAACTCTTGTAGCAATTAAAGAATATATTTTCAATATTCACTTCATAATTTTAAAAATTATAGATAAACAATGATTTGAAGATCAATATAGGAAAAAAAAAAGGCCTATCACAGGAAGTATCCTGTATTACATAGAATTTATCATCATCATCTGGTATGGCAGCTGCCACCATCTTCTGGAAACCAAATGCCATTCCTCTCTGACCATCCATTGATCTTCCTCCAATCCTCTGATATTCATAGCCACTTGTACACCCCTTCTATCTAAGTTTTTCTTCGGTCTTCCTCTCTTCCTCCTTTCCATTGGGATCCATTCCATAACAATTTTAGGCAATCTTTGCTCTGGCATTCTTTTTGACATGGCCATACCACTGTAATATTTTCTTTTCTATAATGTCTATGATGTCCGGATTTAGAGAGTAAATGATTTTTCTTACCCTAGATAAATATTGTTTTTTTTTTCAATTAATTAGATGTTAATATTTAATTTTAGGAAGTGATATTTTGAGGTTATTTTAATTATATTTAGTCTGATCATCTTACCTCAATATTAATGTTGATTTGTTCTTGGACATGTTTCAAAACAATTCTGTTTTATCATCAGCTTGTCCAGACTTGTTTGATTTATGTTGCATTATGTTGCACACCCTGGATGTCGATGTCAGCTCCATCCTGTGGTTGGCCAAAGAACCTCCAAACAAGGTCAAGATTTATGAATTTTGAAATACCGACTGAGCGTGACCTTGTTCGGAGGTTCTTTGGCCAACCACAGGATGGAGCTGACATCGATATCCAGGGTGTGCAACATAAATCAAACTAGTCTGGACAAACTGACGATAAAACAGAATTGTTTTGGAACATGTCCAAGAACAAATCAACATTAATATTGAGGTAAGATGATCAGACTAAAAATAATATAATTAGATGTTATTGATAAATTCTGTAAGTACAATAAAACAATGAGAATAATTAACAAAATTATGAATCTTCCATATAAGAAAGACACACAATAATGTGCTTATATAAAACTTTAGCATGAGCAGTACTGTTTTTGGAAATGAGGCATTGGCAATGATGAATAAGGACATCCATTAAATCACAATCAGCAAGATGTTCATGAGAGCAACAGCAGGTTATTCCCAATGGAATCACAAAAGAAATAAATATATATTGCAAGAACCTCAGTTTGAATTAATTATACATTTTATAAACAACTACTAGTATTTAATCAAAATCAAAGTGGGAGGTAACACTATGAGGTATTTATATTTATCAATGAGTTCGAGAAAATGTTTTTAATATCTCACCTCATAAAGTTGCGTGTTTTCACAATACCAGTTTCAAAAGTATAATTTTACTCCCATCTTTGGTCAAGCCCAAAAAAAAAATACTACTAGAATTACTGGAAATCATGATAAACATGTGCCCAGGGTCAGAATCTCAAGCCGGTCCTGATAAACTAGAGGTTAACATTATATTATTTTTGGTCTGGACATCTTACCTCAATATTAATGTTGATTTGTTCTTGGACATGTTTCAAAACAATTCTGTTTTATCGTCAGCTTTCCCAGACTGGTTTTATTTATGTTGCATTATGTTGCACCACCTGGATGTCGATGTCAGCTCCCTCCTGTGGTTGGCCAAAGAACCTCCAAACAAGGTCACCCTCCATCGGAATATCAAAATTCATAACTCTGTTTCTGTTCTTCTGAATATAAATTTTTTCCCAAATAGTCAGCTCTTTTGTATTTTCTAACTGTTTTAATAATTTAGTGTCTGAATTTATATTATGTTTTTCAGACCAAACATGAGCAGCAACTGCAGATTTTTCAATTTCTCCATTTTTAATATTTCTTATGTGTTCTTTGGTTCTAATTTTTAGGTTTCTTTTGTTTTTTCCCTATATATATCTTTTCACAACCCATGCATTCAATTTGATATATTCCTGACTTTTTATTTTTATCAGTTTTTTTTCATTTTTGTTGGTTTTTACTAGTTTATTTAAACTGTAGTTATTTTTTGGTGCTAATTTAATGTTAAACTTCTCAAATATATTTTGAAATTTATTATGTACCCAGGGGTGATATGTGAATTTCCTATATTTTTTCATAGGTGGTTCTTCTTTTTCAAGATTACTTCTGTTTATCATTTTTTGTTTTTTATACTTTTCTATCCTTTTATGTACCATTTTTTCATCAAACCCATTTTCTCTTGCTACTTGGATTATGTGTTTTTTCTCATGTTTGAAATCTTCTTCGTTTAAGAGTAAGTTTACCAATCTATGAGTTAAACTATTAAATGCTGCTAATTTATGTCCAATTGGATTGAACCCTGTTGATTTTATAAAATTTTCCGTATGAGTTTTCTTTCCTATGAATCTTGAATTCAATTTTTTTTTTTTTCTTCGTTTCTGACCAATTTAAGATCCAAAAAAGGTATTTGTTTATTGTCTTCTATTTCTTTGGTGAATTTAATGTTTGTACTCTGTAAATTTAATAGTTTTAGGGAATCTTCTACATGTTTTTCTTAACAATACAAATTATATCATCAACATCACTATCTACTCCAAAATTTAAACATTGTGGGATGTGCTTTAGTGATTTTACATTCAAAATCGCTCATAAATAAATTTGCCAGGAAAGGTGATAATGGGTTTCCCATTGAGAGCCCTGATTTTTGTCTATAGAAACTCCCATTGAATGTAAAAAACATTTGGTCAATGCATAACTCAGTTAATTTCAAATAATCTTCTTTGATCTCCCTGTCTATGTTGTTTTTTCTTAACCAATTGTTCAATATCTCCAAAGTTTTTTGTTTCGGTACATTTGTGAATAGTGAAACTACATCAAACGAAACCAACCTATCTGTGGGTTCAATTTCCACTTTTTCTAATTTCTATTTGGGAAAAAATTTATATTCAGAAGAACAGAAACAGAGTTATGAATTTTGATATTCCGATGGAGGGTGACCTTGTTTGGAGGTTCTTTGGCCAACCACAGGAGGGAGCTGACATCGACATCCAGGTGGTGCAACATAATGCAACATAAATAAAACCAGTCTGGGAAAGCTGACGATAAAACAGAATTGTTTTGAAACATGTCCAAGAACAAATCAACATTAATATTGAGGTAAGATGTCCAGACCAAAAATAATATAATTAAAATAACCTCAAAATATAACTTCCTAAAATTAAATATTAGAGGTTAACATGCTTATCTCTGATCCCAAGGTTCACAGAACAACCCTGCTGGTGTCAGTGGATTTTTCAGGGCATAATATTCCTAAATATAGGTTAATTGAAAGGGAACTAAATCCATGTGTCCCAAGTCATTGATTTATGGGACAGAAAGAACCTCAAGCCTGAAATTTAAAGGTCGCTGAGCAAAACTTTTCAGCCCATTTAAGCTCTACTTTCAGTTATGATGCTTATGACCTTAGCTATTAAAGAGCATTGTTAAATAAAATTCCCCTTTTGTAATAATAATATAGTAACGATTTTATTATTAATTTAACACTTCTCATTGAAGGATAAATTATATATAAGAGAAAAATTTGCGTCTAGATTGCAATTCGCCTCGGTAGCTCAGTTGGTAGAGCACTTGGCCCAGAAAGCCAAGGGTCCCAGGTTCGAGTCTCGGTCTAGGCTAAAAATTTTCTCTTAAAAAATAATATAGTAATTTACACCAGTGTTGTAATCAATCATAGTAACAGATTTAGCTTCTTAATATTAATTTAATTACACCAGTATGTTACTATTACCCTCGACCTGACCCTGAGTTGGACACGAGTTGAGGATATTTATATTTTATGTTACTGTAATTATTAATTTAAAAAGCTAGTATCACCCATTATATTTGAAAAGAAAAATATACGCCTAGACTGGGGTTTGAACCCAGGATCTTTGACTCTCTATGTCAATGCTCTTCCATCTGAGCTACCTAGGCCTCCAATCTAAACGCGTACTTTTCTCTTATACATAGTTAATTCCCTAACCCCAATTGCTACGAGCCGTTGCTACGATTTCTTTTATTAAGAAGACTTTTTATTGAGAATTTAAACATTACTTATAAAGCCAGTAGTGCTTCTTTCAATGTTAATATTATTCGTTTTTAAACATCTTAATAATGGACAAATTATATTTGAAAAGAAAAATATACGCCTAGACTGATGTTTGAACCCATGTTCATATATGTTCAGTTGTTTGGATTCTGCTAAATTTTGTCATTTTTTTAAAAATTACATTTTAGCAATTAGCTATCCTATTGTGGTTGTCTTCGGAACTAGTCTGCAGCTAAAAGCAGTGGCCAGCCATAGAGTACAGTGTGCACTGTATTTTATAACTATTAGACTTTATTCTATACTTCAAATTTACATTAATTGATTTATTCAATATGTTACAAAATATCACTTTGTATCAGTAAATGTCACAAAAATAAGAATGAAAAGTTCTTAAAAAATTAATAAAATGATCTTCACATAGATGTGTTTGCACATGAATTACATGATAAATTTTCTTTTGAAGCATAAATGAATTGTATTTCTTTGTTCACATCAGTGACATTAGCTCATTAAAATATTTCAATTGTGGGTAATTAATAAATTATAATGAATTTATAATTGTTGGACTCAGTCATAACTTACTTTCAACAACTCAGACTTGGTACAGACAAGGTAATAAATTGCAATTATACATGCAGATTACAGAAAAGAAAGATGTTTTTACTTTCTGTAATAATTTCAGAATACACCTTATAT